>JAQPZY010001667.1:5355000-5450000 GCA_029931535.1 Margaritifera margaritifera
GCGTTTTGCCTACACTCGAAGTATGTTTGTCTGTCCATATTTTGACTATTACGTATTCACTGACATCCTGCCGATCCGAAATTGGTAATTTGATTCTCTTTCCCATTTGAAGAGGTGATTTACTCTTTGCTTGTTCCTTCAAAACATAGTTTTTGTTTATCACATTTTGTAGGCGGTCATTTCTGTAAGCATTGTGATCATTATGTGAGAAATATTTATATGAAGACACGGAATTTTCAAGCTAAGTTTCCTTTGCAAACTATAATGTTAGGTTTGACTGAATTACTTATTTCTTCTAAATGTGTTTTGTTTCTTTAAATTGACTGAACGTGTATTGTAACAACACATAGAAGGTAATTTAGTTCCATGATGGTTGCCTGAGATACTGTGAATTGTTGATATAGTATGTACTTTGGTTTTGTTTGCACAGTGGTTCGTATGAGACCTATTTGTAACTGGCGAAGAAGTGACTCTAGGTTATCCTGGGCTGTTGGTGGTATTACTCAAAAATAGTAAATGATTTTGAAAGATAAATTTGACGCAATTGATTGGAGGAAGACAAAATCACAGGCGCCCACCATGCAGGGATATTTAAGTGAACAAATGTGGAAATGAAACAAGACATACAATTTCTTCATCTCTATACTTCTAGTTTCAAAGTTTATTATCAATTAGAATTAAAATTGACAGCAACACCGGAAATATATAGTTATTCCTACTCATATCTATGTAAACAGTTACCAACAGCCCTACCTTGCATCACTTAGCGTTCGAGCTTCAGGACACAGCCCATCGCCACTCTTATTTCGGGATCTGTGAACAAAACGTATTGTTATGTGAAAATATCAAATTCTTTACCTGGCTTAATACTTCCTCTGATTGCCCCACCGTTCCAGATGGCGATGGACGCAGCTCCCCATGTTTTGTTATCATTCTTTTTGTCCAGATGAAAATTGATAATTGCATCCGTCATCAAATTACCTGAAATAATTAACATATATTGATTAAACAGGAACATGAAAATCAAACCTCCCCGATTGTTTTCTTTGCTACAGTTATTTAGCACTTATGTGTATTCATATTTAACTCCAAGGAATTAATGCAATGTTTGGGTTCGACCGGCAAGTTTCCTTCCTTTGTGCTTTTTGTTTCCTATACAGTTTGTATCATATTTGGAATACACACTTTTTCAATACTTGGAATACACACTTTTTCAATACTTGGAATACACACTTTTTCAATGTTTGGAATACACACTTTTTCAATATTTGGATTACACATGTTTTCAATATTTGGAATACACACATTTGTAATTCCTTTGAATACACACTTTGTCAATACTTGGAATTTTTTGTATGACACTATCTCTGTTTAAAGTAGCATCCTCATCGTGTTACTTTTGGCAGTAATTTACAGTTTCATCAAAATAACGGTTCCAAAGAAGGTGTAATATATCATTGTGTTATCTTCGTTATTTTATAAGTGTGGGCATATCGAGTGGCGAATCCCAGAAGAGGGTTCGGATTACAGTCGACACGCTCTTTTTTACCTTAGTAAAACATAGTTCAATTTTAATTTAAAACAGAAAGTTGTCTGTTTTAGGCGCAAACTAGCCACCCTTGTCAAAATCGAACCCACCTTATAACAAAAAAAAAAAAAAAAAAAAAAGAAAGAAAGAAAATCATGGATCTGTCTTTGAGCTCAATCGATATATTTTCTTTCTTGACTTCCTTTTGTTCTGTGTGTACAGTTTACTACTTGGTCATAAGTTAGTTCCGACTAACTTAAGTATACTTGTATAGAAAATGACCATTTTTGTGTAAAATATTTATAGTAAATTACTTAAATAGGGAAGTGAAATTTACTTCAAGGTATTTTTTGCAGTTTGTCAGAAATAGAAATAATTTAGATTTTAAGAAGTATTTCAGGCATGAAATAAGTGTTTGTAGAATGCAGTGGAAAGTATGAAAAGTGAAATATAAAAAGATTACTTTGCTGTCGTCCTTTAAAATTGCTTTTTAATCACTGTTAGACCAATGTATGCTATGTTTTCACAAAATATTTGACGAGGAATAAACTTGTCGAAATGTTCAAAACCTGACATAATATCTTTCATGAATATATCCCAAGGGCTATCAATTCTAAATCCTTACCAACAATGTGTGTCATTTACGATGTCAGTTTGGACTTTTAGAGGGAATGCAGTTTATATAGCAATTTTCACCGTATATTTTAAGGATTTATTAAAATGTTTTTTTCCTTTATTTTTTATTTTATATACTTTTACATAATTTAAAAATCTCAACGTTGTATCTTTTATTTCGTAGTACTATTGGTTTACGTTTATTTGGACAACTTTATATTCATAAAGTATTTTTTGAAGTTCTTTATCTTAACATTTTTAGAACTTTCCTTTTAATCAGCGCTTTTTAGCCCGTATTCTTTATAAAAAGGGGCCGTGAAGCTGTGGGGTTATTGAAACACCATCTCCTTGTCTGAGTTGGACGAGTGCATGCTTCATAGCACGGGGTCAACAGCTTGTAGGGTGCTATCAATGAAAATATATATTTTCTTTGTTTCATTTTTTTGGCGGGGGGGGTGGTAAATTTTTCATGTTGGAATTTATACAATGACTTCAAAATAAGCATATTTTTTAATAGATAAATGCATGTTTTCAATATCACTATTTTTAAAACAATCCCCTGGACTTCCGTACTTGGGCATTATGCGAAATCGCAGCACTGAAAAAGGTATTTAATAATTCAAATAGATAATTCTTGTTACTTTATTATTTCTGAAAATTTGGCCAGAAGAATGAATTCCGACTCGAAGGAAAGTTTGCAAAGTTGTTTAGTTAGAGGTAAAAACAAACCAACGATATCTCACAGCCAAAATATCTAGCTGGTTAAATTTTCTGTGGACATAATATTGCCTATGTATATAGTTTGGGAAGGTGTGACATGTGAGATTGTTTGACTAAGAATCCCCCCTCCCTTACATATGACTTGTTCGTGAAGATGCAAAAATGTCCATGTCTCAGGGGAAAAAAGAACGATAAACAGAGTTTCTAGTCATTTGCTTTATTATCTGCCCCTAAGATTATTAGATTTTGCATTAGAAACAACAATCGGATTGCGGACTGCAAATTGAAAATTCATTTTACATATTGTTGAACATACGTGTCCAATTTGTACGAATTTTGAAGGATACACTTCCCCATGACATGATTTAGCATTTGGTTTGCGCTATAGTGGTATTGACTCTTTTTCCATTACTTTTAGATGTACCACCAGCACTGATGTCTACAACAAATAATATTTTTAAAAAAAAACACCAAGCAAATCTTCGGTTATCTTTCTTTATATTGGTATCGATTTTTACAGAATGAAGCACCGCTGTCTTCAGCCCCTAGGCAAAACACATCCTTGCTACATTGCAACAGAGCGCTTTTCTACAGTCCGGAACAGAAACAATCTAAAATAAGAACAGTGCATTTAGAGTGGACGACTTGATTGCACAGATGGCTTGTGTACCGTTATTGTTTATTTCAGTAAAAGTCCTTTAAGAAAGCAAACATCATATCCACATAGAGCGGTAGTTGTGCAACAGCAGTCTACACAAATACCAATATGCACTTCCGTTTTCACATCATTATGCTACAATAGATCTGATTTGATAGTAAATTATTACTTACCCAAGTTGCATTCTTTCAGTCGGCAGGACATCCTCTCTCCGTCCAGATGAACTGCAGTGGTCCCGATAATAGTGTTTTTTAGTTCCTTCAACGGCTGTGCCATTTACTGAACTTTTTGTAATGTGTCATTGTCTGTTCAAGATGATACAGGTAAAGAGTACGAAACTTCGAAAATGAAAATAAAACTAACAAAAATATCTTAAATTTCATCATACTTCTGATATTTTACGTTGTTCTGTTGTCTTGCAATATTTCAAACTTCGTCCTTCTTTCATAATCAAAAATTTCATTTGCCCTTTTGTATTTGAAATATTTAGATAAATGATAACATAACAAATGTATGCAAAAAACACACTGAAGATTTATAATGATATTACTGGCAATGCATGGTTCTACTGGGCACAATATACTCTATGTCAAAATTTATTTTAAACTTTTAAACTTTAATGTCGAGCCGATGAATGGCGGGACAATAGGCATCACTTTTCGGACGGTTACGGCTTCAACAATATTAAGATTGTATGTTAAAGTCTTCGAAAGTCATATGACGTCTACAGCCATCACTGTTTTAAAATGAAACTTTAGGACAGTATTACTGTATACCTCTATATTCGGAAAACATTAGCCGGGATCAACAAATCCGTATTGCACCCTACCTTGTTCCACACTGTTGTTAAGCAGTATTGGGTTGCCTGTCCAGTTGGCCGCTTCACCGTTAGCGTCAAATGTTACATCTATACGACCTAGATATTTGCCCCAGGCAAAGGCAGTTACGACTGGCACCTTACGGTCATTACCATGGGCGACCACTGTTGGATAGGGCCCTTCAATAGGCTCCCTCGAGGGTTGAGAACCTTAATTGAACAAACAAAAATCAATTAATAAAGAAAAACGGGGAGTGTTTCAGCTATATTTACAAATAATCAAAGTATCGATATGATAACCGGTTGAGTCATGACTCTGCATCTATAAATAGAAAATAAATATCTCTGCGAGACCTGCTTTCTATACACTAAATCTCGTTGTTGTCTGGTAAATTAAATAAGGCTTTGTCCCTTGATATGTCACTCTTCAGGAAACAAACATATATTCATTCATAATAATCTAGTTCAGTGTGTGTTTTAATGTGTGTGTTTGTCGAAATTCATGTCCATCAATATCAACACTTTCAGATTTCAGACTTTTCTTTAAATCCTTTAGGACACGAATAATCAGACGTTTAGATAATGGCGATGACGGTGGCAATAATTAGTTTTGGTAATTTATGTCCACCCGCCCATAATACGTTACAATCTCGCAAACATAATTCTAAACAATAGCGTCTGTATAAAGACATTAAAAACGGCTTAAAACTATATGATAATATATGATAATTTGATATAGAATATAATTTGAATAGGATCTAATCAGAAGTTTCCGATTGCTGCTAATAATATGCGCAGCAGTCGTAGTGGCGAGAAACAAGTTTTGTATGGCAACGCGTAACAGTAAATATATTTTCCATGTTGTATGCTTTCAAAAATAATTAGTAAACTGGAAGATTTTCTATAATTGGAGCAGAGATGAGTTAGGGGACAAAAAGCCGAAGACCTCGAATCACATAAAAAATGTTACTGATCTCTCTCTCTCTCTCTCTCTCTCTCTCTCTCTCTCTCTCTCTCTCTCTCTCTCTCTCTCTCTCTCTCTCTCCAACACAGCAATAATGTATTACTATTTGCAAACCTATCAAACGGTTGGATATAAACGAATAATTATTTTTTGCTTATAAAAATGTATATCAGTCAAAATAATATATATTCTGTCAACGTCATCTAGCTTCATTTTCCACAGCTTAGACCACGCAAGTGCTGCAGTGCGATAAAACTCCGTGTCACGCAATGCCAGTCAGGATTTGCATGACATCAGCAGGAGCTAAGCTGCACTTCCTATATTTAACCTTTGTCTAATTCATATTTAAATAATTAAAGTAAACCTAGTGTGCAAAGACAAATACCTGTGTACAAGAAGGTATGGGAATGGCCTCCTATTACTATATCCAAACTAGGTATGGCCTTGGCAATGTCTTGTTCCGCGTTATAACCAGCGTGACCTAATGCAATCAAAATTTGCACTCCTGATGAAGTAAGTCTATCAGCTTCTTCTCTAACGGCTATGATTTCGTCATGAAATTTCACTGTTGTTCCTTTGAAATACATAGAGGAAAATTAAGAAATATCAGTAACAGTAACAATATACGTTACGTTGGATTTTTGTTTTAAAGCTAGAAAAGTATCCACATAATCAAGAAATGTCAAGACTGGACTTGAGTAACAAGCTCAACCATGAACCAGAGTAGACATGAGTACCTTTACTATGTTATAGATGTTCGTGTTAGTAATAAGGTTTTGGGTATTAGACCCTTGCATGATTTCGATGTTTAAAGCAATTTTTCAATATAATATTTATTAAAATGGTGCTTGAAAAAAAGTTAAATAAAATTATATGTTGGGGTACTTTACAAGGAAATGTACAGAATGAAATTTTTGGAGAAAGTCATCATGGGTCAGTAGTGATATGATTGATAATTCTTAGTCACTCATTTGGTATTATACACAGTTGTAAGACTTACTACTGAAAATTAATGAATGTAAAATAAATGGAAAGTTTATGCCAGAGTTGTAATAGAGAACAATCCAGAATCCAGTCACAGAAACAAAGAAAAAGAGGACAAAATATCAACGTGTTTTTTTTTTTAAATAAACAGTCAGAATATGGAAGATCATCTGCATATTATTGTGACGAAAGAAACATGTGCTTTGTTACTTTCAGCACTTTCAACTGCTCTTTCAACATAAAATTTTTGGTTTTGTTTTTTGTCTCTTTACTGGAATCTTTCCTTCTGTTTTCTTTCTGTCTGTCATACGTATATATTGCTAATTGCATATGTCCTATCACCGATTCAGCAAGCGTTACACGATATATAACCTCTTGCTTCTTTTCTTTCCTGCAAAGCAAATAATCGGCGCTCTACAGTATTTTTTACCTGTCAGGTGTGTGACCTTATCCTCTATGGCTGCCACAATTGCAGGGAGCCTCCTCACCCACTCAGTGCTACGCTTTGCAGTCTCGCAACATCTCCTGGCCGTACTGGTGCCCAAACAGCCGTTCGGCCAGAGTACGGTTGAACCGCTTCATAATGCTATGCGCACGGTGAACGCTGGTCTCGTCCCGCTTCACACTCACGCCGTGCTAGTCCAAGAATTGCAACACGGTGCCCATAAAGTCCCGTCCGGGGTCAACCTGCAGCAGGTTGGGCCACTTTAGCGGCCCCCGCTTGTAGATACATGTCAACGTGTCAGCGGCCTTTGAGGCCTCCTTGGTGGTTAAGAGCTCAGCTGGCCACATCAACCACTGTCAGCGCATATTTGTAGGTATGTCGTACAACCTTGTCGTGCGGTAGAAACAAGAGATATCGGCCTGGTACACCTCGTTAGGGTTTGAAACATCAAACCGTGGTCCAAGAATTTTACGTGGTGCCGGCAGGTAAATTTGCCACAATGTATGTATCTGGAGCCACTCCCTGGCAACATCTTGTGAGACTTTGGCGGCTTCTGCCACCTTCTTGACTGCTGCCACACCCTTCCAATAACATCGCGGAATGTAGTAAATTACTGCAAAAATAGAATCCAGTGCTGACTGTATTACAAAACCAGAACAAGTCCTAAAATGGCTGAAGCACTATCAGATGTCTTGGCTGTGTGAGTACGCCAGGTCGTGTCGGTAGCACGCGGCATCTACACGGTTTATTGGAGCCTAGCCAGGTTTGGGCCGGCCGTCGGCGTCTAGATAAATGTCAAGCCTTGTGCCTGGCCCGCAGTAGTTGTGGCGCAGTAGATGCTTTTCCCCGGGATACTTGCTCCACGGCTATAGACCCACAGCAAAGTGCAGTAAACGGCCAGTTTTCCTGGGCATCACGGCGCCCTGCCACGTCTTTGTTACCTTCCAGGACGTGGAACGGCTAAACAGCAAAGACTACAACCAGATGGTGTTTGACAAACTCTGCGTTACTAAGGTAAATCTGCGCCTCAATAGTCACTAGGAGTCGGCCGAGGAAATCATACTACACCATGCCAACAACAACGTGGCCCGCGCTTACCGTTAAATCGTGGCCTTCACGGGGCGCAATGAACACATGGACTCGAACCTCCAGATCACCCAGAAACACTCTACCGGCCTCTGTCCGATCTACTACTTCAACCTAAAATACCACGACTTGGTCAAGCAATCTGGTGTGCACATGTACTTTAAAGTCCGCGTCACAAAGGCGCAATTGCCAACTACAGGGCTAGTGCCGTTATCCACTCGGACAAAACGCTGTCATCGACGCCCCCATAGAAAACACCATTTTCAGCCGAAGCCAAACATATACCACCGCAGTCAGAACGGCAACACAATGACATACGAAAAACATCTGGTGTGCCTTAGAAACGGCCAGAATGAATAGATTTACGCCTCAATGAAGGGCGGCCGCGGCGTCTCCCTGCAGATTGACTCTGGTAACTTTAACGGGCATGACACTATCATGCTGACGTCTGCCCAGGCCAAGCACCTCCAAGCCGCTTGCAAGGCAAAACGCGGCATCGACCTTGAACTTTCAGCCGCGACCCTGAAAGCCATACATCAAGAAGGCGGCATCTCGCCCTTGCTCTCCTGGATTTGGCTGCCACTTATCAAGGCAACAGCGCTCAGTGCGACTGCAGCAGCTAGTGGTATGGCCCATAAGAAAGACCGTGGCCAGGGCGTGCGTGGTGTAAAAAAGGGCGAGGTATGCGCCTGCTAGGGTAGCGGTAAAAGGTTATCTCCAAATTTAAACTGCTGTCTATGATCCAGCCCTTAAAGCACTTTTTTGGAATCTATATACGCGATAAGTTCTTGCACCTACGAGGATACAGCTGGCATCGTTAACCTCGACTCTTCACAAAACCGCGAAACTCACTGAGTAACTTTCAGGGCTAAGCCAGCTCACCTTCTCTACTTCGACTCGTGCAACCTTGCGCCGCCTCCAGAACTAATTTTTCATCTTCGCAAAGCTAGGAGAAGCCACCCCCAGACACTTACGCTACCTACTGTACGATCCCAATTCTAAACAATGACCCATGGTCCGGCCTGCAGCCACCTGTTCGTCTCGGTGTTAAAGGCGCTTGAGCGCGACCTACCGCCAGACATATTGTTGGGCGCGGCATTATCTTTCGGCCGACGTTAATTGGAGGCCGGCTACATTGTTGTCTTTGCCGCCGATGGTACAGTGGGAGATGGTGGAGTGCCTATTGATCGATCTCAAGTTGTTGCGATCGCCCGGACTTCTGTTTGTAACGTGGATAATCCCACCCAGCTACAATATGCCGTCACAAAAATGTATGTCGACAGCCACGAAGCCCTCAGGGTTCCTAAGACCGACGATCGCATGACAGGCGCCCTGAATATGAGCCTTAACAGAATCGTGTCCGTGGCAGACCCCACTGAGCCCCAAGACCCGACTACCAAAGCATACGTAAATAGCCGTATGGTTAGAAAAAACCTTGGATTGGTCCCAACACTATTCTCAAATGATAATGGCGGTAGTGGCTTTTATGTTTTAGCAAGTTCTGAGTGTTCCAACAAGTACCTTGCATTTCATGTATTCTACGCAGGCAATAATAAATGGGCCGCTCGAAATAAAAAAAAAATAAAACAACTAATGCTTGGAGAGAATTGGAGCTTCCCGACAAAGCGAATATATGGAAACTCACCGTGTGTGGACAGTACAGCTGCGAGATTAAAAAGAAGAAAAAAACTGCATCACACATTATGACTGGAAGGAAACCCGGCTTATTATCGAGATATAATAGATGATAAGCTGTGAACAACTCTGTATGAGACCCATGTTACCATTTACTCAAGAACCAAAATGTTTATTTTCAACCCTTTGCCTACTGTGTCCTATAGCGTTTACCGCTTATTTATTGTGAGCTCTCTCACACTATCAGCTTTACATATCAGACGAAATTATTTAATCATAAAGCGCAGCACAAACCATGCCGTAGACATATATGGACGCTTTGCTATTTCAAGTGCCAGCGCCTCACATGGCAATCTCTCCCAGTGCACAACCAAGGTCGACCTCGCAGCTTTTAGCAACCAATCGATTAGTGCAGATCCATGTGATCTGGTTGCGACCACGTTGCAGTTTATAACGCCAGTGATGCACTGATAGATGGCAGTATATCCGTGGAAAATACCCAAAAGTATATTGACGATGGTGGTGCCTCGAGGGTCTTAAAGACAGGTCATACAATGCGCGGCGCGCTGGTAATGAACAACAATTTAATCAAAAGGTACTTGAACCAGTTGACCCTCAAGATGCCGCAACGACTGAAGTTTGTCACTAACCGGGTATCAGAAGCATCAGCCCATGCTGCGACCAGGCCGTACGTACTAGCGTCGTCTTTCGGCCCATCGCCTGCCTTCTCGACTTGAAAAAGTGGGCTTCCCGTAGCCGATAAATTTGAGTTAGTCAGTTACCACCGTTACGTTTACCGGAATGGCACTCATCAGTGGCTACCAGATATCGTGGTAGTGTACTTAATGGCCAGCAATATCACATCGTTCAGCAGGACTACTGCACCAAATGCATCTGGCTACTACTTTCATGGGCGTCATGGCAACGGATCGTGGTCAACGCTCCATGTAAATGGAGCTTTGCGGGCACAAAATGACAATGGTGATCAGTCAACCAATGTTGGTGCTCCATAAGCATTGGCTTCTATGTAACGTACTAAATGAATCCTGACTTTAGATTTATTTCATTCTTTGCTTTCTTCGACTGGTGTCATCTCTATTGATCTGTGATAAGAGTTAATTTATTCCTCAATCAGCTTAGATTATACACGTATACATTATCTGGCCTCGCTTCATGTAAAGTATTTCCTCATTCTTATTTACAAAGTTCTGTTCAATATTTGTACCACATAAACTGCCTTGTGTGAGTTGCAAAATGTATTCCCTTCATCTAAATGTATCTTTTCTGTCTTTCGCGCTCTCTCTCTCTCTCTCTCTCTCTCTCTCTCTCTCTCTCTCTCTCTCTCACTTCTCTTTCACTCTTATATATATATATATATATATATATATATATATATATATATATATATATATATATATATATATATATATATATATATATATATTCATTTTCACTTCTTCAACCCGTGGATATTTAGAAAACTTATCTATCACTTTAAAAAAGTTTTTATATTCGTTGTTGTATTTTTAGAAAACTTATCACTTTTT
This sequence comes from Margaritifera margaritifera, assembly GCA_029931535.1. NCBI lineage: Eukaryota > Metazoa > Mollusca > Bivalvia > Unionida > Margaritiferidae > Margaritifera > Margaritifera margaritifera. Next base: position 5,366,000 of record JAQPZY010001667.1, read on the forward strand.
AAAAAAATTATATTCGTTGCTGTATTTTTTTTAAACCTGTAAGTCGGTCATTTCTGCCTGACATTGACCGTCGGTAACAGCATGACTCAAAATTGGTATTAAAATTCCTTATTAAACATTTAACTACATGCACAGAAATCCGTTGAATTTTAGGAACAGAACATTTCGGAAAGTCTGTGCTATTGCACGATACGGGAATTTCCATGAAAATATTATGTAGCTTACACGACGAATGAATGTGTATTGTTTATAATAAAATATTTACATTTGTCATTCAATAATAGTGTAATCAATCTACTGATCTGCTGTACACTAATGAAACACGTTAAGAAAGATACATCAACAAAATCAGCAATTCACATTAGAAATTCTAGTTGTATGAATTCAGCCTTTATCTTGCAAAACACAAAATAGGAAGTACATTTACCAATAGACTGGCACCCGTATCTTTATTAACTGTGTTTGCCTAATAGCTCTATTCTACTATACGATACCGTATTTGTATAATAGCAAATGTAACAGTATATTTTGGATAATACATCAGTCAAATTATAAACTAACACATATGTACTCTCTTGTTTTTCATCTTGCTTGCTTGTTTGCTTTATTACCAGCATCCTGCTTGTACTTCTTCCCATTCTTTAATTATTTTTTTTTGGTTGCTTTTGTATATGTTTATAATTTTCGATCTCATATTTTCTGTACTCTTGTCATTACATGCTGGACTTTAGTTTTTATATGCTGGACTTTAGTCTTTATATGCTGTACTTTAGTCATTACATGCTGTACTTTATTCATTACAAGCTGTACTTTAGTCTTTACATGCTGTACTTTATATATTACATGATGTACTTTAGTCTTTACATGCTGTACTTTATTCATTGCATGCTGTACTTTATTCATTACATGCTGTACTTTAGTCTTTACATGCTGTACTTTATTCATTACATGCTGTACTTTACTCTTTACATGCTGTACTTTATTCATTGCATGCTGTACTTTATTCATTACATGCTGTACTTTAGTCTTTACATGCTGTACTTTATTCATGACATGCTGTACTTTAGTCATTACATTATGTAATTTAGTCTTTACATGCTGTACTTTAGTCTTTACATGCTGTACTTTAGTCTTTACATGCTATACTTTATTCATTGCATGCTGTACTTTAGTCTTTACATGCTGTACTTTAGTCTTTACATGCTGTACTTTATTCATTACATGCTGTACTTTATTCATTACATGCTGTACTTTAGTCATTACATTATGTAATTTAGTCTTTACATGCTGGACTTTAGTCTTTACATGCTGGACTTTATTCATTACATGCTGTACTTTAGTCTTTACATGCTGGACTTTAGTCTTTACGTGCTGTACTTTAGTCTTTACATGCTGGACTTTAGTCTTTACATGCTGTACTTTAGTCTTTACATGCTGTACTTTAGTCTTTACATGCTGGACTTTAGTCTTTACATGCTGTACTTTAGTCTTTACATGCTGGACTTTAGTCTTTACATGCTGTACTTTAGTCTTTACATGCTGTACTTTAGTCTTTACATGCTGGACTTTAGTCTTTACATGCTGTACTTTAGTCTTTACATGCTGTACTTTAGTCTTTACATGCTGGACTTTAGTCTTTACGTGCTGTACTTTAGTCTTTACATGCTGGACTTTAGTCTTTACATGCTGGACTTTAGTCTTTACATGCTGTACTTTAGTCTTTACATGCTGGACTTTAGTCTTTACATGCTGTACTTTAGTCTTTACATGCTGGACTTTAGTCTTTACATGCTGTACTTTAGTCTTTACATGCTGTACTTTAGTCTTTACATGCTGTACTTTAGTCTTTACATGCTGTACTTTAGTCTTTACGTGCTGTACTTTAGTCTTTACATGCTGGACTTTAGTCTTTACATGCTGTACTTTAGTCTTTACATGCTGTACTTTAGTCTTTACGTGCTGTACTTTAGTCTTTACGTGCTGTACTTTAGTCTTTACATTCTGACAAAATACCTATATTCTATAGAGCTACCACACAAGCATATAAATCTGAGGCCGTCTGCTTCTTTCTTCAAATAATAATATGCAAATGATAGTTCACTTTCTAGCTGCTTGTAAAATACATACTTTTAAAACGTTGACATTTTGTCCCTTTTTTTGCGTTTGTGAAATTGGCTTTCTTCTATTACAACTCCGGCATAAACTTTCCATTTATTTTACATGGGTTAATTTTAACAGTAGGCGTTACTACTGTCTATAATACCTTACAATTGTCTGTGATACCTTACTTCTGTAATAACTGGAGTAGTGAAATGGTTAATAATTATCAAACACTTACCACTTCCTTTAGACTTTGTATAGTTTGACGGCGTAGCCATTAAAGGATCTATAGTTTATAGTACACTAGTAAGATGTGGGTGGTTAAAAGTCATCAACAATTACACTACTTGAGTAATTCTAAAAACAGAAGTTCTGTCGAGAACTTAGGAATTTCAAACTGGTTAGATAGAAACAAATGAGATTCGAAAAATTGACGTCGATATAAAATATGACTTTAAAATATTAAAAGTTATTTTAGCCCTTGCAGAGTAAAAAAACCTTATTTTCTACATGAAAAAGAAAATTCTTTAAGTCATACATTTTACATCATAAAAATTAAAAGACTAAGAATGCTTGCAACACAAACTATTATCAATTTCTCTTGTGTTTCATCCTTAACTAGTATGTAATGTGTTTCGTGACTTTTTAAAAATCAATAATATTTTCGAAGTCATAATTTCCTTACTAGACACAGAAAATTGAAGTTCGTTACAATTGTATGTGCTTCATGATATAGGATTACTAAACCTGGATTTGAGGTATAGTCTGTCTCTTTTGTTGTGAAACCAATGATTCCAACTTTCACTCCACTGGGTAGTATTTTGACCGTAGATTTGTTGAACTTTCCCTGCAGGCGAGGCTCCCCGCTTACGTCAATATTGGAGCTCAGAACCGGAAAAGTTACGTTGTCAAGGAAACGAACCAGTCCTTCAACCCCTCGATCGAACTCATGGTTGCCAAGGCACTTACAAATAGTTAATTGTAACATTAGCTTAGGATGCCTTAGCACTAAAAGGTCAAGAGGTCAAAGGTCGGCGTCAAAGGCTAAAATTTCCTCCGTTATTTCAACAGATAACCATATTATCATATATAATGGAAAAAAATGAAACACTAAACTCGCTATATTTAGTGGATACGTTTTTTTTTTTTTTGTTTTTTTTTTGTGGATTTCGTGATTTGCACACACCATGAATTTAAAGACCGAAACGAACAATGGTCACTATGTGAAAACACTGGGAGCCCCTCCCCAATCCATCAATTTAAGTACCAACCAATATGTAATTTTTTGGAAAACAAAGAAATTTAAATTTCAAAAAAACAAAATATTTTTATAAGTTTTGCACAACTTTAATCCGAACTTCTTAACATTGCCTTAAAATAAAATTACTGATTTATTTTTCAATTTATAGAAACTTTGTAGAAAAGAAATTTTGAGTTCAAAACCTTCAAACAATAGTGACCCTGGAGCAAAAGAGGGCATTTCCGTAAATTTTGCCCAACGGAATCTTCTTCCCGGAGGTACTCGACTGCGCTCTATGCATACGTATGTCAAATGTGTAGGTATTTACGGGCAAAGTATGGAAAGTGTATGTACTTAAAATATGAAAAGGTAAATATGATAAGCAAGCATAGCGTCAAGAAACTCAGATAAAGTTATAAATCTACAAAGTTTTAACAGTTGTTTCAACACAGGCATTCCATCGATAGGTCACAAATCGTGAACTAAGACGTACAAGACGTATATGTGGGATCACATGCTGAAAAATACCAGAATTTTGTTCGATGTTGTTTGCTTTGTATCTATGTTGTTTGCTTGGAACTATAATCAACAATGGAACTAGCGATAATAACAGGACAGATAAGTACATCTGTGACACCAGGGAGTAGATTTATTTTGGCGAAAAGCCAGTTGATCTTAAGTGAATTGATAAACATACTGCGACATAGGTAAAACGAAGTGAATATGCTGAAAGAAATTCTGAACCAACGTAAAATCAATATAAGGACTTTATATAGTTTCCTGTAAGGAAACATTTGTTCGGAGTACGAAGAACGAGTCAGAGTCCGAGGGTTGAAAGTCTATTGCTAGAGCTTCGGCAATTTTTTTCTTACAGTAAACCGTGAATAATCGTTACTCTGACATGATCAATTACTTAGTATATCTATTATAAAAAGCATGTACTTATAGCTTGGCAAACGTGCATGCTAAGGGCGTAAATTTTAATATTTACAATAGTTGGTTCCATTATCTATTTCAGGGGATTAGGAAAAGAACTTCAACTTACAAATAAAAATCTTCATAATAATCTGTTGTATGCAATAATCAAGGTAGGGAGTTCAAATTTACGAGAAAAACGTGCAGCGTATTTATTTTATTGTGCATTGAATTTACTAAACAACATGGGAATTCTTTATTCTATGATGATCACTGATTACAGAGAGAGAGGGAGAGAGAGAGAGAGAGAGAGAGAGAGAAGTGTATCTTTTTCACTGCTACCACCCACAATTCAAAATCAACTGTTTGAACATGTCAGGCCCACATTGAACACTCACGAGTGTAGGTCAATGCACAGGGAACGTGTCATGCTATACAAAAAGAAGCTTGTAAACATGAAAATATGTACTTAAACAGCACGTGCAATTCCGATATTCGAGTACGGTTGACGTCACAATATCGCTTGCGTCAAACGCAGTTATCGTATTTGGTAGATCTTGAAGTGGTCTAAGGCGCTCGCCTTTACAGATCACTGACATCTCACCTCTGTCCGCGTGGGTTCGAGTCTCGGGCTCGGCCAGCGTGGGTATGTGAGTAAGCTTGCCAGTAGCTTCCCGTGGATCGATGGTTCTTCCCGGGGGTTTTCCCGTGTTCTGCCTCCACCAGATATACTGCCCGCCATGTAGCCTATCTTGTGCGGAAAATATGGCGTTAAACCAACATGGTGTACATACATACATACATAATGGTCAAATGATCGGAAAGCAAGAGAACAATTTTTACTAAATACTGGAGCTTTTACGACAATTAAAACTATGTTACAGTAATGTTTTTCATCAAATACTGCGGCATATACTATGATTAAAGTTTTAAAGTTTACATGTGATTGCGTAGGCTACTGAGTTTTAATTTATACGGAAATGCACATTTTCTATATTTGTATGCCCCCTGCTTTAAATCTGGGTGTTTTTTTCTTCTTACGTTGCTTCAAATGGAGACGATAGTATCCCAAGAAGTAGACAGTTTAGAAACAACAGCACAAACAACTGAACCAATTGGTTACTTTAATTCACTTGAATATAAAAATCCTGAGAGTTATCTGCAATGCAATCCGTTCAAGAAAAATGAGAGGACCATCGTGGGATTTAGACACTGCACAAATATTTGACGAGACAAACATTTACTGTACTCAAATGCATTTTTTCGCATCCAAACCATAAACACTATTTATAAGTACATTTTAAACTTTGACAATACTGATTCTATTTACAGTTACCGAGCACAGTGTGATATGAGATTTTGGCTGAAGCTTCTAAACTGGAGAGTTAATGGAAACGGCTGTTCTTCAAATTTAGTTAATGCATTTGATCGATACAAATATACCAAAATTAGTCAAAACCAGAATACGAATTTCATGCTTACTTTCAGATAAGAAAAATGTTATCGGAATGTAAAATACCTTTACGTGATAAGGATAAATTTGATCCAACCAACAATGGCATATATATGAGACATTTAAAATGATCTGTAACAATTTTATAATTGTACCAAAATCATGACTGGAGATACATTAAGGAAAAATAGAAGAAAAATCGACATACTTGACTGATAATGGTCCAGAAGATATACTTGACTTTTAATGGTCCAGAGGATTCTAAAACCCTACACCGAGGTTTTGGAGAGCCTACACCTGGCAATATATTAAAAACTTACAAACGTAATTGCAACAATGGAGCTAGTAGTGCCGAATATTGGAGAATATTATTAGGTGCTGAAATCAATTATATGACAGAAATAGATGAGTCAGCAGGTTGGAGTGACTTGTTTCTGCAAGATATTAATGAGTTAGTATATATAGGTATTGCCTGATCGTACCAAAATATCAGATCTGCATCATAGGTACACAGATTCAGAATTGAAAAAAACATTACACGGTCTGAATGGACAGTATCAGACACCGCAAAAACAAACATTACACATGTACAGCATCCAGTATGTACAGCATCCAGTATGTACAGCAGTATGTACAGCATCCAGCATGTACAGGGGTATGTACAGCATCCAGTATGTACAGGGGTATGTACAGCATCCAGTATGTACAGCAGTATGTACAGCATCCAGTATTTACAGCAATATGTACAACATCCAGTATTTACAGCAATATGTACAGCATCCTTGTATGCACAGCAATATGTACAGCATCCAGTATGTACAGCAATATGTACAGCATCCAGTAAGTACAGGGGTATGTACATCATCCAGTATGTACAGGGGTATGTACAGCATTAAGTATGTACAGCAGTAAGTACAGCATCCAGTATGTACATAATCCAGTATGTACAGGGATATGTACAGCATCCAGTATGTACAGTGGTATGTAGAGCATCCAGCATGTACAGCAGTATGTACAACATACAGTATGTACATCATCCAGTATGTACAGCATACAGTATGTACAGCAGTAGGTACAATATACAGTATGTACACCAGTATGTACAATATCCAGTATATACAGCAGTATGTACAGCATCCAGTATGTACAGCAGTATGTACAGCATCCAGCATGTACAGGGGTATGTACAGCATCCAGTATGTACAGGGGTATGTACAGCATCCAGTATGTACAGCAGTATGTACAGCATCCAGTATTTACAGCAATATGTACAACATCCAGTATTTACAGCAATATGTACAGCATCCTTGTATGCACAGCAATATGTACAGCATCCAGTATGTACAGCAATATGTACAGCATCCAGTAAGTACAGGGGTATGTACATCATCCAGTATGTACAGGGGTATGTACAGCATTAAGTATGTACAGCAGTAAGTACAGCATCCAGTATGTACATAATCCAGTATGTACAGGGATATGTACAGCATCCAGTATGTACAGTGGTATGTAGAGCATCCAGCATGTACAGCAGTATGTACAACATACAGTATGTACATCATCCAGTATGTACAGCATACAGTATGTACAGCAGTAGGTACAATATACAGTATGTACACCAGTATGTACAATATCCAGTATATACAGCAGTATGTACAACATCCAGTATGCACAACAATATGTACAACATCTAGTATGTACATTAGGATAAATGCAGGAGTATATATTTCATCTTCCCAAAATGTTTGTTTTTAAAATTTTTGTAGGAACACCCAAGAATTTAGATATAAGTATACGGTACACCCGAAAGTATACGCAGTACAACATATCAACATATCTTTGATGTTAAATAGAATTGCTATTTAAGATTTGAAAGAATTATCAGTCATATAGAATTTTATATATAATCTTTCAAAGTTATTTTCATTAGACATTGTGAACCAGTATTAGAGTACAAAACTCAATCACTGAATATAACAGAAAACATATAATTCAAAGTAACTTTTCTATAACATCAAATAAGGGTTAATAGTGTAGTGCAAAAGCAAATATACTGTTTGAGATTTTTTTTCAGCCAAAGCAAATAATATCAAAGTACGGTAAACATCTACTGACGGATGAAGTTTTTGCTCTGTGTGAATCCCCTCATAGTGCTGTAGGCGCACATAATTTGCACGACACCGATGCATCCACTAACCAAGAATAATAACATAAAACTTGAAAATACAATCTAAACCTAATGATATTCTATCGATGAACAGTTGAAATACAAGCTAACTGCACTTGCGATAAGTGTTGTATAGTGTTTACATCTTTTTGCAGCTTATAAATGGCATTGATATGGCAGCATCTGGAAAATACACAACTCCTCACAATCAAGGACACATGCCTCAAGGAATTCAATAACTCAATCCAACACAACACTGCATCACTTATAGTATAAGAAATTCAATAACTCAATCCAACACATCATTGTATCACTTACAGTATAAGGAATTCAATAACTCAATCCAACACATCATTGTATCACTTATAGTCTAAGAAATTCAATAACTCAATCCAACACATCATTGTATCACTTACAGTATAAAAAATTCAATAACTCAATCCAACACATCATTGTATCACTTACAGTATAAGGAATTCAATAACTCAATCCAACACATCATTGTATCACTTATAGTATAAGAAATTAAATAACTCAATCCAACACAACACTGTATCACTTATAGTCTAAGAAATTCAATAACTCAATCCAACACAATACTGTATCACTTATAGTCTAAGAAATTCAATAACTCAATCCAACACAACACTGTATCACTTATAGTATAAGGAATTCAATAACTCAATCCAACACATCATTGTATCACTTACAGTATAAGGAATTCAATAACTCAATCCAACACAACACTGTATCACTTATAGTCTAAGAAATTCAATAACTCAATCCAACACAACACTGTATCACTTATAGTATAAGGAATTCAATAACTCAATCCAACACATCATTGTATCACTTATACTATAAGGAATTCAATAACTCAATCCAACACATCATTGTATCACTTACAGTATAAGGAATTCAATAACTCAATCCAACACAACACTGTATCACTTATAGTATAAGAAATTCAATAACTCAATCCAACACAACACTGTATCACTTATACTATAAGGAATTCAATAACTCAATCCAACACATCATTGTATCACTTACAGTATAAGGAATTCAATAACTCAATCCAACACAACACTGTATCACTTATAGTCTAAGAAATTCAATAACTCAATCCAACACAACACTGTATCACTTATAGTCTAAGGAATTCAATAACTCAATCCAACACATCATTGTATCACTTATACTATAAGGAATTCAATAACTCAATCCAACACATCATTGTATCACTTATAATATAAGAAATTCAATAACTCAATCCAACACATCATTGTATCACTTATACTATAAGGAATTCAATAACTCAATCCAACACATCATTGTATCACTTATACTATAAGGAATTCAATAACTCAATCCAACACATCATTGTATCACTTATACTATAAGGAATTCAATAACTCAATCCAACACATCATTGTATCACTTATACTATAAGGAATTCAATAACTCAATCCAACACATCATTGTATCACTTATACTATAAGGAATTCAATAACTCAATCCAACACATCATTGTATCACTTACAGTATAAGGAATTCAATAACTCAATCCAACACATCATTGTATCACTTATAGTCTAAGAAATTCAATAACTCAATCCAACACAACACTGTATCACTTATAGTCTAAGAAATTCAATAACTCAATCCAACACATCATTGTATCACTTACAGTATAAGGAATTCAATAACTCAATCCAACACAACACTGTATCACTTATAGTCTAAGAAATTCAATAACTCAATCCAACACATCATTGTATCACTTACAGTATAAGGAATTCAATAACTCAATCCAACACAACACTGTATCACTTATAGTCTAAGAAATTCAATAACTCAATCCAACACAACACTGTATCACTTATACTATAAGGAATTCAATAACTCAATCCAACACAACACTGTATCACTTATACTATAAGGAATTCAATAACTCAATCCAACACATCATTGTATCACTTATACTATAAGGAATTCAATAACTCAATCCAACACATCATTGTATCACTTATAGTATAAGAAATTCAATAACTCAATCCAACACATCATTGTATCACTTATAGTCTAAGAAATTCAATAACTCAATCCAACACAACACTGTATCACTTATAGTCTAAGAAATTCAATAACTCAATCCAACACAACACTGTATCACTTATAGTCTAAGAAATTCAATAACTCAATCCAACACATCATTGTATCACTTACAGTATAAGGAATTCAATAACTCAATCCAACACATCATTGTATCACTTATAGTCTAAGAAATTCAATAACTCAATCCAACACGTCATTGTATCACTTACAGTCTAAGAAATTCAATAACTCAATCCAACACAACACTGTATCACTTATAGTTTAAGAGACATTAGAGCAGCACACTTCACATATAGCAACTACAAAGCCAAGTCCAAATATATTGATTATAGAAGGTACTTTTTTATTAATTTGTTTTTCGCATTAATTAATATTGAGGTGAAAGGAAATGATAATAATGCAGTGGTAACAATAAATTGGGTTAAATATTTGTGAAAGACATCACCATATCCTACTGAAGTGATACTCTTTTGAATTTGAACGACTACAACATTTTAACGATATACAAAGATGCGTGGTTACCATAAACAGTCAGGAAAAATAGGATCGAACAAGGCATCATGAATGATAACTGAGAATATTATAATCAGGGTGAGGTAGTCTACGGAAAAAAAAATGTTTAGAATACAACTTAACGTTCAGATTCTAAGAGTTCATTGTCCGCTGTATCCCTGTGTCCCTTTCACCGGATTTCAGATTTAACATTACACTTGCAGACACCTTTAAAATGGTCCAGAGAGGAAATCGGGATTTTAAACTGGAAAATATTGTTTTCCAGTACGATACCATTCCTTCAATATCAATTGCGCAGTCAATTAATGACAAGTACATAAATAAAATTGTTTCTTTGTTTCATTTGTATTTCAGTAAGGGAGAGAACAATAGCAGTTAATATAACCTCGACAAATGTTCTACTTGATTCTCTTAGAATGAGTTGAAACGGCGTTTTGATACTGTGCAGAAAGATTGGAGAAAGTGATCCAGAAAAGTACTACAACTTAGCAATAGAAATAATCTCAGTGATTATAGAATGTCTTCCAAAAATGATTTACTAGCAGGTTTTCAAGTAGTAATACATTTTACTGAAACCACAAAATATTTCTTAATGATTAAAAATGGACAGCAGAAATGAATAACATAAGAATATAACAATGTTTACACTGACAACTATTGTATTTGGATTTATTTAAGAAATACACATGACAGCGTTGGCATGGTAGTGGTCATAATCACCCAGCGTTCAATGAGGTATCCACTTGCAAATAAACAGAATAGACAACGTCGATGCTCACAGAACGTATATTTATTCTTTTTCAGATACTCATGTAAACATTGAAAGCAATCATTTAAAATCAGTTATGTTTTAGCTATGAATAAATATATTTTAAAGAATGGCACAGCCTTTACTTACGTGAAGTTGACAGCATGATAATTTGTGGAAAGACCATGTTTGCACTGAATCTAATAGAAACGGACTGCATAAATTTGTATGGCTACATCTTTATTGCCTGCCAAACATTTCTGTTCAACGAAACAATATCAAATGGTTACTCGAGGATTTAAAGGTTATAGTGATGTATTAAAGTGATAAAAAATTAGAGAAGTCGTTAAAACTACTAGTTTACTTTTACAAGGGAATCAATGCTTGTTTGTGGTTCATTACTTTTGAAATCTTGACGCTGTAAAAAAAAAGAAATTAACTAGCCTAACCAAATTAGCTTTCAGTCGTAGACATTTTGAAATATCTACTTGGATCATTGTTCAAAAATACAAGTCTCTTATCAGGATTTTAGAGCTATTACACGTTTTATAGCAGTGTTTTGCGGCAAAGGCAAAACAGCGACAAACATTTGTATATAAAGAGAGATAATTTATAAACTGAAGAGAGAAAGAAAAAAAAACGTTTAAGGAGGCTAGAGTATCCTATTGGCCTGTCTCTCTGCAACGACTCTACCTAAGGTTCATGACTATAGAGTCTTGCTGCTCTAAGCAGCGTGTACTGTAGGAGTACAACAGGTACGTGTGCATTGTACAGGTACAGTGCTTATGTATTCGTAAGGTAATGTGTTTATGCTGTCAACCAAAAGTCTCTTGTCGTGATACATAAACAATACAACTTTATTCATTTTGATCCTATAATCTCATGATTGCATGATATGAGAAAATTAATTTCCTGGTAAGTTTCTTTGTCTTGAACTAAGTAATTTTGTTCATTTTTAATTTTAAATTCAAATAATTTTATTACTCATTATTTATTCTTTTGCACACTTTCTTTTTATATTTATGAGACTTGAATGAATAAAGTTGTGACCATAACCCACAACCTTTATTTTTAAATATGCAGTTTATGTCATCTTTAAAAATTTTAACAACCTTCTGTTTCAATTGAGGGACACCAGATATGTTCTCTCTTAGGTACTTTCACACCTGTTATCTTGAAATGTGCACGATATGCCAATCAAAGAGAACTGCATTGCTGAGTAATCTAGTTAATAATATGTTATGCAGACATTCATCAATGCCCCATTAACACCAATGCCAATCAAAGGGAACTGCATTGCTGAGTAGTCTAGTTAATAATATTTTATACAGACATTCATCAATGCCCCATTAACATCAATGTATCTTTCTGTACGTAATATCCGTGCCGACCTCCCAGTGTTCGAAGGTAAAAATGTTCTATGAAGTCTTTACCGTATTATAATCATCATATTGATGTATCTGAATTATTTAGACTTTAATAAAACTTTATATTGATGAACATTAGGCCTGTCAAAGGTTTACATGTATTTATATACTAGATAAATATCTTTCTTCAAATATTTTAGTGTCATGTCTCTAAAATGTTTCAGTGTCTCTGTAGATTTGTTATTTCTTAAATCTGTAAATGTTCTACAGATTGCACCATGAATCTAACGTTGTATACAACCTTCATTGTCCTATTAACTGCTATTTTTTTCTCTTTTTTAATAAATGTATCAACTATAAAATTATTACTAAAAGAACTATATTATTAATCTCTCTTTTGCATGATTTTTACCTCTTCATCTGGATTATTTGTAACCGATATGTTAATGACTTTTATGACCGGACAAGTTATGAATAAACAGTGATATACATTTTGGGGCATTTAGAATTCGAATTGCACTCGTTATGATCTGGACCTCTATACCTGTCTGTTCAATGATCGTGGTCCTTACCTTGTTTTCAGTTAATTCTCTCTCACAAAGTAATATAGGTTTGCGAAATTAAAATGTTGTTCGTCTTCCTCTCCTCTACAAACTTGCTTAATATCTCTTGTTGACTGATTTAAAATACAAAGAAAACCCTTATGGAATGTGTTAGAGATATGTCAGATTGTACAGTGCAGTCTGTATCCACCTTTATTGAGGCTCCACCATCAGTACTTCTCGCCATGGGTGGAATGGTATTCAAAATTATAATTAATAATAAACGAAACTTTCAATTGGTATCCACAACTTCTGAATTACTGTACAAGTGGGCTTTCTGTAAATACTGTACAAGTGAGCTTTCTGTAAATACTGTACAAGTGGGCTTTCTGTAATTACTGTACAAGTGGGCTTTCTGTAAATACTGAACAAGTGGGCTTTCTGTAAATACTGTACAAGTGGGCTTGCTGTAAATACTGTACAAGTGGGCTTTCTGTAAATACTGTACAAGTGGGCTTTCTGTAAATACTGTACAAGTGGGCTTTCTGTAAATACTGTACAAGTGGGCTTTCTGTAAATACTGTACAAGTGGGCTTTCTGTAAATACTGTACAAGTGGCTTTCTGCATGCATTATATCTATCAAGTTATCGACGTTGTAACATATTTCTTTTCTGTTCTGATAATTTATCTGGCGTATAGAAAACAAATCAAGCATTTTTTATAGACATATTTATGAACGCGATGTTTGTTTATCACTGATTATACTAATCTTGAAAAATCTTTTATTCAAACATAGTGAATTGTTTCATCTTTGTACCCCCTACTGGCACCGTTATGTGAAATTGACCCTGATTCACTCATGCATAACATTAATGACGGCAACCTTTTTGCCATGAGATGCGTACCATAATGATTTTTCAGCTGTAAAGACCTTGGACTTTTTAAGAGTGCGAATTATGACAAAATTTGATATTATATTTTAGGGATGTTACCCTATGTTTGCCTTTGTCTTTTCTTAGAATGCTTTTTGGAATATCTTTTCTTACTTGGCACTATATAGTCAGGATTACGCTGATGTTCTGTTAAAACCTGTACATAAATCCATCTATGTAGTCATTAGGACCAACATACTAAATTATGATAAGTACGTCCACATGTCTGTCTGTCTCTGTTTCAATTACTCTAACAGGTTGGAATGTAAGATGCTTCAACTATTTTATAAACATTTATGATTGTGTCAACTTTCTTTTCCTATTTGTAATGTTGTCTATTTTTAACCAATTATCTTTTAAGTTAATAACTCTGTATATCTAAATTCTATTTTGTTGGCATCTTGGGATCTTTTTAGGAATATTTCAGATTGATTCCACAATATATAAAAAATCCAAGATAATCAAAAAAACGCAGCAGCGATACTTGAAGTATCATTATATTTTATGATACTGATTGCTCAAAAATATTCAAGTATCGTTACCGGCACTGTTCCAAAAATATTCTGCAATTTGCAAATATTGGACATTACCAGCAAATATAAGCTGGATAGTATATTTTAGATTTTCAGTATTTATCATGTATTGTTTGCCAACATAATCGTAGACTAGTATCGTAATTTTACAATACGTTTAAATACTAGAGTTTTACCTCAATTCCTGTGTTATCTCTAATTTCAGAACAGACACATCTGATATATATATATATATATATATATATATATATATATATATATATATATATATATATATATATATATATATATATACTAACCAATATTTTTGCAATACCGGAAAGCCGGTATTTTCTGAGAGTCTAAAATTTTGAGAATTGATTGTACTGGAGAATCCAATATTTCTTTTAAAAACAAGTACCGGTAAATACTGGTAAATACTGGTAAGTACTGGTAAATACTGGTAAGTACTGGTAAATACTGGTAAATACTGGTTATATTGACAACACTGGACAACTAGTACCATCTGGTATTCTTCAGTATCGTTTACAAATGCACTCCAATTTAAGCATGGATGTTGATCACGATTGGATGTTTCCAAGCATATCCTCTATAATTACGTTTAACGTTGCTGCTAAATAAGTCTGGGACAAAAAAAATATTTTTTTTCTTTTTATACTGAACACAGTCTGTGTTATGGTAGAGTATATTGAAGTAATTAGATAACGGTGCATCCTTCCTTTTGCGAATGTTCAAGGGTTGTTCTTTCATTCTTGCTTGAAATTCCATTTTGGTCTCACCTACATATTGTTTACCACGTGTGTACCAGGTAAATACACAAATGTTGTCACGTGGTACAATAACCTCTAAAGTTGGAAGTATGTTTGAGATTTGTAAAAGTGCTTTTCAAGATTTTCGATCTAACTAGCAGCAACAACAATAAAGGTATATACAGAGGATAATTTTGGGTGCATTAATTACACGCTTTCCACCCATCAGAGATCAACATCTATGTTTAAATGGGAGTGCAGGAATTAATTTTTTTTTTTTTATTATTTATTTTTTTTTAAAAATATTTTCCTCCCACGATAATGTGGATGTTTATGTCCCATTTCCTTTTGATGGAATTTTTAACTCTTTTTGGAGGAGTCATACTTCTCCCATAACCTATCTTGCTTTGCAAGGCTGGCGTCAAACATCATGACATCACTTTTTCTCATAATGTCGGCATCAAACAGATAAGTCTACACCGCTAAAAAAAATGGTCTATCAATGTGCTATCTGTGGAATTGATTATAAATACCGCCAATCATTGGATCGACAGTCGAATATCGTCCACCTGGAATAAACTTGTACTGCCACAGTTGCTATAAAATTTACACAGAAAGGAATATCTAACCAAACATCTAGAGGTACTCCATCAAATTCTGATTGATTTATCCACTCATGATAAGCAAGTATTTGTAAACGAATTACTAGATCAAGTCCTAGGTAGTCTGGATATTACTCTGGATAAACGTTCTTACATTTGAATACGTCATACTGAGGCTATAAATAACTTTCATCAAGGGAAGTAACTTGTAACATCATAATTGTACCTCCCAACACACTAAAAAGTCGACCTCTTTCACTCTATTGTGTCATTATTTATATTGTATAAAAAAATGTTAATTATTATTATTGTGTTATGGCGGACACTCTGGAAGACCTCTCATCGGGGGATGAGTACGGAGTGATACATTGCACACGGTTTGCTGTTCGTATCACTAATTGTTCTCGGCCTAACTGCGCTTGACGTTTCTATATATTTTTAATTGTTAATTTTAGTGTTGTCGAATCCCATTGTACAAGTGAGCTGAAGTAAAAATATTATAATGCGCTAGTAAGTTCAATTGTTATTTTTTAGATTTCTCGTATCTCTATATGAGACAGTGATACACATAAATATGACTCGCTAAACTCCCAATATTCTTACTATTGATTTACACTGATCACCTGGATTATATTACTGCAGTTAATCATGCTATTATGCACACTGTCATGTCGATAAAACCTAACATACAAAATCTGACAACAATCTGTATTCATGGAGATTGGCATGCAACGGTGGCAATGCACTCAGTAAATTAGGGTCACAAGGTAACCGGATGAAATGTATTTTTAGATTTGTGTTTACGCAATGGCAAAATTATGGGATACTTTTTTGCATACGTTTATTTACCATATGCATCAGTCTTCAGGGATATATGGCGTACAGGTAACTATTGACAACCAGATGCAAGATCACATCTCTTATATGTCGATGTCACTCGTAATCGAACTCATCTGAAATCCAAACATATAGCCTCAATGAAAGTAAAAAACTCAGCTAATCAGGACACCTTATTAATATGCACAGTCGTCCTGCATAATCATAAGGATAATAGATCTTGATGCTTTAAACTTACAAACGAAGTTTGATCAAAGTCTTTTTAGAATCAGTGAGTCAAAAGTGCTAACTTGCACAACCAATCAGACACCAGATCTCTTCACTAATATATTAACGTATGTTGATGTTGTTCGTAAACGAGCTCGTCTAAGCTATTGATATAAAAGGCTTAATAATCAAATCATATAAAACACTTTTTAAACAAATAGAGTATTAAGGACTGTAAAAAGCTCGGCAAATCAAATCCAAGATCACCTCAGTCACATGCCAAGATGTCTCTCATGATAATCCTTCATATCAAGTTTAATCAAACTCGGAACAGAAATACGGTCTCTACCTTGGTTGCAAGTGACCCATCTGGTATAATGGAACTCATCTGAGATCTTGATGATGCATGCAAGCCCAATTTGATCACGATCCTCAAAAGAAATGAGGTTCCTAATGTAGTAAGAAGCTCAGCCAATCAGATGCCAGATATCATTAAAAACATAGATGTTACTGATAACCGTAAGGATCTGACATGATGTCCACTTTGGTAAATCTGACCGGAAGTATAGTCTCCAAGGTTGTATTAAGCTCACTATATAGCCATATATCCCTGATAACCGTAAGGATCTGACTTGATGTCCACTTCGGTAAATCTGATTCGAAGTATAGTATTTAAGATTTTGTTGATCTAAGCCAATCAGATGCCAAATCTCTTTAATAACATAGTCAGGTGATAACCGTAAGGATCTGAAATGATATCTACTTTTGGGAACTCTGACTAGAATGAGAGTCTTTGAGGTTTTATTAAGCTAAACTAATCAAATGCCAGGACGCCTCATCAATATGCGCAGACGTAGCAAATATTCGAACTCATGAAAGGCGTTTATGATTCATGTTACATACCAAGTTTAAATATAACCTGATTAGAAACAGTCTTTAGCTTATGAACAAATCAGTCAATCACTCGGCAGAACGCTTAAATATGCACAGATGTCGCTCGCTTATGAAACTTATCAGAGACCTTTCAGTTTTTCAAGATTGCAGACGAGACGTCCGATTCGAGGGAAATTTTAGCCTTTACTTTCATCATGGGTGATTACTCACCCAAGCTAAAACACAGACACACTCACGAACGCATGCACACGCACGCGAGTACATACACCCCCGAAACTAAAGGAACAGACAGTTATCTAGGCTGGTTTTCTTGTCTGCTCAACTCATATTTCTTCAAACACTTCGTCCGAATGTTACAAATTGCTAAGACCCCGAGGTATACCGAATTCCGATGAAGTAGATTGTCGACATTGACGATACCAACTGTTGTAGTCGGAGTGTATTGAGTGGATCTGCCATCACTGGACTAATCTACAAACTACCAAATGTTCGGTTTGGGAGAGAGTTTAAACCAAACAGGATATATTTGTATCACTGTATAAATACCAGTGAGTTAAATTTCTAGTTTGTATAACCAAATAGGTCTCTGTCTTTTATTGTCACTTAAAAGAGAGTCCATGAAGAAACATAAACTGTCAGAAATAAACGAATTTCATATTTCTTCTGATCGAAGTAAAGAAATGTATGCGGATCACACTTAATATACATTATGAAAATATCAAAAAAAAATTCTAACTTTTCATGAAATGAAATTTTTAAGAAAAAGATCAGTGAGGACTTCTCTGTAGTTTTGGGGGAACGGAGAAGTATATATCCGTTCATTTTTTCCAAGGAACAGTGAAATATTTATGATTATTTTCAGGAAAAAAATGAACAAGGCATAAATGTTAGGAAAAGTTTTGCTAGTAAACACTTGATTTGACTTTAAATGGAACAAATGAATAAAGATAATTTTTTCAGGGAATATGGTAACACAAATCCTACCACCACGATGAGAAGGCATCTTAAGTGCTAAATCGGCATCTCTTCAGTCTCAAGACGAGACCTGCTATTGATATCAAGGCGTCGTACAGACTTGTTACCTTGAAAGTAGAGGTCCAAAATAAACATAAATTCAAAATTACACTTGAACATTGAAATAAAATACTATAAATGCATATGCATACGTGTCTCATACAAATGTATATAGTTTTTAAGAACGCTTGAATACACACAGCCACATTTAAATAAATTAGCCGATGTTTACTCTGCATTCGTGTCTCATACAAATGTATATAGTTATTAAAATCATGTGAACACAAACAGCCACATTTAAATCACATAGCCGATGTTTACCCTGCATTCGAGTCTCGTACATATGCATACAGTTATTAAAATCGCTTGAACACAAACAGTCATACTTTAATCACATAACCGATATTTACTCTGCATTCGTGTCTCGTGCAAATGTATATAGATATTAAGATCGCTTGAACACATTTCAGTACCACGATTCTTGTGGTCCACGAGAAAAAGGGGAAAATATCATATCATGTGCATCATGTTAATCGTATGCTGCTGATGTACACCTCTGACTAACTCAGAGGAAAACCATATATATATATATATATATATATATATATATATATATATATATATATATATATATATATATATATATATATATATATATATAATTACACACAAATTGATAAGGGCGCAAATAAAAAAAATAAAAAACAGTTTCCCAACGTTTCGAGCTAAACAAGCTTTTCGTCAGGGGAAGAAACAATTTACATCCACAAAACAAACACCTAACACAAAAGCCAAGAAAAATTCTTGACTCCTACACGTTTAAATGACGGGAAAATAAACAAACAAAGGGTAAACAATAGAAGAAAGAAAGAAGACAAATTTAAGAAACGGTCTAAAACGGGTGAACTACAAATCTATGTTATGCTGCCAACAGCCCAACAAAGTTATATAACAATAATTCAGAGTGTTTATTCTGCGTATCAAGCAGACGACCAAAGTGTTTATTCTGCGTATCAAGCAGACGACCAAAGTGTTTATTCTGCGTATCAAGCAGACGACCAAAGTGTTTATTCTGCGTATCAAGCAGACGACCAAAGTGTTTATTCTGCGTATCAAGCAGACGACCAAAGTGTTTATTCTGCGTATCAAGCAGACGACCAAAGTGTTTATTCTGCGTATCAAGCAGACGACCAAAGTGTTTATTCTGCGTATCAAGCAGACGACCAAAGTGTTTTGACCTAATTCCAGGCTTTGAACAAAGGACTGATACCATGAGCAGCGATAAATCAATGCCAACATCAAAATGTCCAAAATAAATTATATCCCGGTAAAGTTATGCATGGAGTTACTAAGGAAGTATGTCAAGAGCATGGTATAGCGGGATATTGGACAAGAGTTCAAATAATAATAATAATTATTATTATTATTGTTATTATTATTATTATTATTATTATTATTATTATTATTATTATTATTATTATTATTAAGAAGAAAATGAAGAAGATTACCAATAATATATGTAAAGAGGTCCGAAATATTTACTTGGGTAAATATTATTGCAAAAATGCCTACGTCGGATAAACGGATGCCTGGCTGTAGTTATGATAAGATTGCAATAGGAAGGTTAGACTTTTTCATTTAGGCCGAACTCTCCATGAGTTTTCAATTGAAGTATCCAGTATCGTTCCTTACGTGTGCGTTCTATACCGTATATATATATATATATATATATATATATATATATATATATATATATATATATATATATATATATATATATATATATCTTTATTCTTTTCATGTTTATTCAATTGTGTTTCCATGAGTGTTTATGCGTCGCTCTAAAATCATAGCACAGACCCGTTTAACCTTCCAGTTTTGGTGCCACAGATCTAAAGGGTGCTCTGCTAATAAATAGCACATATGAAAGATACGCACAGCCAAACTGGGGCTCAAACTCACAACTTCCCAAATTACTTCCGAAACCCTGGTCCCTGTTTCATATTCTTTGCATTTCCACAATATGTGATAGTATCGGAAATGGTCGTGATGCATTGTTATTATAGGACTTGTCAACGATATGTGATAATATTGGAATGGTCTTAATGGATTGTTTTCACAGGTCTTGTCCACAATATATGATAATATTGGAAATGGTCGTGATGGATTGTTGTTATAGGACTTGTCAACAATATGTGATACTATTGGAAATGGTCGTGATGGATTGTTGTTATAGGACTTGTCAACAATATGTGATACTATTGGAAATGGTCGTGATGGATTGTTTTATAGGACTTGTCAACAATATGTGATAATATTGGAAATGGTCGTGATGCGCTGTTCTTATAGACTTGTCCGCAATATGTGATACTACTGGAAATGGTCGTGATGCATTGTTGTTATAGGACTTGTCCACAATATGTGATAATATATGACATGATCGGGAGGCATTGTTATTGTAGGACTTGTGAAAGTTATTGAAGGATGGAAGTTGTTTGCTTTTAATATGAAGTCGTCCAGATTTTCTCTTCCATGTTGGCACTTCATTTCTATATAATCGATGTAGCGTACTCATTGGTATGGTGTAAGTTCCACCGATGCCAAACGTTGACCCTCCAGTCTTCCCATAAAAACATTAGCATACGAGGGGGCCATTTTTTTATCCATGGCTGTTCCGTTGATTTGGAAGTAGTTTTCTTCCTGTCCACATACCCACAAATTACTTACCGATCTTGAGTCTCCAACTTAATCCACTTCTTTCTGGACACAACAACCAGACTGATGGAAAACAAACTCCACACAGACTTTCTTCTCAAGACCAACTGATAAAAGCCAGTATCTTCTCCCATCCAGCTGTCATCCAAAGCATTGCATTCGGAACATCCAGTATAGTCAGGCACTGAGGATACGCTGAATTTGCTGATTCTGAACAAACCAGTAGTAGCCTATCGCAGATAGTAAAACCTCAAATACATCCTAGTCGTGACGAAGCTAACGCCAATCACAAGCCAAGACCATCCTGCAAATCTGGTCCCTGTGGTGATAAATTGTTCAAAACCTGCCAACATATGATAGAGACCTACACATTCTCAAGCGCAACGATGAGCGAAAAATTAAACATACGTGGTCCAAACAGAACGTGCAAAACAGAGAATGCAATTTGTCTCATCACATGTTAGATCTGAGAAACGAAAAGCTAGACAAAGAATCAGTCTTCACAGTTCTGACTGGATGACAAAGAACCTGGACAGAAGCCCAGTTGCAGGACACTTCTCTTCCCCTGTCTACACTTTCAGTGATGTAACACTGACTTCAATTGCTCACAACCCCAAATGGAGTTCCGAAACCAGGAAAGAAAAGAAATCTTGCTAGTATGCTGCCTTAGAACACTGAAACCATGTGGCTTAAACCAAGAAGACTCCAAAAGGACAAACACTCGCAAATAAAATCATCATCTGTTTACAGCCACCACTTTTTCAATTTAATACTTCATTCATTTTGCTCGTTACTCAATCGCTTACCTATAATTACTACTGTTTTTGTAGTTCTTCTTGGTGTTATTATCCTTATGGTCATTACTCCCATTATAGAAACAATGAGATATCCGGGATATAATTTGATGTTACACCACTTACATTAAAAAACAGTTGGCGCTATGGCTTCTCCCTTTGTAGGTCAATACCAACTAGTTTACAACATCATCACTCAAGTTTAAGCCAACTAGGCGAAATATCAAACATTTTCAAGCTTTAATTCCATTAGAAATAGTCATGTAAGCATCTGTAATTTCAACGTTTTTTGTGTTTATTGTTTGTCTTGTCTCTGTGTTGTGCTTGCCTTTGACAAAGACTAATTGAGAGTCGAAAGCGCTTAGGCTAGTTAAAAAGTAGTTTTGCACTGTTCGTTGTCAGTTTATTGCATTCATCTTAATCAATCCCTGACACACGCGATCCTTTGCTGGATCCAGTGCACTTAAAAGAACTGTTATTTGCCACATGATTTGTATACATATATATATATATATATATATATATATATATATATATATATATATATATATATATATATATATATATATATATATACATCGGCATTTAACAATTAATTCAAATAAAATAAAACGGATCAATTTAAATAAGACTGAAATGGTGCATCATATTATATTAAACAGGCATGCTTGTTATATACATAGTTAAAACAAAGTCTTCATATATTTTAGTACAAAGGGCAGATTATTCAAATACAAGAGAGTTGCCAAATTCAGAGATTGTGGATATTGACGGTAATATCAATCTAACAGCCGTAATATAGTACGCACTTGGGTTTAAACAAAGCAAACACTATCCAAATATCAAAATATTTGCATTAAACAAGTACTCCTACTACTTTGAATTAAACATGTACTCCTACTACTTCGAATTAAACATGTGCTCCTACTACTTCGAATTAAATATGTACTCCTACTACTTCGAATTTCTGCTACTTCGAATTAAACATGTACTCCTACTGCTTAAAATTTACAACTGTTTCCATGTAGAAGCAATTACTCGCACAGCCAATGCTAAACACTGTGGAAAACCAAGGAACGCTGATACCTATATATGTCTTTCAATATATTTTTCAAATAAGACAAGGGTGGAATATTCTATTGATACTGTATATACGAAATCTTTCCTTCTTAATTGCACTTGAACATTTTACAAATTACCATCAACCCCACCCCACCCCCAAAAAGCAAGAAACAAATATATTTTTTCCCGAGGCGAACACACCTAGAGATAACCATGTATTGTCTGTTTTCTATCATTATGGTAATAACATATGAAACAGGATTAAGCCGCCCCTTGTCTGGGACACTGAATATCGGGGTTCGACAACTGACGTTAGTTTTACGGTCTGATGTACATGTATCTTATACAAACGAGAAAGTTTGTTAATTTCGTTCGTATGCGAGGATATGCACACAATTATGTATGTCATACCTACGTGCACTATTGGAAACATAAATTAGTCGAATCATTTATTATCTGGTACATAGTTCTTACCGAACTTTCACCTACATGATAAAACTATGCCCACACTTGGTATTTATAAAGCAGGAGTTTGGGATTTATTTTACGTCGCTTATTTCAGTTCTAATAAATAATTATATCGTTTATTCTCAAACTCTAAGATGAGGCCCCAAATTGATCTTTGAGTTGCTGAAACCAAACAATGCTGGGGAAATTATCGACAACATTTTTAAGCTTGCTAATGCCAAAACCGATGGTGAAGCATGGGACCTCAAAGGTACAAAGCCAATGTTTAACAGCTGAGCTATGCTGACCCAAATATGGGTTTGTACAGAACTAAGGATCAAACTTGAAATGAGGTATTTCCTTACCATGGCGTCGTATCTCATCTTACGCATGAAGTAGGATGCTGCAAGGCCTTGATATTGTGTGAACCACAGTGTTCCCGTGAAGCGGTCCCCAGCGTCAAGCAGTAGAACATTTTCCCGTTCTCCCCTAATTCGATTCACCGTGGTGACGTAACGCGTCACACCTCCAGTACATTCCCCTGCCGCAGTTTCCGAGCTATCGCAATCTCCGTAATATTTTCCCATTTCCTCATAATGTGCGTGAACATCATTTGTATGTAGAATTGTTAGATCTAACCCGCAACCGTATCTAATTCTAACTCCAAATAAAATTAAAAACAGGTAATTTTTCACCTGGTCGCCCATTTTTGTGATAATTCCGTACCCGGTTTTTCCTGGCGAGGCTACCGCGCGCTGTAGAATAAATGAAATAGTATGCTTCCACCTTTAAATGCTTTAAAGTATAGTTTGGTTTACTATATAAAGTAAACTTACGTAAACACGAGTCAACGGCACTCAGCAAGTTAGTTACTGACTCGATGTGCCCGAATGATCCCCGAATGACCCGTTTACTTCGCCTGTGAATGCAATAAAGTAATTAGGGGACAGAGTTGATGCATTTGCGCTTTACTTAGCTATTGGATGAACTGAAAGTATTTCCCCAAATATTTAGGCGCTTTTATCACTTGGTGTCAACAGTGGAAATTTAAGTCAACAGTCGACCCTCATTACACTGATACGGTTAAGCACTCAAAGATCCACACTAGATTTCGCCACGCTGTCGGGTAAAGCTTATAAGTTATGGAGTCTCAACAAGTGTAGGAGTCTTGTAATGAATGTAAGATTGACCTTGTAATGAGCAAGGTCAATATTCCAAATTTTATATATTCATAAGTGTCAGTAATGCAAACAAACCGTGCCTGACGCAATTAAAAGAGTGAGACATCTGAAGGACTTTTACGTGCATTAACACCGATGTGCAAATGATATAATCTGTGTTAAAATATGACTGCCATGAAAAGGAGGAAGTCTCAAGCTGTTAAATACGCAGGGTTTCTTCACGCACGTTTAGAATACGCATCCGATATATTCCATGATGGATCGCTGCACCCCTTCTCTCTTAGAGAGCAGTAGTAGTACTTAGAAAGGCAGCTATGAAAACACACTAGTATGATTTTCCAGTCTCGGCCTCGTTTACGCTCGGCCTCACCCGAAAAATCATACTAGTGTTTTCAACTACTCGCCTTTTAAACTACTAATATAGTTATAATTCGCCTTTTATTTGCACACCAGCTTGGTGGAAATATTGTCGAACATGAGATAATTCCCTTGATTGCAATCTATGTTTAGGTACACACAAGTATGCAACTTTGCCTACACCATAAACTTAGAAACGTAGTATAGTACTCATATATATATATATATATATATATATATATATATATATATATATATATATATATATATATATATATTGAAGTCTGTACAGATAGCTGTGGAAAGGTCTGCTGTCTTAGAGGGTTGGCCGCTCTGTCTTGACATTCAGGCCGGTGAACACAACTGAAGAGTTCCAGGAAGTTAAAAGGTTATTAGACCTCTGAAGACGTTCAAACCAGGACTGGGTGCAAGCAGATAAGGATTCCTATATGTTTTTTATCTGCTGAGGACCTAAAAGATTTAGCAGGGTTAGCACCCGGTCCTAGACTGGACTTTTGCAAAAATGTTTTGCGAGCATATACCCTCACCTGAAAAAAAAATCATGCTAGTGTTTTTTGAGAATGGCCATTGTACAAACTACTAGATTGTTATCCTCTATGTCAATGTGGACATACTTTTTGTCTTCAAACATAATGACTGTCGAATTAGAGAGATAAAGATACTTACGAATAATGGTAAGAGAGAGCATCCGTACACAACGTGTATGAAGCAAACGAAAATGGAGATGTAAGACATGTTTTGCATAAAAGAATTCTTGCCAAAAATCCTAACAACAATGGCTACAATCATTGCAGTTTCTAGCACAGATCAAAAGCTTGAAAAAACTTCATACAGACATTATATTCCTGGAGGAAATATTAATAGAGTGTATACTTATCAAGATGAAAGAACATTAAGAGGTTATGTACATGGCGCTAAAATAGCAGAATAAAAAATAGTGGCAGTAAAATCAGACCGTGATTTGCTTGAGAGAGATGTAGAAAATACGAAAAAGACATAACTAACGAAACGATGCAAAAGATGAAGATACATTAAATGAGACACACTCTTATTAAATAGTTGAGAATTTAACAGACTTAGGATAAAGCTTTAAAAAATATCAATAGCACTGAGTCGAAGTTAAAGACAATTTATCATTAGGAGAAAGCTTAAAACGTCTGTTCAAAGAAAAAGGTTTAACAATTGCTACTATATTTACAGCAATTGGTGTAATAGCAGCACTCTTTGTCTTACCATAGCAAATTTTGAAAAAGGTATAACAATTGCTACTATATTTACAGCAATTGGTGTAATAGCAGCAACTCTTTGTCTAACCATAGCAAAGTTTGCAAAAGGTTTAACAACCAGAATAGGTAGTGGTAATAGCGCGAACTAGCAACCTTAGCGGCCGCGTTCGTTCATTGATAAATTAAAAAACGGTTTCAAAAATATTACTGAGTATTTGTTTAACTTTGCTTAAAAGCATTAGCAGTATTTGAGAATAGCCCGAAAATGTATTTCTTTAATAGCTGATGATACCATTTTGATAATTCTTGCATTAATTAGCTTGTTCGCTGCATTTGTACTAAAAGGCGGATTTATAAAAACAAAAAGTTATAGAGATTAACTAGTCTATTAACTAGTTAATTTATTTTCAAATGTAAATTACACTAGCTCCTGTAACCATAGCCATAATTGCGAATGCTTGTTTATTTGTTTCGTGATCGCTATATTTCATATCATGAGGCATATTAGTTGTGGATCGGGCTGTAGGTACAAGAATGTTGTCATTCTTAATTAAAAGTCAGGACGTAATGTCTACATAATATTATTACACACATTTTCTTGGCCTGGTTCTGTTACTTCGTAATCTTTTTCTAACGAATTTTTACAGACTGTTTTGTCAGCTGCTGGAATTATATTCTTAACCACGTTAGTATTTATAGTAGCATGCATTCCTAGTACAAATTAATCTGATGACTCTTGTAAATTGGTATCATATCCTACTATACTACCCATTTTCATCACCATGTCACTGGGTAATAAAATTATATCATCACAACCAACTGCATGGTACAATCTTATAACCATGTCCACCTAAAATTAATATTTCAAATGGCTTGTTTATTCTGTTAGTCCCTTGATAGGTTGTAGAATACGAGAAGTCCATCATATTTCTTCATCTGATGTTGTTTGAAAGATGTATTGCTTATTGTTGTATCTTTTATGTTGTCCTCTATTCCACCAGTTGCCATCCTCTATTCCACTAGTTTATATATTTCTTGACTACTCATCTCAGGATCGATCAGTCATTTCCATCTCTATTTTATAATAGATTTTTGGACCATTAATAATTTTTAAATTCTTCCCTTTTAAATATCTCCAATCATGCCCAGGGGAAATATTAAAGTTATTACAAATTAAAAAACCCTTTTAGATTTATGCTGTGTTTGTTGGATTAAATGTTATCATATGGTAATGGTGCTGAGCATTCATATAGCAATTTTCGTATCTGAAAGTATATATGAAACCTTTTTAGATCTTACTAAGTTTGGTATACTATCGTGTGATAAATGCCAATAAGATATCCAATATCCTAATGTTGATATCTATACTGCCTAGTTTAACTAACTTTGCGAAATTTTCATATCACACTGTGTCCTATATATGTTTATTGAATAGTCCCATTCAAATTTAAAGTGTATTTTTATAAAACAAATGTTTAGTGGTTTGTAGAAGAAAGTCATTTTCTGTGTAAAATATTAGTATCTTTTCTTTACTTATACTTGTTATTTCTTTAGCAATTGTTGCATAAGACTAGGTTGCAGGACAAGAATAAGGTGCACTACTTGTTAGCTTTTTAAATCTGAAATCCATGATTTATTTATATAAATGGTTTTTATAATTGTTTGAATTTACATAATTTTAAAATAATTAAATTGGGGAATATGAGTTGGTTGTTTATCTTATATCTCTTGGTGTATAGCATGTGTGATAGCTTATGGATTTTCATGCAAATTATAAATCTCAGTTGGGGTTTTTCATTAACATTTGAAGACCAATGGCGCATTTTTTCTTCCCCTACAAATTTTGATAATCAGTGGCATACGTTTTTTTTTCATTAACTTGTGATGACCAGTATCCCAGGATTGTTTTAGCAGGTCAGTGGTCCAGGTCTTTTTCATAACATTTTGAAGACCGGTGACCCAGGTTTTTCAATAACATTTTGACGACCGGTCGCCCAGGTTTTTTGTTATACAATTATGAAGGCCAGTAGCCCAGAATTTTTGTATAAAGTTTTGAAATCCAGTGGCCCAGATATTTTTTATAAAATTTTGACAATGAGTGGCCCAGGTTTTTGCATAAAAGATTGAATGCCAGTGGTCCAGACTTTTTAAATAAAATTTTTAAAACCAGTAGCCCACGTTTTCTTTCATAAACTTTTGACGACCAGTCGCCCGGTTTTTTTGTACATATAAATTTTCAAAGCTAGTGTCCCAGGTCTTTTCATAACATTTTGAAGATCAGTGTCCCAGGTTTTCTTTTAAAACATTTTGACGACCAGCGGCCCATATTTATTGCTTAAAATTTGTAAGGCATGTGGCGCATGATTTTCGAAGGTTTTTTCATAAGCCTTTCAAAGCCAGTCGTATAAGGTTTTTGATACAAATTTGGCGTGTACGATACCATGGATTTTTCAAAAGTAACAATGGTCGATGGGCACATATTAGTTTCGAAAACCCGTTTAAAGTGAATGAAACTGGTTAACCGTTTTAAACCAGGTAGAATAGATTAAGTGACCCAGAACCTAGGTCTTTCCTACTACTGACATTTAATAGCAAACCTATTATAAACCTACCACTAGTATTTATTGCTGAAATAGCAACATAACACGAAGTATGGGACAATCTTGCCACTGTTCAAGGAAACCCAGTAGTTTAATACCAAAGATCACGCGCTACGAACTGACAGGCTAACAGGAAGGTATTGGACATGCCAGTGTCTCGTTGGTACCAAAGGTGACCATAGACTATGACAATTTCTCAGGTATCTTGCTGAATAAAGTTTAGGAAGCATTTTTGAGGAAAGTCGGCAAACCAACTTTCCAAATGATTTAGGTATGCTGAAACTTAATATATTTTTGGCCACGCTTTATTTTGCTGTTTTAGGACCGAAATCGGCAAAAAAACAAAATGGCCGCCGTGCCAAACTTCAAATGCCCGTTACTTATGAACGGGTGGTGGGGGTGATGGTGATAAAGCCATGATCTTTGCCTCTAATACCACGTTTCTGATGCCTGCAAACACACTGAGCACATCAGAATATAGATATGTTGAATATATATTGGTGGAAACTCTTATGAAGAGCATTTCAATCGAAAATGGGTATGGAATAATAAATATATTGCTGATCCTTGATTCGTTTGTGTAAATATATACAAGTAAATCAATTTAACTCAAAACAACAAGTTATGTATATATATATATATATATATATATATATATATATATATATATTGTGTGTGTGTGTGTGCGTGCTCGTTGAACATGAAATTGTACCACATCAGTTGTTAAGGGCAGTGCTTCTGGCGATAGGCATTTGCAGTTCAACTCGGGCCTCATCACAACTGCTTGCTTCTGAACCACTGTACAACTTGAACACAATCTCCTCTGCATCCCTCATTGTTTGATGTATCAGTTCTCGTTTCCCAAGGTCGTTGAGGAGGTCATTATGTGTGCTGAATACTTTCCATGCAGTCTTCTTGCTATTTCCAGCAACGTAGGATACAAAATCACATCCTGCTATTGTATTGAAAGGGAGAAGTGATTTCATACACTGCACTATATTTGCGATATTTGAATGTGTCTTCATCCACATCTTTTTGCACTTCGTTCTGTGTCACGTGCTGATAAAACAACACTCTGTGCACTGGTATGAATACAATGAAGGACAAACCTTGTATCTGTCTCCTCATGGTTCGTCTGTAACTGTTGAATGTGCAAATTAGGTTTGGGTATCTGTAAAGCAACCTATTAATGTTTTATTGGCAGGAGAATTTGCGATCATAATGGTTTGAGAGGAAGCGTGCAAGGTCTGCCTTTTAGCAGACATGGCTCAAAAGTCAGTCCAGTTGCTGGGGACTGGCACAGAGCTCTCTACCACTACTATCCTGATCGGACAAGAATATGTCAAGTGTTTCTTCCTGGTACCAGCCTTGATTGAAGTTTCTCTATATTAATTAAAAGTAACATCAATTCTGTCAAATAGTCTTCTTACATGAACAACAAGTTCGACAAATTCACCAAAGTTCGTGATTCTTGCAGGTTTCTCGAGTGATACTACCTGGGCTTGCCCATCTATCACTGGCAGAAAGTTCTATCAAGGGTAACCTCTGGTGGACAGGTCACACCCTTAGTCATCACATCTGCTAGAATGGCTTAATTGCCAGTCCATAGACTGCCATTTGTGTATGCAAATCCTGTAATATCTAGTGTAGATCCACCTTCATACCAGCCTGGTACGCAGTGATGAGTCGCTGAAGTATATTCCTGTCTGCCGTTATAGTGGATTCTTTTCCTTTGGCTTCTGCTTTTACTTCATTGAGGGATGAGAAGGTCAGTGCCTTTGATTTGTGTAAGGATCTCGGAACTTGACTTGTGTATGTCCATCATCAGAGACGATGAACCGTTCCTTCCAAAAAGTATTAAGCTTTATTTGGCCGAGCTCCTGGGCATTGAGAAACGATTCCTCAAAATCTCTAGTTGCCAAGTCTTTAGTAGCAATATTCTGGAGAACATCACATGATATGTCTAGCGCAAATACGTTGAATCTCTGTAGAACTGAAACAGTGTTGCTTTCGTCTTTATTCAAGCTGAAGTGGCTTCGTTGTAAATCATTTGGTCATCATGCCCAATCATAAACAATGCCCTCGTTTTGGTTGCAATGCATGTTTTGAGGTTATATAACAGAGCCCATATGTTCAATGCTGACGTGCTTTTCATAATTCCTACGATACCACAACCTGTTTTTTTCCTGTTGCATTTATCCACTCCTGGTTGTGGTTAGTGTCCACTTGGCTGAATGTTTGGTCTGATTCCTTTACAACAAAGTTACCTTTGTAGAGCTCATCTTTGACTTCATCAGGAAGCTGGTTAATCTCAGCCGAGTACACACAACCCAGCCGGCATAGTTAGTATAACTACAGCGATGAACGAATGGAAGCATTTGCCAAAATTCAAAGAGGTGAAACTCCCAGAGACCATCACACTGGACCCTGATGAACTTGAGTAGTATTCAGACCATGTTCATATACTGTCACCAGTATTGTAAGTTCATGTTTCTTCTTTGATGAGAATAAACGTAGCCATGTGATTACAAAATCACGTCGATAGCGCATCACAATCTTGTGGATCATCCGCATTTACTGTATCATCTTTCAACCCATGATCCTGCTCCTCTATATATGACAGTTGTGGAAGCAGTAGTTGCACGTATGTGCACGTACTCCCTTTGCAAAACATTTTCCAGCGATTGTTTTTCTGTTGAAATTGGTCCCAAAATTCCACTCTCGATCCAGACGTTTTCCAATCCAGATTCTTGAGTGTAGTTGCCCCAAGATCTTCAGAAAGTTTATTGACGTAGAGAGGCATCCTAGTCAGTGATCAGAATCTCCTTGTACTGCGGCATTGTCCATTTCAGCTCCATCTGTGCAGGAAAGCGAACTTGATCAGCAGTAAGCACTGCATGCTTTTGCTGAAGAGAGGTTGCTACAAGTGGAACTCTTTGAACAATTGTATTCAACGTTCCTATGGCACATGCAGGGACTTGAATAATTGGCATGTATCCAGCTGTGATGTTTTTTGAAGGATCCATCAGACTGTATTTTTATTGAAAGATGTCCTTGTGGGTTTGGGCTGCTCATATTGGACAATAACTGTTTTCAATTGAAATTTTCTACATGATAGTGTGTACATAGATATATTGAACATAGCCGTATTCTGATGTGCTCAGTGTATTTGTAGGCATCAAAAAAATTGCGTTAGACGCAAAATATCATGGCTTTATCACACCCACCCAACCCCCTCCCACCTCTACCCCCGTTCAGAAGTTATGGGCGTTTGACGTTTGTCATGGCAACCATTTACCTTTTGCCGCTTTCGGTCCTAAAACATCAAAATAGAGCGTGACAAACAAACTATTCCGTTCCAGCATATCCAAATCCTTTGGAATAAGTGATTTGACAACTTATCGTCAATAAATGCCACCTAAATTCACATTTCCTGACAATTGTTCTAGTCTACCTGTCTGCCTAGACCACATGGAATAGAGGGGGTCCGATAATTAGTTCTGCAAATTATTACCAATGCACGCTTGGTCACCTGCATCCTCGATTACTCTCCCATAAGATTTGTTGCACGTTCCTAGGGAAACTCCTCTCCGGTTTTAGAGGCAGTGTGGCACCCTCTAGTGAAAAGTGTAGACTCGTTTAAATATCCAAATCACGTCTTACCTTCTAATGTACGCTAGGTACGATTATATGCAGGTACGAACCAGTTGAATTCCATGATCTATAGTTGTCTCTTTCGATCGCACCAATACAGTGGGTTTAAACCCCTTCATCATCCGTCTGTCCACTTGCAAGTGTGCGATAAATTATTTATTAACATAATTAATCAGAGTAAATTTGAAATCAGACCAATGCACGATCACGCTGCTAACTGCTCTGACTGTAATTTAACGTCTAAGTGCTACCAACTGTATCCCATTACCATTAGCTAAGGCAGGTCTTATGACCAATGTTCTTTATTTTTTTAAACTCGCAAAATGCCATGGTAACGTATTGTAATAACATGCAGTTTGTATTGTAATATGCATGCATGTATATATGTATACAAGCCGCCAAACCCAGTCTTAATATTTTCTTTTTTATCAAGGCATTGATAACTATTTTTTTACATGATCAACATTTGTTTTGTGTGTATTTCTTCAAATTATTGTCAGATATTATAGTCAACAGTTTTCAACAGTTATCGAAGATAAGGAGCATCAAAGACGGCTGTTGATATGTTTAATAGTTTGAGTTCTACCTATCTTTGCTTAAACAGTTCAATCTGCACGATATCAACGTGTCCATATGACCAAGTTTTCATTTTTATATATCATTGCGTTTGAGTTCTTTTCTTCTTTTAGTTGACTTGCATCAAACACATGTTGACTTCTCTTGTCTTACATTAACCTTTAAAGTCTGCACAACTTAATACAAATTCCTAACTCTCGCTATTAGCAACGTTGGTAAACACTGTATTTGCCGCTAAAGACGAAGTGATTTTATTTTATCCGATATATAATTTTAAGGTAATATTGCTTAAACTGTCCAGTTTGTAATTACTAACCTTATTGTTACCAGAGTAACTCGTGCTCCTTGAAAAATATTATAATAACCAATTGTGAGGATTGTAGGTTTGTGGGTTTTTTTAGGTATGTAAGGCATTGTGGGATTGCAGGGATTCGGCTCAGCAGCTTCGAAACGATTCACATCACAATTAGCTTGTGATTTTTTTTAAAATTATTTTTTATTTTTTTTTTATTTCTATTTTAGCTAATTACTTTTTAGCTCATCTAGCCGTAAAGCCGAGTGAGCTTTTGGTATGGTCCTGCGTCTGTCTTATCATACGCCGTTTGTCGTCCGTCGTCCGTCCGTATTTAGATTGTATATTCTGCAAAGTCTTCTCAACATTGTCTGTAGTGCAGAATGTGAAGATGGTACATGGTACGTAGAAGGCAAAAGTCAGGAATTCTTAACTTGTAAAGATGGCGCACAGGGCTTCTGATGTTGTTACAAGGTAGCACGCTGAGAGCACGCGGCGGACATCACAATATACCAATAACGTTGCAATAAAGCAGCTTTACATAGTCTGGTCCTTTATCCTTTGTTTTTTTATTGGATTTCAATCTGTGCTCAGCGAAAGTAGGTAGTAGCCAGTCAATGTGTTCGTGTTACCAATGCGCTGAGACGATGGACAAAGTTTTCAATTTATCTGGGGTAAAAAGCAGCCTTATGGCGGCGATATATTCTGAAACATTATGAGCTGTGAGGAACGGAGGCCTTATATGGCACCTGGGTACAATGGGTTGTCTCTCTTATAGCGTTCAACCAACAACACACAGTTCTTGATATACTAGCTAATAAGTATTCCCGAGAACGTGTGCTATTTACCTTTCCTATGGTGCATTAAACCCAAAAATCATTAATCTGATAATAGGTATTAACAGCAGATCCACTACAATCCTTGCATTAATTCAAACATGACAACATAAAAGCAAATAGTTGGACAATTTGGCCACAGTTCGAGGGAAGTCAGTAGTTACACTGGTCTATCATAACGTACAGGCAATAATATGTCAACGCACAGGCAACAAAACAAGTTGCGGAATCAAAAGCATGGGAACGGTTTTATGATCTTTTTCTGTTATTTATGCATATATAGTCTATGATGGTGTTGCTGATAATAGTCACACTGAATGCCAAAAAGATTCATCGTTTGATCCTTTTTTTTTCTAATAATGGCTTTGTTTGGGTATGGCTGTAAAACTGATTACCGTTTCACCACCACTCAGTTAAACTGGCAGTTTTTACAAAGATTTTTCATTTTTGAGAAATAATTTCGAGACCTATTGTCAATATTCATACTCACCATTACAAAGCAAAGAATTTAACATAATCCAAACAAATTTTGAAGATAGAGGACTTGTATATGCACGTTTAATATCTGTGATGTCATTACAACGCATTGTGCACAGATTTCCTTACAACGCAGAACCAACTATGCCCACATTATGTATGTATGGATTATTACTCCTTTCCTTGTCACCCGGGGTAGGGTTAACTCTCTATATGATAACATGTACAGACTTCCTGCCCATTTGGATGCATTTTTCAAGTCTTGCTGTACATCAACTTGTGTTTCCTTCTTCAAATCTCAGTACATAGTAGGGTCAAATATTACTCGTGTTGGTTTGTGATCTAATTAAACCTTAAGGAAAAAATTAATAATTGCACACTGCCTTCAGTGCCTTGACGTGGATTTGTGTACATAAGTGTCAACACTTTTTGACCCACTAGGTTCTTAGAATACTCGTATCTACCAGTTGCAAATGACTAGTACATAACTATGTATACTAATTTACTATTACTTTAGTACTCGACTGGGTATTTGTTGGGACCCCGGGCGACCCACCCCTGTTACCATTGTATGATGTTACCCCACCCCACCCTAACCCCAACTCCACCGTTGTATATTGAAGCAAAGTCATCGATAGGTGCAATTGATCATTAAAAGAGTATCCACGGTAGGAGCATTAAGCAGATAGAAACGAGAGACTGAGGAACGGCAAAGCTGTTTGAAGACAATATTTTGAGTTCATAGAGTTCTTGGCACAGGGGTTTAAGTCATTCGTTATTTTGCTTTAGAACATATTTATTCTTGAAAATATACTTAGTACTGTGTTATCGGACAATACCGAGTACTGTATTATTGGACAATACCGAGTACTGTATTATCAGACAATACCGAGTACTGTATTATTGGACAATACCAGGTACTGTATTATCGAACAATACCGAGTATTATATTATCGGACAATACCGAGTACTGTATTATCGGTCAATGCCGAGTAGTGTGTTATCGGACTATACCGAGCACTGTATTATCGGACAATACCGAGTACTGTATTATTGGACAATACCGGGTACTGTATTATCGAACAATACCGAGTACAATATTATCGGACAATACCGAGTACTGTATTATCGGTAAATGCCGAGTAGTGTGTTATCGGACTATACCGAGCACTGTATTATCGGACAATAACGAGTACTGTTATTATTGGATATTTCATAGGTACTGTATTATCGGATAATACCGAGTACTATATTTTCAGATATTACATTACTATTACTTTAGTACACGACTGGGTATCTTTTTGAGACCCCGGGCGACAAACCCCTGTTACAACTATATGATGTTACCCCAACCGACCCCCAACCCCAACCCCACCCCCTGTATATAGAGGCAAAGTCATCGATAGGTGCAATTAATCATTAAAAGAGAATCCAAGGTAGGAGCATTAAGGAGATAGAAATAAGAGAATGAGGAACGACAAAGCTGTTTGAAGACAATATTTGAATTCATACAGTTCTTGGCACAGGGGTTTAAGGCATTCAGTATTTTGCTTTAGAACATATTTATTCTTGAAAATATACCGAGTACTGTATTATCAGACAATACCGAGTACTGTATTATCAGACAATACCGAGTACTGTCTTATCGGACAATGCCGAGTACTATATATCGGACAATACCGAATTCTTTATTATCGGATATTACACAAATTGTTTAGTCGTTTATTTTTCTACGCTTTTTACTTCTTTGTATCAATCATCCTTCGAACGAGTATTAGAGTTCTATCACTCAGTATGATCTGTCATGTTTCGCAATAGTCACAAATGTGTGTGATTTATCCACTTAGTGGGTTAGTTAGGAAAATTAAATTTTTTTCAAAGTTGCTGGGGAACAGTCAAAAAGTCAAGTGTCTGGAATTAGGCCAGTCTGGCACATAATAATAGTTTTATTTATTGGTGATATGTCCTACACTATTCATATTTAATATATGAACGAAAGTTATATCTCACCAGTTTAATCATTGCCGCTTTTTAATTTTTGGAAAGGGTTACGCCCTCTTCTTACATTTTGTCCAGTTTTAGACAAGATGCCGAGCAGTTGACCATTTTCTAGCTACAATTATTTGCTTTTACCGCGCATGTGTGTGTGTGTGTGTGTGTGTGTGTGTGTGTGTGTGTGTGTGTGTGTGTGTTTGGTGTAAATCGAGGACATTCATGAGATTACACACCAACGTACCGAGGACACACCTCCAACCGAGGACGTCCTCGGTTGGAAAAAGGGTAAAATCTTGCTTCTACGGACAATTTTAACCCAAAACAATGTAAAAACATGATTTGTAGGGATGTCCCCGTTTACACGCTTGGTGCTTGTTCGCGATTTTGGAAGGTATCTTTTCTCCAAAGCTGGCGATACACACGCCCGAAACCATGTCCTCGATTGCCCGGTGGAAAACTTGTAGGAAGATCTGCTTCATCAAATTACAGGTGTTCAAAAATTGTTATCTCCCTTTAGATCCAAACATTAAATACCAATAACTTAGCTAAACAAGAAGAAGAAAAGCTAGGGCATATAACGGTCCCTGGTATTTGTAATAATATTTCATGCAAGTGAGTAAATAGTGATGGGAAACAAAATACACTCGTGCTTTACGCGTCCAATATAGGCAAATAAATATACGACACGTCACACGAAAGAGGGACAGGAAAGTGCTATTAAAAAAACGTACAAATTCCTGCTAGAGTTGTACCGAATTTGCATAATTATCCTACCCGAAAGTTAAAACGCACTTATTGCCGCGAGGTTTTACACATGTGAAGCTATTGAAAAGACGCCCTTGATATGGAATATTTTTATTATTCAATGAACAATATGCGACCCCATTACATCATTTGCCTACTTACTGTTCAAAACAGGAGAGAATGGTTATGCATCTCATGGCAGATCCTGTTATAGTGACATCGAAGTACGACCAACCGAACTGAGACGTTACGTGCATATAACTTCAGTAGATAGATGGTAGTCAGACATTTATAATCAAGATCATCAGCCCCAAAAGGAAACATTTCATTACAGCAATGTTTTTCATCATCATCGCATTCATAAGACTGGCAGCTAAATGTGCAAGCTATCATTAACTGATATATGCATTCAATGTACGTATATACCTACTTCATTTAGTGAGCTGATGACTTTGATTTACATATCATGCATTATGCTTGTATCCATAGTTCTGTTGTAAATGATGTCTCGTTAACACAATACAAAATATAAACGCCCAAACACCAATCTGTATACGAGTACAGTGGTGTCAATTAGGTATTGTTACGTTTTATTTGCTTTTCCAAATTTAAGCAGGTTTTTAATGATAGCCAAAATGCACAAGATGTTTGACAGGACCAGCCTATATACCGTAACTTAAAAGTACATTTATTAAACACTGTATTAGACATTAATATTCCTTCTCATTTAGTCTTTTTCTAGTAAGTTTTACACAGAAGGCAACATGGGGATCAGAAAACTGTTTGAAAATTTCTTCGCGTCCCCTATACAGTAGCAAATCAGCAATGCAAACATTCTTTACAATAAACTTTGAATTGCCAAAAATATAATCTAAGTAACTTGGAAAGTTAACCGTGAGAGTATAGTACCGTTAAAGTGTATTTTTTTCATTACTAGCGCCAAAACAACACAAATGGATAAACTGTTTGTATGTACTATTTGAAAAATATCCCCATCCTCTAACTCTATACAAACATGAACTGTCATAGAACATTTGACCCCTTGTACTTCAGGGCTATTACACGAGCCGTCAGTGCTGTAGCCATAGCTGGGAACTTCAATTCGATTAAAAATAGATATGCTGTGTTTTGGTGGTCTTTTTTGTATATGAGTATTTTTGTTTTCAGATTGATATAAAACACTCTACAAAATACAATAGAAACTACGTCGTATGCATGCTCAATTTATTCCGCTAAAGCAGCTTGAAAAATACGATGTCACCACGAAAATACATAGTATGGTAAACACAAACATTGGCTCCTATTTTCAACATTAAATTTGAGCATGCCTGAGAGAGAGAGAGAGAGTGAGAGAGAGAGAGGATTTATACATGTATTATTCCTGCCATAAACGTTCAAATCCAGCTAATTGGTATGATCTCCAGAGCGGTGGACTATTTCGAAACTTGTTATGTCACACTAAAGTCTAATTACAGAACAATTTGTCAAATCAATCAATTAGTCAATCCGTTAACCACACCAACAAATATTAAAATAACAATGTATTTGCCATAAAGAACTGAAGATAGTTGTAGATGAAATCATTGTGGAGGCTACAGTTACTTATCACTAGTATGTATTATGAGGCAGCTGCATCTAATTCGGTATTTAACTTCGTTCATGTTCTTTGACAAAGTTTTAAAGTCATATCGTTAGTGCACATGATGTTTCTATCCAAATCAAACAGTTTTAAAATACAGGTCAAGCAAAACTACTGATATCAGTATCCGAAAACTATCAAACAGTTTTAGTTTCTGTATCTTTTTCTAACATGGCAGATGACTACTTTCCCATAATTAAATTTTGTAAACTTGTATTTATTTATTTTGTATAACTTTTTAATTTTAAAATTATTCCTGATATTCATGCAGAATGTTGGTGTTAGTTTGGGTTTAAGATCTGGTTAATGACACCACAATAGGTCACGCATATTTCGGGACTTCGCTAAAGAAAAAGAAAGGTGAAAATCGAACAGCTGTATAAAACAGCGACAGCGAGACTGTTCAGAACATACATTATTACGACAATCCTAACTTCTAGAGTTGACGTGCTGTTTATATTTATTGCCGGTACACTGATATTGTAAATATATATCCAATAGCATTTATTCCACTCAAAGCATTCCAATTTTCTGAACAAAAATCCGACCCAGATTAGTTCTGTTTGTGTTTTACGGCAAAGCAACACAAATAGGATATTTAGTGCCGAGGCACTAACTCATGTTATTTACATCTACGTGCAGCAGTTGGTTCTATGTAAGTCAACTGAAAATTGAATCTTAATGCCTTTTAACTGAAACTTACTATATAGCTTACTATATATTGGCTTCGTTAAAAAAAAAAAAAAAAAAAAAAAAAAAACACTACTGTCTTTTAAAAATACTAAGATAATTCCTTACTGATTTCATTTTTTATTATTTAATATTAGTCTGGAAAGTAAGCATAAAAAGTATTATTCTTTAAAAACAAATCCAACTTTTGGCAAAATTTCGGATTAAAAGCAAACAAACAAAAACTTATATTTTTGTAGTTATTTACTAGCGTATGTTAATGTGTTAAGTACCTGTATGCCGAAGATTTTCAAGAGAGCAGTTGTTTTCTGTTTAAATTTTACGTAATTTCTCAAGTTCACTAAATATGTTCTCGTTTGTTGAGTAAGTGTGTTTTATGTTTACTGGCTGTCTCTGATAAACATCGTGCCCGGGTGTTGGCATCGCATTCAGAGTTTCCCAGCCTATTATATCAATAGTGCTGCTAGTAAATTCAGTGTCAACAATTCCTATTTTTATAAACAAGCTCCCTTATGTCAACACAATGTCTTTCGCATGGTGTCAGCTATAGTGTACATTTAACCATCCCAGTTTAGTTACAGCTTTTAGATTACAATTTATACAACAATCAACATACACATAGCAAATTCATCTAATATAAGGTACTGACCAATTAATTATTCTTTGGGGGTTGGGGTGGGAAGATGCGATTTTGTTTTGAGCTGATATTTTTTTGTTTTTTTTTATCTCAAGATAATTTTTTTTCTTCAAATAATATGATGAATATAATATGGTGGTAATTTGCTATAAATCAAAGTCAGATATGTTTTCCAGCTATTGCCAGACGGAAATTTAAAACAAATGTCCCATGCCCCTGCCCCAGACCACTAAATTGTTGGTCCCTAATATAATTGTGGCATAGCGTGGTACGTATCGCTGTATGTTCCAAAATAGCGTGGTAAACCGTGGTACAAAATTTGTCGTGATACCCAGCTCTAGTTATTATCGTGATTTACAATTATCCAACATAGAGGAAGGTGTATATTGTTACGACTCTATAGTCTAAGAAAAATTTAACAGAAAGAAAGTGAAACCAACAAATCAAGTAAAAAATCAACAAGCAATTTATTACTAGATAATTAAAATGAAAAATCAAAAAGTCACTTACAGTAATGTGTTTTGAAATCCTAATAATCCAATAAGAATGATTGTTCTAATCACAAGTCCTAAATATAAAATGTTCCGAATTCACGGCTGTGTCCTTGAATGTTATGATGTGCTAATGGTCTCCAAAGTCCTGATGTACTAGTAATCTTGATGTGCTGATGTCAAAATGAAGTATTCCAAAATATCTGAATATAAGTTCACATAAATTCCAAAATCATCAATTAAAAATCCAAAATCCAAAAGTTTATGAGCACTGTTATAATCCAATGAATATTTAAAATAATTCCTCTCTTAGAATTTGGAATGAATTTTCACAACTGTAATAGCTCTTTACAAGACTGATGGTAATGTCAAAACTGAATAAATGTCCACCAAACATGGCATATATAAAGATTGGTCACATGACAGAATGTTCAAGAACATGTGTCATCTTAATGGAATTTTACTTGTAAACAATAATCAACCTTGACCTTCAAATTGAGAAAACATATTGATCAAAACAACCTAATTCAAGGACACTAGTTAAACATGTTTTTCCTGATAAACATAAAGATTTAAGCAAATATTAAAGTGAAAAAACATTTATAATTTCCTAAAATATTTATATTATTATATAAACATCATACATAACAATATATATATATATATATATATATATATATATATATATATATATATATATATATATATATATATATATATATCAGAAAGCTAGCTCTCCAAGGGGTTAGGTCAGTGACGTTTGGTTGTAAGTTGTAGTACTAATAGAGATGAATGCGGTTATCAGTGAAGTCACAGAAGCATGAAATTTAGATCAAAGAGATCTATTTTTGCAATAAGGGTGAAATAATTATCAAGATGCTTCGCTTCATCAAGTTTCGTGAGTCTAAGTAGAAAGGTTTGCATATAGCATGCCAGAGCCTAACAAGTTAACCAAAGTCAGGCAAAGGTGAAATATGGGTCACAGTGACGTTTCATTTATCTTATGGATGTGGCACTAACATAGGTGCACTAGCTGAAACCAATTAATTGTGTGCAGATGACGCAGCGCGGAACTTGATAGATTTTCCATTGACGCGTTTCTCTTGACCTGGTAGCGAAATTTAGCGAAGATGCAAATTATACTCTTAATTCATGCCCTCAACAACTTTCTCCAAAAAGCCAAGGGAAATTAATAATTAATTTTTCTTTTGATTTGATATTTACATTTCTGATCCGTGTATTACAATGGCATTATATTTCATCTTGGACTTCAGGTTTGTGGTATCACATTGATGTCAAGTCTATACTTTACTTGCTTCTAAAAATTGTGATTATTTCATGTTTGTATTCAGTAATTATGTTTAGCTATTCCTCTTTTTACATAATATTTAAAATATCACTTTTAAAAGTGTTTATTACTTTATTAAAAGGTATATTCACTTGCAAATCAAAACTTTGCGAAGTCTAGTCCTGGTTAGCAATGCAGGTACTTGCTCTTTCCATGGCAATGTACTACTAGCTGCGATAGAATACTTGTAATGTAGGGCCAAAATTAAACAGAGGTAGGTTATTTAGTTCCAAGGCAGCTTGGGGTAAAGTGCTTTGCCCAGGGACACGCCAATGTAACCGACCCAGGCTGATACGATGGCAGGATTCCAAACCGCAGCCTTTTGGTAGCGTATCCAGAGAGCTAACCACTGAGCCACTGCAGCTTCTACAATCCGATCGTACATTCCTTTTTTTCTTCCCCAAAAAGCTACAGTTATCTACAAAATGAAACACATATCACTTTTGACAGTATATAAAAGCCCCTTTTTAAATGTACATGTAAAATGATAGTTTTACTTTATTGTTCACAATAAGTTTTTAAATATCGATAATTAAAAACTGCCTCGACTAACAGTTCTTTCCGAAAAACTTCTCCTTAATTCACAACAAGTGTACCTTGCCTGTGTTAATTATATGTATGTTTGTGCAGATAACATTTTTCCTTTTAATTAGGTTTCCCTCCTTCTAGAAGGCACACAAAACTTTGACAAACATAAAAGGATATTAATTATAATTATTTTTTCTCCGAGATTCTGGCACAGCCTAATTAAGTTATTGGCCAATAGTGAAACACTACTGTCTTTTAAAAATACTAAGATAATTCCTTATTGATTTCATTTTTTTTTTATTATTTAATATTAGTCTGGAAAGTAAGCATAAAAAGTATTATTCTTTATAAACAAATCCAACTTTTGGCAAAATTTCGGATTAAAAGCAAACAAACAAAAACTTATATTTTTGTAGTTATTTACTAGCGTATGTTAATGTGTTAA
This sequence comes from Margaritifera margaritifera, assembly GCA_029931535.1. Classification (NCBI taxonomy): domain Eukaryota; kingdom Metazoa; phylum Mollusca; class Bivalvia; order Unionida; family Margaritiferidae; genus Margaritifera; species Margaritifera margaritifera. Next base: position 5,409,687 of record JAQPZY010001667.1, read on the forward strand.
GTACCTGTATGCCGAAGATTTTCAAGAGAGCAGTTGTTTTCTGTTTAAATTTTACGTAATTTCTCAAGTTCACTAAATATGTTCTCGTTTGTTGAGTAAGTGTGTTTTATGTTTACTGGCTGTCTCTGATAAACATCGTGCCCGGGTGTTGGCATCGCACTCAGAGTTTCCCAGCCTATTATATCAATAGTGCAGCTAGTAAATTCAGTGTCAACAATTCCTATTTTTATAAACAAGCTCCCTTATGTCAACACAATGTCTTTCACATGGTGTCAGCTATAGTGTACGTTTAACCATCCCAGTTTAGTTACAGCTTTTAGATTACAATTTATACAACAATCAAAATTACACATAGCAAATTCATCAACTATCAGGTACTGACCAATTAATTATTCTTTGGGGGTTGTGGTGGGAGGATGCGATTTTGTTTTGAGCTGATATTTTTTTTTTTTTTAATCTCAAGATATTTTTTTTTCTTCAAATAATATGATGAATATAATATGGTGGTAATTTGCTATAAATCAAAGTCAGATATGTTTTCCTGCTATTGCCAGACGGAAATTTAAAACAAATGTCCCATGCCCCTGCCCCAGACCATTAAATTGTTGGTCCCTAATATAATTGTGGCATAGCGTGGTACATATCGCTGTATGTTCCAAAATAGCGCGGTAAACCGTGGTACAAAATTTGTCGTGATACCCAGCTCTAGTTATTATCGTGATTGACAATTATCCAACATAGAGGAAGGTGTGTATATATATATATATATATATATATATATATATATATATATATCAGAAAGCTAGCTCTCCAAGGGGTTAGGTCAGTGACGTTTGGTTGTAAGTTGTATTACTAATAGAGATGCATGCGGTTATCAGCGAAGTCACAGAAGCATGAAATTTAGATCAAAGAGATCTGTTTTTGCAATAAGGGTGAAATAATTATTAAGATGCTTCACTTCATCAAGTTTCGTGAGTCTAGGTAGAAAGGTTTGCATATAGCATGCCAGAGCCTAACAAGTTAACCAAAGTCAGGCAAAGGTGAAATATGGGTCACAGTGACGTTTCATTTATCTTATGGATGTGGCACTAACATAGGTGCACTAGCTGAAACCAATTAATTGTGTGCAGATGACGCAGCGCGGAACTTGATAGATTTTCCATTGACGCGTTTCTCTTGACCTGGTAGCGAAATTTAGCGAAGATGCAAATTATACTCTTAATTCATGCCCTTCAATAACTTTCTCCAAAAAGCCAAGGGAAATTAATAATTAATTTTTCTTTTGATTTGATATTTACATTTCTGATCCGTGTGTTACAATGGCATTATATTTCATCTTGGACTTCAGGTTTGTGTTATCACATTGATGTCAAGTCTATACTTTACTTGCTTCTAAAAATTGTGATTATTTCATGTTTGTATACAGTAATTATGTTTAGCTATTCCTCTTTTTACATAATATTTAAAATATCAGTTTTAAAAGTGTTTATTACTTTATTAAAAGGTATATTCACTCGCAAATCAAAACTTTGCGAAATCTAGTCCTGGTTAGCAATGCAGGTACTTGCTCTTTCCATGGCAATGTACTACTAGCTGCGATAGAATACTTGTAATGTAGGGCCAAAATTAAACAGAGGTAGGTTATTTAGTTCCAAGGCAGCTTGGGGTAAAGTGCTTTGCCCAGGGACACGCCAATGTAACCGACCCAGGCTGATACGATGGCAGGATTCCAAACCGCAGCCTTTTGGTAGCGTATCCAGAGAGCTAACCACTGAGCCACTGCAGCTTCTACAATCCGATCGTACATTCCTTTTTTTCTTCCCCAAAAAGCTACAGTTATCTACAAAATGAAACACATATCACTTTTGACAGTATACAAAAGCCCCTTTTTAAATGTACATGTAAAATGATAGTTTTACTTATTGTTCACAATAAGTTTTTAAGTATCGATAATTAAAAACTGCCTCGACTAACAGTTCTTTCCGAAAAACTTCTCCTTAATTCACAACAAGTGTACCTTGCCTGTGTTAATTATATGTATGTTTGTGCAGATAACATTTTTCCTTTTAATTAGGTTTCCCTCCTTCTAGAAGGCACACAAAACTTTGACAAACATAAAAGGATATTAATTATAATTATTTTTTCTCCGAGATTCTGGCACAGCCTAATTAAGTTATTGGCCAATAGTGAAACACTACTGTCTTTTAAAAATACTAAGATAATTCCTTACTGATTTCATTTTTTATTATTTAATATTAGTCTGGAAAGTAAGCATAAAAAGTATTATTCTTTATAAACAAATCCAACTTTTGGCAAAATTTCGGATTAAAAGCAAACAAACAAAAACTTATATTTTTGTAGTTATTTACTAGCGTATGTTAATGTGTTAAGTACCTGTATGCCGAAGATTTTCAAGAGAGCAGTTGTTTTCTGTTTAAATTTTACGTAATTCCTCAAGTTCACTAAATATGTTCTCGTTTGTTGAGTAAGTGTGTTTTATGTTTACTGGCTGTCTCTGATAAACATCGTGCCCGGGCGTTGGCATCGCACTCAGAGTTTCCCAGCCTATTATATCAATAGTGCAGCTAGTAAATTCAGTGTCAACAATTCCTATTTTTATAAACAAGCTCCCTTATGTCAACACAATGTCTTTCACACTCTGTCAGCTATAATGTACGTTTAACCATCCCAGTTTAGTTACAGCTTTTAGATTACAATTTATACAACAATCAACATACACATAGCAAATTCATCTAATATAAGGTACTGACCAATTAATTATTCTTTGGGGGTTGTGGTGGGAGGATGCGATTTTGTTTTGAGCTGATATTTTTTTTTTTTTTATCTCAAGATATTTTTTTTTTTTTCAAATAATATGATGAATATAATATGGTGGTAATTTGCTATAAATCAAAGTAAGATATGTTTTCCAGCTATTGCCAGACGGAAATTTAAAACAAATGTCCCATGCCCCTGCCCCAGACCATTAAATTGTTGGTCCCTAATATAATTGTGGCATAGCGTGGTACGTATCGCTGTATGTTCCAAAATAGCGCGATAAACCGTGGTACAAAATTTGTCGTGATACCCAGCTCTAGTTATTATCGTGATTTACAATTATCCAACATAGAGGAAGGTGTGTATATATATATATCAGAAAGCTAGCTCTCCAAGGGGTTAGGTCAGTGACGTTTGGTTGTAAGTTGTATTACTAATAGAGATGCATGCGGTTATCAGCGAAGTCACAGAAGCATGAAATTTAGATCAAAGAGATCTGTTTTTGCAATAAGGGTGAAATAATTATTAAGATGCTTCGCTTCATCAAGTTTCATGAGTCTAAGTAGAAAGGTTTGCATATAGCATGCCAGATCCTAACAAGTTAACCAAAGTCAGGCAAAGGTGAAATATGGGTCACAGTGACGTTTCATTTATCTTATGGATGTGGCACTAACATAGGTGCACTAGCTGAAACCAATTAATTGTGTGCAGATGACGCAGCGCGGAACTTGATAGATTTTCCATTGACGCGTTTCTCTTGACCTGGTAGCGAAATTTAGCGAAGATGCAAATTATACTCTTAATTCATGCCCTTCAACAACTTTCTAATTAAGTTAGTTGCCAATAGTGAATCGGCACAAAGAGTACATTGATTATGCACACTGATTGTTCAAACTCTATGCACATAACAGTTTTTCATATTATTTTCATAGATTTTTTTTAAAACTAAAAATTATATCACAAGAACATGATAACATACGGGTGAGATTTTTATATGCAACAAGAATATACAGTTTTCCAAAATTGGTCTTTGTGTAACAAGAAGTACTTATGAATCATGCCATTTCTACCTACGTGTTGGAGTTAGTTTTATGTAAGTCAACTGAAAATTGAATCTTCATCTTTATGGCTTTGAACGTAAACTTACTACACAGGGATTTGTGTCTGCTTTAACGCCGGACAGGTTTTGACACAACAATGACCTTATTTCTTGACCAACTTGCACATGAAGAACAAAGCCTAGAGAATAAAATGTATCTTAAAATACAAAGAAACCTATGAGGCATATTACATTTTGGTTTTGCGTGTTTACTGTCTTGGCTTCGTCAACAAAAAAAACATTCTGTTTTAAAATTGCAATTTTATCCTTTTTCATTTCAAGTTTTTCATTGTCAGACTTTTAATATTAGTCTGTTAAGTAAGCATAAAAAAGTATAATTCTTTAAAATGAAATCTGAATGTTGGGCTGAAGAATTTATATAGTCCATGTTACTAATGCGCATATTTTAATTATTCATAAACTAGTGAAACAGAAACTTCAGTCTGAAAATGTAATAGTGCCTGTTTGTTCATTTTATAGAAGAGTTATTTGCTATTCTACTTGTATAATGCTCCCAGCTTTAAACTACAGATAAGTGTCAAAACAAATTATATAACACTGGTGATTTCAGAACTAATCTAAGAGGTCAAGGCTGGTGCGTGTTTGTTCATTTTATAGAAGTGTTATTTGCTATTCTACTTGTATAATGCTCCCAGCTTTAAACTACAGATAAGTGTCAAAACAAATTATATAACACTGGTGATTTCATAACTAATCTAAGAGGTCAAGGCTGGTCCCCAGGGTATTGACATAACGTTTCCATAGTTACGCACTGACGAGATACAGCGCTCTCCCTCATGTACAGTTACAAAAGGTAAAATTTTTTCAAGATAGCTGGATTGTCTGCATTTTTGTATTGCAGAGATAAAATGAGTATTAAATTGGTACATGAATGCTAGGCAGGACAATATGAAGTTACCTTTTTCGAAAGCAAAGTGTTTGTCAATAAAAAATAATGACATGTAAAATTATATGAACAACAGTGAAGGATCTTACGAGTGTCTGTTTCAACTGAAATATATTAAACGAGTTGAATGATTAAAGGCCAGCAATTTTTTTAAAATATTCAACTTATTTCATAACTTTCATCTGAAATAATCTCAAATATAAGATTATATTATATATAAATACTAATGTTACTCAATAATGACAGCAAAAATAATAAAAAATGACTTTAAATTGCTTTCGGATGTTTTAGTCATTACACCTTCACATTATATATCGTCATGCCATCATTCGTTATGTCATTGGGTGTTATCAAACGTGTGTAATATTGGAAAATATGATATATATATATATATATATATATATATATATATATATATATATATATATATATATATATATATATAACACAGTGGCCGTATGATAAACTCATATATTTCAAGCAGATTATACACGTAAATGAAACAACGAATGTATTTACATAGGCTTCATAATTATTACTTTCTTTGAAAGGCCATTTCTTTAAAACATCAAGATGCGACGTCATGATGTCAGAAATGACCAAACAGATCACAGGTAAAAAAAGACGTCATGACGTGATCGTACGTGTCGTTTTATTCATTTCAAATTGAAGTTTCGTGTCAATGCCATTATAGAGGAAGATGATATACCGTAGTATTCGACAGTTGCTAACGATCACGGTAGAGAGTTTAATGCAGTTGATACTTCTATTCATTGCACGAATTTTTCCTGACATTATCATAACAGTCGTTTACATAAAAATAACGTATAACCCGAAACTATGCCGCAACAACGTTCATCACAATCTAAGGTTCGTTACATAAAAATATTAATAATAAAAATGCCCTCTTCCAGCAATCAGCTGATCATTGGAAATATTTCAACTTCGCCCCCCCCACACACACACACACAGGTAGACTGAAGCATATGCTTGAAGAAAGGCTAAGAATCTTATATAAAGAAGAATCTTTACGTAAACCTCAGACAAGAACAAATTTATCAGTAACAACGTTTAGTCTCAACGGCTATCAGAAAACAGAGATCTGCCAATAAAACAAAACAAGATTTAAAGAACGTTCAACCTATCAAAAACAATTGCTTCCAACACTGTCATTTTTGACAACCAGCAAAAACAACAGTTTTTTATCTCCTTTTTTCAAACAAAAGTCCTAATTTTCAAACATGAGTGTTTCTTTCACTGTGATATCAGTGTTTCACAACCAGTGAGTGTGTTATATCAAAATATCATAACAGTTCCCAGATTTTATCTCAGGTATACACCGTATTTACATGTATGTGTAATTTACCCCAATGTCCATTTCCATTCGCACGTTTTTTCTGACAACAGTCAAGCAAACTGCGATTTGAGCAAAACTACACAGTCTCCATCCCTAACTAATATGAGTCACATTTTGTTTCCGTGGCCCCTGTCGTCCTGGTGGCTAACTTAAAAATTCAGAGTATATCCAACTAAAGACTTGTAAACTCCATGGATTAATAGAGTCCAAGGTTTGTATGGTGTTTGCGTACTGACTAATTACGGATATTGCAAAATTTAATGCACCACACTTAATGCCATCTTTAAGGACATTCTCGATTTTACTTCCATCGACATAAAATAGTAAATTATAAATCATAAAGCAGTATCACCCATCATGCAATGAACGGCGATTTAATGCGAATAGGCAATGTCTGATGCAATCTTAATATCAAAACACCAACAGGAGACTTTCGGATTGCAAAAAGTTTTCGTTGCTTGCAAATATAGCAGTGATTAATTAATAATATGTAAAAGGACATTTGTAACTAGCATTTCTGTAGGTTTAGAAGAGTGGGAAGTACTACCTAAAACATCTATTGTTTTCTGAATTTATTTATTTAGTATAAGACAAAACAAACACACACAAAACAAAACAGAAATTATAGTTCATTTTAAAGAGCGGCAATCAGTTACAGTGTACAGTTATTGTTTGAATTGGTATATATATCAGGTTCACAGTAAATTGCCGTTACCTTTACTATTACAGAAGTCCACTTCAAAATACTACATAGCTCTCCATAATAGTTTGACTTCATGAATTGTTCTGAGAATCAAATTCCGTGCTTTTGCAAAAAAATGACTTTTTCATCAGTTTTTGATTCGTGTATATGCTTTTGTTTGTGTTGAGGTACTGTTGTCTTCATAGACGGATAATTTTTCGTTGGGTCTGTATATTCAAAGTTAGTGGCAACTACAGAATCCATGAAAACTTGTAGCAAATGAATACTAGTCAATTCAGAACAAGTTTTCTCGTCAGGTGTTATGGGAAAACTCTTAGCACTTGCTCAGGTCTTTTTTAATATACTACAAATTACTTATAGCCCCGTTGTTAACCTATTAATATTAAGAGAGAGAGAGAGAGAGAGAGAGAGAGAGAGAGAGAGAGAGAGAGAGAGAGTTCTGTGTTATGGTTAGGCATGAGGAATACGCGGAAATACGTACAATTTTTTGAGATGAACATAGATGACACGTCTTCCTTTTCCTCCATACTTTTTTGATGATCTCAAAGGACCCCCAATTTTAGATAAAATCATGATCTCTATATTTGGTTTGGAAATTAAAATGTCTATTGTAAAAATTAATGACATGATTCTTATTCGTATCGACAAGTAAACCCTTAAACAGATTTTTCATGGGGTATATATTATTTTTTGTCTAAAATAAAACCTTTTGTAGTTAATGCTTTGTTTGGTTCAATAACGTGCTGACTAAATGTACAATAATCATGTCGCTACGGTATATTTTCTTTCTTTTCTTTTTTTTATGAACGTATCCACATTGCTTAGGAATCCCTTGTAAGAGAATTATACAATCCCAGCTCTAACTAGTTGATCATCCATAGAGACGTCTGTGTGTTAGCATATTTGGATGGGAACACTTGTTATTCATTTATGGAGATGCAATTTTGTTGTCAGATGAAAAATGAAGTTTAACTTGAAAAGAGCACAAAGTAATGAAAGAGACATTGCCAACTGTTTATAAAGCGCCTAAATTTTATCCACGGTCTGTTTTTTCTAGATGATGGAAGTGATTCAAATTATATGAAAATGTTAATTGTGAAACTATATGAGCGTATATGCTTATTATTGTCACAAAAGTTCCAAATTTCATTTTTTTTAAATTAATATCCAGGCTTTATTAACCAGGTATGTTAATTTAATAACAAACAAAAAAAAGAAAAGCAAAATAACCAAACAAAAATCGTTCTATGGACCTTTTAAACAAACGAAATGCATCAATCACAATTATATAATATGCAGATAAACATAATCCTTTTTCAAATGGCTTATCTACAAGCGTTTAGTTATTACTGGCTGATTTTGATGGTACGACGATTCACATTAGCCCATGGTCGGCCTTATCTGTGTCGGCGCACGTGTCAAGTGTTGTTTTAACCCCGCGTGTCCTTGGCACATTTACTCACCAATAAGCCTACTGCAGTAATTGCTAACCGTAAATAATCTGGCTCAGCGCGTGTCAGGAACTTATCAGCTACAATATATTTCCAAGTTTGAAGCGAGTTTCGGTTTTATGGAGTTTTATTTAGTGTAAAATTGAAATTTAGGATCGAAATTTGTTCGGTTTTTGAATAGAGGGGTTTTGATTTACTGGCTAAAAAGATGATTATAAAGAAAAGTAATTACAGAGAGAGAGAGAGAGAGAGAGAGAGAGAGAGAGAGAGAGAGAGAGAGAGAGAGAGAGAGTGAGAGAGAGAGAGAGATGCTTATTCCTCGCTTAAAATCGACAATGTTTTCATATTAATTAACTTCGAAAACTCAAACACTGAACACTCGATTACCATGGATCACTTAAAATCACAGACTGGTCTCGACCATACAAATACCATTTAAAACTCAAAACTCTGTTCAGTTTGCAGACTTTCAGCATAGTGTTGCATGTATCAAGGACGAGAACAAGTTATAATCAGCAGCATTTTGGCGGAATGATGAGCATTGAAACAAATCTGCATGATTAATTAATAAATCCTTGTTTCGAGATGATCCTTCGTCAATAACGTAATCTTGTACTGAATTAATAACCGCTATAAGTGTCAGCTTTTGTTGCTTTAAGTTTAATACTAAAACTTATTACGATTAAATGACATTTAAAACGAGAGAAAAAAGCACCCTTGTCCATATAAACTTTGTAAAAGGTTTTAAAACACCATTTTTTTCACGATGACGAACGAATATGCCATAAAGAGAAATGAAAGTCCATAACAGGATGTTTTCAACTTTATTGGATTTATTAAAACAAAACATAAATAGCACACACAACCTATCAGTAGCATATTTAAGGTGTTCCGCTTGAAGGGAATCAGCACGCGGTGAACGACCGGTTTATAACTTAGCAATAGTATCATTGATCTCGTGCCAATGTACAAACTCAATATCTCTATATGAAGTAGAGCTGGGTACCACGACAAATATTGTACTGCGGTTTACCGCGGTATTTTGGAACATACGTACCACGGTATACCACAATTATATTAGGGACCAACAATTTAATATTCTCAAATGTAAGATGATATTATATATAAATACCAATGTTACTCAATAAGGATAGAACAAATTATATCAAAAATTCACTTTAAATTACATTCGGATGTCTTGGTCATTACACCTTCACATTATATATCGTCATGTGTTATTAAACGTGTGTAATATTGGAAAATATGATATGGGTATATTAATCTAACAACACAGTAACCATATGATAAACTAGTATATTTCAAGCAGATTATACCATAAATGAAACAACGAAAGTATTTACATTGCCTTAGTAATAAGTATTTTCAATGAAAGACGCTTTCTTAAAAACGCCAAGATGTGACGTCATGATGTCAAAAATGACGAAACAGATCACAGGTTCAAAATCACGTCATGACATGATCGCACTTGTTGTTTTATTAATTTCAAATCTAAGGTTGGTGTAAATGCCATTATAGAGGAAGATGATATACTGTAGCACTGAACCCTTGCTAACGATCATGGTAGCGAGTGCAGTTAACTCTACTATTTATTGCACTAATTTTCCCTGTCATCATTATAACAGTTGTTTATATCAAAATAACGTATAACCCGAAACATGAGTGTTTCTTTCACTGTGATATCAGTGTTTCACGACCAATGAGTATGTTATATCAAAATAGCATAACAGTTCCCAGATTTTATCTCAGGTATACACGGTATTTACATGTATGTGTAATTTACCCCAATGTCAATTTCCATTCGCACGTTTTTTCTGACAACAGTCAAGCAAACTGCGATTTGAGCAAACTACGCAGTCTCCTTCCCGCCCTCCATCCCTAACGAACATGAGTCACATTTTCTTTCCGTGGCCCCTGTCTTATTGCTTGCCCTACGTGCAGGTGAAGAACAAAGCCAAGACAATAAAATATATCTTAAAATGCAAAGAAACGTATTAGGCATTATAATATTTTAGTTGTTCATGTATACTGGAGTTTTTCTACTTTGGCTTTGTGAAGAAAAAATAACAAAAAGAAAAAACAACAACCACAGTGTTTTAAAAATAGTAAGATTCTTTTCTTATTTTATTTTTTTCTCGACAGACTTTTATTATTAGTCTGGAAAATAAGCATAAAAAATATCATTCTTTAACAATGAAAACTGAATATTGGGCTGAAGAATTTATATATTCCATGTTACTAATTCACACATTTTTAATTATTCATAAACGAGTGAAACAGAAACTTTAGTTTGAAAATGTAATAGTGTGAATTTTCTCATTTTATAGAAGTGTTTATTTGCTTTCTACTTGTATAATACTCCAAGCTTTAAACTGCAGATAATTCTTAATAAAAAATCAACTTCAGAAACTATTTGTATTGTCGAAACAAGAAGCTACTGCAGCTGCAATGCATGCTTTCCATTCTTCTACAACAGGCATGTCCAACTTTCTCAAGGTCGCGGACCGGATAATCCATTTTTAAAGCCACACCTTATGATGTAACTAAGCGGATAAAACCAGGTCGCGGACCATAGGTTGCACATACCTGTTTTAATTCCTACACATTCACATGTTAATGAGAGTAACCTATAACAGCACTGGTGTCTAGTCATAAATATTGAAATTTTACCATTGAATAAACATATTTATTCCTACTTTCAACTGCACGGTCATAAAGGTACTTCTGTACACACACACACACACAAACACACAAACACACACACAAACATATATATATATATATATATATATATATATATAAAGTTACATTCGGATGTCTTGGTCATTACACCTTCACATTATATATCGTCATGCAGTCATTCGTTATGTTATTGAGTGTTTTGCAAAAATATGACTTTTTCATTAGTTTATAAATTCGTGAATCTGCCTTTGATTGTGATGGGGTGCTGTTGTCTTCATAGATGTATAATTTGTCATTGGATCTGTATATTTGAAGTTTTTGACAACTACGTAATCCACGGAAATTGGTACCAAATGAATACTAGTCAATTCAATACAAGTTGTCCCGTCAGGTTTTATGGGAAAACTCTTAGCACTTGCTCAGGGCTTTGTTGTTATACAACACAATACGTATAGCCCGTTGAACATGGATTAGCATTATGAGAGAGAGAGAGAGAGAGAGAGAGAGAGAGAGTTCTGTGTTGTGTTATGGTGTTATGGTTAGGCAGGAGGAGTCCGCGGAAATGCGTACAAATATTTTGAGATGAACATAGATGACACTTCTTACTTTTCCGCCATACATTTATGATGATCTCAAAGAACGCCCAATTTTATGTAAAATTATGATCTCTGTATTTGGTTTGGGAATTAAAATGTCTATTGTAAAAATAAATTACATGATTTTTAGTTGTATCGACAAGTAAACCCTTAAACAGATTGATAATGGGTTATATATTATTATTATTTTTTTAAATAAAACTTTTTTATAGTTAATGCTTTGTTTGTTACAATAACGTGCTTACTAAATTTAGAATAATCATGTCTCTATGGTATGTTTTCTTTCTTTTCTTTTCTTTTATGCACGTATCCATATTGCTTTGGAATCGCTAATAAGAGAATTACACAATCCCAGCTGTAAGTAGCTGATCTCCCGTCGAGAGGTATGTGTGCCAGCATATTTGGATGGGAACACTTGTTATTCATGTATGGAGATTAAATTGTGTTGTCAGATGATATGGAATGACAAATCAAGTTTAGCTTAAATAGAGCACTAATTAATAAATGAGCCATTGCCAACTGTTTATATAACGCCTAAATTTATCATCGGTCCGTTTCTCTAGCTGACGAGAACTGTTAAAATTATATGAAAATGCTAATTGTGAAAACGTACGAGCGTATACACTTATTATTGCCATAAAAGTTCCAAATTTCATTGATTTATTTTTTATTAATACTCGGGATTTATTAACCAGTTATGTTAATTTAATTCTACAAAAAATAATAAACAAATAAACAAAACTCGTTATATGGATCCTTTATACAAACTAAAATAATCAATCACAGTTATATAATAATTAGATAAACATACTCTGTTTTAAATGGCTTATCTACAAGCGTTCAGTTATTAATAATTCACCTTAAAAGCTGGCTAGTTTTGATGGTGCAAGGACTTCACATTAGATCATAGTCGGCCTAATCTGTGTCGGTTCACATGTCAAGTGTTGATTTAACCACGCGTGTCCTTGACACATTTTCTCACCGATAGGGCTACTACAGTAATTGCTAACCGTCAGTAATCTGGTCCAGCGCGCGCCAGGAATTTAGCAGCTAAATCACGTTTCCAAGTTTGAAGTGTGTTGGGTTTTATGGGGTTTTATTTAGTGTAAAATTGAGATTTAGGATCGAAATTTGTTTCGGTTTTCAAATAGAGGGGTTTTGATTTATATATATATATATATATATATATATATATATATATATATATATATATATATATATATATATATATATATATATATATAACCTTTTTAATTTTATTATCTTTTTTGTTTTTGTTTTTTAGAGGCAATGTACATTTCTATTACGTTGCAGCCTAAATAAATCTAAAACACCCCGTTCCAAACTCTTTTATGAAGAAAAATTGACAGAGTTACTATGCAAAGTTCATAAAATCTTGGAAGATATAAAGAAAGATCAATCTATAGCAAGGAGGAAATTTGATTATGATCATTACACACATTAGACGTGCTTGTCCATGTATTCAAACCTAATCTCTGTTGAATATTTGAGATTTTCTCAATGTATTCTGTCTGTATTATGTCTCCTCTACAAAAACAACACGGGAGAAAAATATTATTTGGATGCCTTTTTGAAATTTACTAATAGCTCTCCTAAATAGTGCACACTTATTTCGTTTTATGAAAAAGTCATGGCGTATAGAAGGCTTTAATCGTTCTCGATATTAAATCTAAAATACCCAATTTGCTACTACTAGAACAAAGGGAAATAACAATAGATCAGCTCTTGAGTTTATGAATTATATAATATCTGTAGATTATGAGGAACAGATTGTTATCACGTAGAAATTTTGCTGTTCATGAAAATTACATCTGAAATATCAAAGAGATGTTTTGATATACGAGCTTATTGATGCACGCTATTATGTACTTCTGAGTACATGTATGGAACCACGAGGCTGTCACATTGATGTCTGAAGTATCAATTGACAATAAATATATTACCTCGATTAGGAATAATCATAATGAGTTCGTCCTTTAATTCTTTAATGCTTTGAAGGATTCATGATCTTTTCGGGATTAAAAAATGTTCCAAAATACGCCGAGTGCACTAACTCCCTAAATCTGAACCGTTCATGCAAGGCATAATACTGTTTATTTTCATTTTCATTTTGCAGGATAAAGAGAATCCTCGTTGTCTGTGATGTCACACTGTCTACAAGTTCTTGTTTTTTTTGTTTTTTTGTTTGTTTTTTTTTTTTTTTGGTTAAAATAATTATGTTAGTTCTTAGTTCTTATTGATACTTTAGACTGTGTAAGCAGGCCCGCCGTAAAAGAGAAGGGGGAGGGGAGGCAATTGCCCAGGAGTCCGGCGATTTCTAGGGCCCGCCGACAAATCAGTTATATAATGAATACATTAATCTTTGCAGTAAATATTAAAATTTGTTCCTTTCAAGAGTTTAAGTTATGATAGATTACAATAGGTTAAATATACAAAAAATGAAACTAGTTTTGGGGCCCATGACTGCTCTGCCCAGAGGCCGGGAATTTCTGTTGACGGGCCTGTGTCTAAGAAGGTCCCGATTGTCCGTTATGTCCCATTTACCCCCATCTACATGTTTTGTGTAATAAATATGTTCGTCCTTTGTTTTAATTGATATTTCAGACTATTTGTGTAAATACATGTTTTGGTCGAACGGCGCGTCCTCAGTTTTGTGTAAATATGACCTGATTGCCCGCAATGAACCATTGCTTACAGTCTCTATGTTTCTGTAAATTATTATGTGCGTCTTTCGTTTTACATGGTACTGCGGACCATCAGTGTAAACATGTGCATTCAATAATCATGTATAATTTAACAAACACACTTCTTTTTTAAGAAATATTATATAAAATTAACAGAATCCAAATAGAATAAACGCAATAATAATTAACAAAAAGGAATCAGCTTGAGATACCATTAATGATATGATGATCTCATATTTTCTGGAATAGGTTGATAGTGTAAATTTAATCACACCCGAACTATCAAAAAAGACATTTTCATACATGTGATTATTTATACATTACATGTATGTAAAAGTATGGAACCACCAGGCTGCCACCTTGCTGTATGAATTAGCAATTAACAATTGATGTATTACCTAGGGAAGGGATAATCATAGTGCAATCATCATTTGTTTCTGAAAAGGGTCAAGGATCTGTCCACGATTAAACAACGAACCACTATTACATATGTTTGCACTAACTACCTGAGTCTGACTATTCATGCACGGCCTCATTATGTTTTAGTTTTAAATTTCATTTTACAAGTTAAAACGAGTTCCAACTGTTCATGTATAACATTGTCCGCCGTCTCCGTGTTTATGTTAATAGTGTGTGTCCTTAGTTTGTATTGATAGTTCAGACTAGATGTGTAAATATGTCCTCATTGTCCATGATGTACCAATGTCCACAGTCTCCATTTCTGTGTTAGTAGTGTGCGTCCGTTAATTGTGTGCGTCTGCAGTTTGTATTGATAGTTCAGACAAGATGTGTAAACATGTCCTCGTTGTCCATGATGTGCCAATGTCCACAGTCTCCATGACTTTGTCAACAGTGTGCGTCCGCAGTTTGTATTGACAGTTCAGACAAGATATGTAAACATGTCCTCGTTGTCCATGATGTACCAATGTCCACAGTCTCCATGACTTTGTTAATAGTGTACGTCCGCAGTTTGTATTGACAGTTCAGACAAGATGTGTAAACATGTCCTCCTTGTCCATGATGTACCAATGTCCACAGTCTCCATGACTTTGTCAATAGTGTGCGTCCGCAGTTTGTATTGACAGTTCAGACAAGATGTGTAAACATGTCCTCCTTGTCCATGATGTACCAATGTACACAGTCTCTATGACTTTGTTAATAGTGTGCGTCCGCAGTTTGTATTGATAGTTCAGACAAGATGTGTAAACATGTCCTCGTTGTCTATGATGTACCAATGTCCACAGTCTCAACGTTTTTGTTAATAGTGTGTGTCCGTAGTTTGTATTGATAGTTCAGATTAGATGTGTAAAAATGTCCAGGTTGTCCATGATGTACCAATGTCCACAGTCCCTATGTTTTTCTCAATAATTACGTGCATCGTTAGTATGTATTGATAGTTTAATTTGTCTGAGTAAACATGTCCTCATTGTCCATGCTGTCCACAGTCTCTGTGCTTTTGTCAATAGTTACGTGCATCTTTTGCCTGTATTGATAACTCATTGTATTTGCATACAGATTTCCTCTTCGACCATGATGTACCATTTTCCACAGTCTTCATGCTTTTTCAAAATATGTATTGTCTTAAGTTTTAAGTATAGTACAGACCATCAGTGTAAAAGCGTGCGTTAAATTCTTAGATCTTATTTAACTAGCAAACTTTATATAAAATAGCTATTATGAAACAAATAATAGAATCCAAATAAAGCAAAGTCAGTAATAGTACCAAAAAAAAATCAGTTTCAGATTTCATAAATTATATGTTGGTTTCAGATTTTGTAGAATAGGTTGGCGTCATCTATAAATTGTTCTTGATAGTATCAATTTACGCACACCTGCAATAGCACAATACACATTTTGATACACGAACTTATTTACCAACTCCGTCATGTGCTTCTGTCTAGACACATTTATGAACTGTGTGGAATCACCAGGCTGCCACATTGCTGTATGAAGTAACAATTACCAATTAACGACTGATACATTACATAGAGAAGGGATAATCACGTTGTGGTCGTTCTTTGATTTTTGGAAACGGTTAAAGATCTCTGTCTGGGATGCAAAAACGAGTCACAATTACGTCTGAGTGCACTAATCCTTAGAGTGTGAACCGTTCATGTACGGATTAACACTGTTTCTTTTCATTTTGGAAGATAATGGGAGTCCCAGTTGTCCATGACGTCCCATTGTCTACAGTTTCCATGATTTGGTCAATAGTTGTGTGTGTCCTTAGTTTGAATGGATAATACAGACCATTTGTGATAACGTGTGCGTCCTCGCTTGCATTGCGAAATTTCATATTCCTTAGAATCAATCATACAGTATCCTCCTCGAGATACATCACCTTTTGCTATAAATTTACTGCCAGAAAATGTTTCTCTTTTCACTCCAAGATAGCCAGAACAAATGTCCTCGGTACGGGGTTCCATACCCGAGTCCTCGATTTCCACCAAATACAAGAATGTGTGTGTGTGTGTGTGTGTCTGTGTGTGTGCGCTACTCTATTAAACAGTCATTTGAAAGTGCAATAAAATTCTGGAACCCAGAATACACTACTTCCGAAATTAGCAACCCGCACTATTTACTCTCGATTAAAAAACAAAAGAAGGAGAGAGAAAGAAGAAGAAAAAAGGTACCAATCACTAGGCAAAGATTTATAAACTTTGTTGAAGAGAGAGAAACCAGTAACATCTCAACGCAAAAGAGAGGAATCCTCGGTGAATCAGAATTGGGAGATGCGTGTGGATCTCTGGGAAGAAATTGTTTTTGTTTATTTTGTTTGTTTTTGTTTTTTTTTTCTTTGGGGGGGGGGTCGGGGTTCCTGAAACTGTTCAGACGTGTCTTCGTCTAGATATGGTGATTTGGTCAGCGTTTATAAAGAAGCTGGGAGCCACTGAGTTTAATGTTCCTTAGGAGGAAAGATGTGAATAGTCTCGTGAAAGAAAGTTGACCAAGTATGCAGAGCTGATAGAGACATTCAAGAGCAAGGGATGGAGTACTTAGTTGTCCCTAGTAGAGGTGGAAGGTATAGGATTTCCTGCTCAATCAGTCTGGAAGATGCTCAGTGCTCTGGGGATAACAGCAAGAAACAGCGAAGTGGCAGTTCAAGCACTGGGAAAAACTGCTGAAATGGCGTCCAGGTGGCTATGGATGAAGCCAGAGGACAAGAGCTGGCTGCCCGCCATCTACGGATAGTGAAAGATCAACGCTGCCACCCCGCCATCAGGAGGACGTTCAGGAATAAAGGGCAAAGCACCTAATGATGGAAAAGGTGTCCCTGCTGATGATGTTTGTGGTGCAGCAATGGATGCACTGTTTAAAATACTAAAAACGTTTTATTTTTATTTTCATGTAAAACTTTAATACGCAATAAAAATAGGTCGTCAGAAAACTTTAACTGACACGGCGCTTCTTCTTTGCGAACCAAAAATTGAAAATATATATTGAAGTGGGAGGGGGGCTAGGGATGATGTCTTTCCATGCAACCGTCTGATAGTGCGTGGATAATGTCTTTCCATACGACCGTCTGATAATGTGTGCATAATGTCTTTGAGCTCTTTCTTCATCTTATTAGATGGGATCCCCTTATACTTTTTATGAAACCGGTTATTCCTTCTTAAGTTTCAATCTTTCAGAGTTTAATTTAAGCACGCGCACGATACTCAAGCATTTGCTTATCCGAAGGCATGCCTCTATTGTTCGATAAAAGCTTGGACAGAGGTGCAAGCTGTCAGACGTTAGGTAAGGGAGCTAACTTGTCAGAGCCTGTCATGACAGTCAGCAGTGTGAACAGTAAGGTTTCTGAGAAATTGTTAAGCATAACGAGGAAACAAATACGTCGATGGTGATGACGACTAAACAAAGTCGAAACAATGAAGGTGATAGTGCTGGTAATATTTATTGTTGTTGTTGATGGTGACTTTCGTCGTCGTCGTGCTGTGATTGTGTTGTTATTTTGTAGTGATAAAACCTTATAGGATTGTAGTTCGATGAATTTTGAGTCAGTCAGTATTTATGTAGTAGGGTTGTACGGCTCATCAGCACAATAGTGGCTATAATGTGCCTCTAAAGATCAAGTTCGAAAATGTAAAATGAAGAATTGCATAAACCCTTCCAAATAAATGTAAACATGAAGCAGAACCAGATAAAACATAAAACGTAAAGGTGTTAGAATTCTGTAAAATGTTTATAAAATAGAAAATAAAAGTAGCCGGCGAAGAGCCAAGACAAGATTACTAACATTTTGATAATTTCAATTCAAATCACTTCAGTATTTGTAGACTGTGAAAACAAAACACAATTAATATCTGTATTCAGTTTTACTGCTGTGTTATTGTAAAAAAAATCCTTAATCTCCTTAAGTTCCCTGTATCCATTTGACAAACGAGTAGCATACAGTATCCTGTATCCATTTGACAAAACGAGTAGCATATAGTACCCTGTATCCATTTGACAAAACGAGTAGCATACAGTACCCTGTATCCATTTGACAAAACGAGTAGCATACAGTACCCTGTATCCATTTGACAAAACGAGTAGCATACAGTACCCTGTATCCATTTGACAAAACGAGTAGCATACAGTACCCTGTATCCATTTGACAAAACGAGTAGCATACAGTAGTTTTGATAATGCTTCAAAATCTCTTATATGTTTAAATGGAACATATTGTATAATCAAGGTCAGTAGTTACAGTAAATGTTTGTTGCAGCAGTATATTGATTGTTGTATTTGTTCATTATTTCATAAAGGAATCAATTGATCGATGAAAAATTAAATTGGAAACATATATAAAAGACTAAAATTTTACAGAACAAGCAAAATAGTGTTGAATCAATTGTCGTACTAAATAAATAAGAAACAAAGAAACAACTAAATCATCATTACTAAATTACCTGTGTGTTTCCTAAATAACTAAAGAAAGCTACAGCCTGAATGTCTATACACAGTGTATACAGAGTGGGGATGGGTGTGGGATGATGGTGGGTGTATCTAGAGTGGGGATGGGTGGGGGATGATGGTGGGTGTATACAGAGTGGTGATGGGTGGGGGATGATGGTGGGTGTATACAGAGTGGTGATGGGTGGGGGATGATGGTGGGTGTATACCAGATGAGGATGGGTGATGAGTGGTGGTGGGTGTATACAGAGTGGGGATTGGTGGGTGGTGGTGGTGGGTATATATCTAGTTGGGGTGCGTGAGACATGGTGGTGGGTGTATTCTGACGTATGGACCCTAAAATGAAAATAAAAATCCACATTGAAACAAAAAGGAAGCACTCAGGACGGGACACTTGTAAGGGATCTGTGGTAACTTAACCAAAACAACAATTTTACCATGGTTTGTCCATAAAATGCAGTATATATCTGGTTATTATTTGCCACCAAAAGTAGGCTAAAAGGTAGTTAAGGGCAAGTCGACTTTGACCATACGACAGCAATAACAACCAACCTTTTTAATATCATTTTCCAGTGGGATGATAAAACCAAGTCATGCCCAAAAAATATAAATATTTCAAGGATTCAAAAAGGGGGGGGGGGGGGGTCTTACATGAGTGCTCATTTCAAATGAAATTTATGAAATAAGTCGAGTAATAATGCGACGGCAGATCTGGGTCTATGCAGTTTGTAATGACTAATCAGTAGAACAAACAACATAGACCCTGATCTGCCGGCGCATTATGCGACGGCAGATCAGAGTCTATTGGACCCGCTTTATACGGTATATACGGTACCTTTGGATGAGCATTGGCAGGGAAAATATTGAAATTATTCGACAAATGTAACATTCAATATATCACATGCGACAAACAGATTTTTTTTGTTCAGATATGACCGTTAAATAACTCAGTGAACTGATATTTAAGTACATTCACATGCGTAATACGGAAAAACATTAGTCTCGTTCAGCGAGACTCGAGACTCTTGCGTAGCTCTGTAAGATCTCCGCCATACGTTTGGCCAAGCCACACGAGAGGTCAAGTTCAACGAGACTTGGAAAAAAAGGATATGGGTTATTAGCCTATATAACACAGTATATAACTTGTTATAAAGAAATACAACGCAATAAATAGATGACAATGAAAAGGAGTAGGTTAAAATCTGGTATAGCACAAGTATGATTGTGCTCGTATATCTTCTCGTTTTAAAGATAACTTGGTCTGATTAATATAAAGAGATAAAATGGCACGAGTATATTAAACACATACACATTACTTTGAAGTAATAAAACCCCTATATTTTGAGGTAATTTATGGCTTGAGAGTATGTCTTAACCTGCTCCTTGGTCACACATTAAGCTTATTTAGATATCATACATTTATTTTCCATTTCCTCTTCTTTTCGTCATCATTATGAGTCATTATCATCATCTTTACTATCATTTCTCTTCTTGCTCCTCTCTGTCAACACTGATTTTATACATAAGGGGCATATACAAGAGATGAAATTTAGCTATATGCGGAATAACGAAGCGCGATTTTTCGTACCCCTATACAAATGGATTGGTGTAAAGAAAACAAAATTAAACTATATAAAGCTCTAATATATTTACTACTTACGTTAATTTGAATTAATACCAGAGATTTTCAAAAATGCTAAACTATTTGGCTTGCCGCTACTGTTTACGCCTTGGTAGTTGGTATTAATGAATAGTATACATTATAGTAATGATGATCACGGTGGAGAAAGAGAGAGAGAGAGAGGAAAGAATATTTGACTCGCCTTAATTAATGCTAAGAAATATTCATTATCATACAAAAACTTCTTTAACTGCACAATCGTTAAAGTTTGGCTTTGATATTAATGAATGAATGAATGAATGAGTAAATAAATGAATGAAAGAAAGAATAAACACATCCATGCATACGCACACATACACATACACACACATACATATATGCATACACCAAAAGACTTTCTTCTTAAGCAAGAATGGAACGTGCCAAAGTAACAGAATGCCATGCAGTTGCTAACATACCTTTGAAAATAACATAAATAAATATTTGCAGCGATATTATCCTATTGACAGGTAAAATGCACACCTCTAGACGCCATACCATTCGCATGCAACATACATTTGTACACCTGGTCCATACTCTTTGAAATATTAAATTACACCGAACTTCGCTTGCTACATAATGCAAACCTTGAATGAAACAATATCAAATTAATCTAATTCTGTTTTGACAAAGGTAGGAATGGGATTAATGACAGAAATCAACAAATCTCTAAACGAGTGAATTATTTCCTAAGATGGAAATTTATTCTATAAAAAAAAAACAAGACATTCCTCCAGTTTGGTATCAATTCTTTAGAATGGAAGCTGAATACCATTTGAAGATTTTAATATATTGATAGTTGTTACCTCTCGTTTCATATGCCGGTCTTGAAAGGTCGAGCATATTATGTTAAAGTACTTTCAGTCCTTCCGTCTATCTCAACATATATATGGTAGCTTTTTATTGATGAAAAGACACCACAACAGCCACAATTGTATGTACTATCAAATAATCAGTAGTTTATACATAAATCATACTTATACTGTTATTAAAGTCCGAGGTTTGTTATCTTGGTATGGCGTAAATGTGGACATGTCTAATATTACATTGATCTGGGCTGCCAACTCGGCAAGCCGACAACAGTCAATCAACATCAAAATGATATCAACAACAACATTATTTACAGCAGTCAACCAACATTAACATTATACCAATAACAACATTATTTACAGCAGTCAACCAACAATAACATTATACAAATAACAACATTATTTACAGCAGTCAACCAGCAATATTTGATCCCGGGGAACAGAGATCAATTGCACACAACTTGACCCTGGGAAAACACTGGAAAAGTTCTGATAAACAAACTTTAATTGTTCAGAATAAATTCGGTTTCATTTCACTTTGTGTCGCGCAATCCGCCAATTGGGAAACGTGAATTGCCTTCCTCTTCAATTCACAGAGCTACGGTCGCCGTGGATTTATGATGGACACAATCCACGGTGTCATTTTTAATTCCAAATACGTAAGTTAGGTTTTAAAACTCTTTGGAAACGGCGTGAATTATGGGATTTAAAACACCGTGTCACAACGTGTTTTTCCGTGAGAAACATTAACAAGACTTTAGCAGTCCGATTACTGTTTCAAGGAGTTTCGTGTAAAGCATTAACATCCACAGATGCCTCGTAAGTCGAGTCGTTTACACATTGGTTCAAATGCTGTAGAAATCTTAAATGTCAGACAGTCTAATAATTCCAAATAATTAGTTTTCGTTATTTAAACATTTAATTGTCAAGCACACTATACAGCGACAGGATACGATTGTTCTCACCTAGTGAAAGTTAATCCTTTCTTATCTGTCATGATATTTTAAATTTCCTGAAGCAATAACAAATTAAACTTAAAAAATACAAATTCAGATTTTGTTCTTATTTCATACTTATATGTATATAAAGCGTAATTGTTTCTATAATCAAACGCGAAACTACTATATTATACACGTACATTTTCTACATGTGTATGTACAGTATGTTAGCATAAGTTGTGCATTACACTCTTGATCTGATGTTCTCGCGACCTATTTTTGTAGCATAAGTTTTGCATTACACTCTCGATCGGGATGTTCTCGCAACCTATTTTTGTAGCAGAGTTTTGCATTACACTCTCGATCTGATGTTCTCGCGGCCTATTTTTGTTGACTTCTTCAGATTGTCTTTATACAACCAACAATATACATGTACATATGTAAACAACTGTTAAGTAACTGTGTGTCCATGCGTGAAAGTTACAGAAAGACAGAGAGACAGACAGAGATTAGTGTGTACTGGATGAAATCAGTAAAAACAACACACACGAACACGCACACATAAATTGTGTAGGAGGGTTTGCCAAAAGCTGACAAATATTACCAAATTAAATAATTAGGTGCTGTAAGAAACCTGTAAGACTGCTCCTTTTCAAACGGCATTCTTGATATCAATACACAACGATCAGCATCACGTGACCATTTACAGCCAATCACATGTCAGAAAACGCAGTCAGTTCATAAAAATTGGAATTATAACAGTGCATAAGTTTTTTAAATCGATTCAGTATTCATGTAAACTGTAGACTCTTTCCGATTGTAACGAAAGTGTATCAACCCATACAAATTACTACGCTATTTAATATTTTGAAATCACCACAGTACTAATATATATGTTCAATTTGTTGAAATCACTACTGATCTATTCCCACAGCTTCTAAAATAAGATAAACAGTAAAACTCACAGTTACTTAAATAGTAGCAAGTGGTTCTGTACTTAAGTATTAACACAAAAATCGTTAATTTCGTGACCATGATTGCAATTGTCTATCATCCACTCCTCTTTTTTTAATTTGAGATAGAGACAGAGAGAGGAAAAGAAAGCTCAGCATGACAAAGAATAACACTAAAGAATATTTTGATCGTTTAATCACTGGATTGTCTTTGGGGCCGACCATTTATTTTTCGGGGGAGATTGGGGCCGACCATTTATTTTTCGGGGGAGATTGAAATTTGGGGGGGAAAAAATTCCCATCCCCCTAACAGCTTGCAAAAATATTCTTGCTCCGATTTGTAGAAGAAAAAAATGTATTATATTCATTATATTTGTTGAAGAGAAGTGGGAAAACATCAGAATAGTGTAGATGGATCCAAAGGTATTCAAAATGTATGAAACAACCGTAAAGACTTAAGTCTCTATGTTAATGTATGTTGTTTATAACTTATCATTCATTAAGTCTCTGTGTTAATGTCTGTTGTTTATAACTTACCATTCATTAAGTCTCTGTGTTAATGTCTGTTGTTTATAACTTACCATTCATTAAGTCTCTATGTTAATGTATGTTGTTTATAACTTACCATTCATTAAGTCTCTGTGTTAATGTCTGTTGTTTATAACTTACCTTTCATTAAGTCTCTGTGTTAATGCATGTTGTTTATAACTTACCTTTCATTAAGTCTCTGTGTTAATGTTTGTTGTTTATAACTTACCATTCATTAAGTCTCTATGTTAATGTATGTTGTTTATAACTTACCATTCATTAAGTCTCTGTGTTAATGTCTGTTGTTTATAACTTACCTTTCAATCAGTACAATATAGCTAGTAGTGTGCTGTTCAACTCTCTGTATACATACTGTTACAACATTTGCCAATGATACCTGTAATCTATGAATCACAGAGCTACAGGAAAAACACAGTAAGCTTCTACAATATAGATATTTATATTGAATATAAATAATAACAATAAAAATCATACAATGTTTATTATTTTTATCTATTCAAAATTATCTAAAAACCATACATCTACCCCCATAATTTTAAGGATGCAAGAACAGTTGGTGCTTGAGTGAGAATAACAATTAAGAACAAACATATTTATGCTTCGAGAAAAATAATATTCTTTTTTTTTCTTCGTTTTATTTTTCTTTTCTATATTATTTGCAAAATTAAATATATTAACTATAAAGACCCATGTATGTTAAATATAATTGTGTACATGTATGTTAAATATAATTGTGTACATGTATGTTAAATATAATTGTGTACATGTATGTTAAAACTTTTCTTTTATATGCAGCCGCACACAGATTTGTAAATACGAGAGGTAAAAGTTTTGAATATTACTGCGCTGTACAACAGAGTTCTTTATTAGTGACAAGTACGTCAATACATCCCCTCTAAAGTACTCCCATACGCATTTACACACGTTCTCAGTCTGATTATCCAATTATTAAATGCCATTTTGTATTCAATTTTTCGTATGTTGTTCATAAGCTGGAAAACTACACTTCCAACCGCATCATGGCTTTCAAATCGTCTGACCCTCAGTGAATCGTTGATAAAAAAATTTAGCCAAGAGTTACATGGACCTAAATCAAGTCTATGTGGAGAATGTGGGAAAGTTTGATTTTGTACTCCTTCAGGATGTCTGTCAAGATGGCGGATTTAAGCGCCGGTGCGTTGTCATGGAGTAGATGGATGCCTCAGGTACCAGTGTGCGGACGGGTGGTTCGGGAATGTTCCACAACTTTTGGCAACAGTTTGGAGGCATACAAATGTCCGGTGAAACTAGACGAGTCAGGCACAGGTACATGAACGACAGGTTCTTATGCATCTAAAAATAATGGATATAAAACTATCTTGACAGTCCGACTACGATGAACGATTTGTGATCTCTACTTGTTTTCTCCTATGCAAAATTTATTATGTTCTTTTGAGTCGGGTTTAAAATTCTAAATCCATGTTTCATCACCCGTGACAATCATATTTAAACGTCTCTGGACACTCCTTTTATATTTAGAAGGTAGTTGTTTGGCGATTTCAACCCAAGTCTGTTTTTAATCAGCCGTCAAAAAATGCGGGACCCATCTTGCGCAAACCTTTCCAAGCTTCAAAGTATTCTTCAGTATATTGACACAGCTGACGAATTATTGCTTGTGACAATCTTTCGCCGTTTATCGAGCATCTTTATCAATTGCCCCTTCACAGCAGCCACATCCCGCTCACCAGTCAGTGGCATCGGTCGTCCAGAAATTGGGTTTTCTTTCATAGATTCGCGATCATCTTTAGAAGGATGAAATCGCCTCAAAAATTGTAGGATATGACAGAGAATTACATCCGTAAACTTTATCTAAGTCGACCATGATATCAGTAGTAGAGTCCCCTAAGAACGACAGGATTTTACAGTATGGTCCTTGCTCAGTAGCATCCTCCGAGATTTTAACTTCACTGTCGTTTACCTATGTTATGTCAAAAGCATATATTTACAGGTGTCTGGCGTGCTGCACGCGCATGTGCATATCATGTTATAGAACGTTATGTTTATCTATCGGCATTTATTGACAGGTTTAAAGAAATAAAAAAGTTATAACAAAATGTTAAGATCTACACCGCATATGGATAAGTATTTTTTTTATCTAGCTACCATTTCTCACATAGATATGTTTATTTAAATATTTGAAGTAATAGAGTCTCAATTTCAGTTCGTGTGTCAATATATATATATATATATATATATATATATAGTTTCACACTGTACATGGACTACATTCAATTATAGTGCTGTCTTTGTGTCTCTGTGTGAATTGATTCCCACATACATGTATCTAGTGTATCTAGTGTGTTTTACCCATCTCTCTCTCTCTCTCTCTCTCTCTCTCTCTCTCTCTCTCTCTCTCTCTCTCTCTCTCTCTCTCTCGTCTCGGCCACAGTTACTTTGTGCGTGATTGTCAAACAATGTACACTTTATGATATACATGTAAATTGAAACGAGAACAAGAACTGACTTGTCACAACGTCTTATAATTCCCACGTCGTTCATGCAGTGCGTTTTTTTTTGTTTTTTTTTTTTTTTGCTGTTTTTTTCATTTTTTTCTTTTTCATTATTACAACATTTCTTCGTCACCACATTGACTGTGAACAATCTCTGAATTTACACCATGATATACATGCACGGAAACTTTGAAAACTTCATCCTTTCCTTGCTATACACGCTAATTAAGACTTTAAGACACGCAGACTTTCCATCTAAGATAATCTTTCCCGCCAAGATGCTCTATATACGGAGTACCCTGTCTGAGTCGATGAAATCAAGTTCAGCAAAACCTCCTCAAGTAATTATTAACAGTCAGCAAGTTAGATAATAAAACACATGGAAGTATTTAGCTGTCATCGACATGAGATAAACATCGTTTACGTCAGCACAACAAGTTACCGATTGCAATTTGTTGACATGATTATGTAGACATGACGACAAATTGGTATATCTATATTGTCTTACTTACATATTGCCACAATATAGCAACCTTGATATGTAAATTTGTCCCCATGTATACATAATAATGTCAACAAAATGCAAGCGGTGATTCATTTTGTTGACGTAAAAGACATCGACTTGACCATATATGCCATAAAAAAATCTTGTCATGTCGATGCAATTTAAGACCTCCATACAAAACATAATAATACTGCTTAAACATTAGAGAGCGCTGTTCCTAATAACCGAAAATTTTTAGACGTATATGTCCTACTATTTGTCAAAGGACAAAGGTTTTAGGTGGCCACCTATTAGTTTGGAAGCTAAATCATGTAATAAAATTGATAGACAAAGAGAAATTGGTGACATCATAATATGGGGGGTTGGGGTTGGGGGGGGGGGTAAATTTTGTTATGACGATAAGCCTCTGATCAGTAGGCAGTTTCTTCTGTTGTATAATGTAAATCTTATACCAGTAATGTCGTATAATGTAAATCTTATACCAGTAGTGTCGTATAATGTAAATCTTATACCAGTAGTGTCGTATAATGTAAATCTTATACCAGTAGTGTCGTATAATGTAAATCTTATACCAGTAGTGTCGTATAATGTAAATCTTATACCAGTAGTGTCGTATAATGTAAATCTTATACCAGTAGTGTCGTATAATGTAAATCTTATACCAGTAGTGTCGTATAATGTAAATCTTATACCAGTAGTGTCGTATAATGTAAATCTTATACCAGTAATGTCGTATAATGTAAATCTTATACCAGTAGTGTCGTATAATGTAAATCTTATACCAGTAGTGTCGTATAATGTAAATCTTATACCAGTAGTGTCGTATAATGTAAATCTTATACCAGTAGTGTCGTATAATGTAAATCTTATACCAGTAGTGTCGTATAATGTAAATCTTATACCAGTAGTGTCGTATAATGTAAATCTTATACCAGTAGTGTCGTATAATGTAAATCTTATACCAGTAGTGTCGTATAATGTAAATCTTATACCAGTAGTGTCGTATAATGTAAATCTTATACCAGTAGTGTCGTATAATGTAAATCTTATACCAGTAGTGTCGTATAATGTAAATCTTATACCAGTAGTGTCGTATAATGTAAATCTTATACCAGTAGTGTCGTATAATGTAAATCTTATACCAGTAGTGTCGTATAATGTAAATCTTATACCAGTAGTGTCGTATAATGTAAATCTTATACCAGTAGTGTCGTATAATGTAAATCTTATACCAGTAGTGTCGTATAATGTAAATCTTATACCAGTAGTGTCGTATAATGTAAATCTTATACCAGTAGTGTCGTATAATGTAAATCTTATACCAGTAGTGTCGTATAATGTAAATCTTATACCAGTAGTGTCTTAAATTCATAGTGATATACCAGTAGTGTCGTATAATGTATGTCTTAAATTCATAGTGATATACCAGTAGTGTCGTATAATGTAAATCTTATACCAGTAGTGTCGTATAATGTAAATCTTATACCAGTAGTGTCGTATAATGTAAATCTTATACCAGTAGTGTCGTATAATGTAAATCTTATACCAGTAGTGTCTTAAATTCATAGTGATATACCAGTAGTGTCGTATAATGTAAATCTTAAATTCATAGTGATATATTTTTGTGTTGTATAATGTAAATCTTAAATTCATAGTGATATATTTTTGTGTTGTATAATGTAAATCTTAAATTCATAGTGATATATTTTTGTGTTGTATAATGTAAATCTTAAATTCATAGTGATATATTTTTGTGTTGTATAATGTAAATCTTATACCAGTAGTGTCGTATAATGTAAATTTTATATCAATTGTGATATATTTTTGTGTTGTATAATGTAAATCTTATACCAGTAGTGTCGTATAATGTAAATTTTATATCAATTGTGATATATTTTTGTGTCGTATAATGTAAATTTTATATCAATTGTGATATATTTTTGTGTTGTATAATGTAAATTTTATACCAGTAGTGTCGTATAATGTAAATTTTATATCAATTGTGATATATTTTTGTGTCGTATAATGTAAATTTTATATCAATTGTGATATATTTTTGTGTTGTATAATGTAAATCTTATACCAGTAGTGTCGTATAATGTAAATTTTATATCAATTGTGATATATTTTTGTGTCGTATAATGTAAATTTTATATCAATTGTGATATATGTTTGTGTTGTATAATGTAAATCTTATACCAGTAGTGTCGTATAATGTAAATTTTATATCAATTGTGATATATTTTTGTGTTGTATAATGTAAATTTTATACCAGTAGTGTCGTATAATGTAAATTTTATATCAATTGTGATATATTTTTGTGTTGTATAATGTAAATTTTATATCAAGTGTTATATATATATATATTTGTGGTTTTTTTCTGCATCTTTATTATTTTAGTGAAAATATAGTTTGCCAGTAGTTTACTCGTAGTGTAAATTTAGTGTGCCCATGTGCATACATGCATGTGTTCTTGACTTTGTTGTTTCCATTGTAGGGTCACCTACGCAATGTTGTTTCCAATGTAGGGTCACCTATGCAATTTTGTTTCAGTGTTTCTGACTTAAGTTATTACTCAACAGTGTAAAAAAAAAACCAACACAACAAACAAACAACAAAGGGAGCATTTTCTTTAAATGCATAAATTGTAATAAGGCTGTCAATTAATATTTGCAGTAATAGTCTGTTCCTCTGTACAATTTTAATCATAATTCAATGAATGCTTTTTTATGTTTTTTTAGTGTATGTACTAAACTGACATTTTGATTTAGTTGGAATGTAAGAGTATCAATGTACAAGACAAGCGTGCGACATTTTTAGTGTGTCAGAGTGTGTCACTTTGATTTGTCGTTCTCTCCCACGCACTAATAAAAGGATGCTGCCTAATGTCAGATTATACTGCACAACAGTTTGTAACAGCCAGTTTTGCTTTGCATGGAGGCGACTAAATTATATGTTGGCCATCCCCAAATTATTTTCTCACGTCTTCATGTAACCTTATAAGCGGGAAGTATTGATGAATAAACTTTCTGGTTAAGTTCACTAAGTCAAAAAACTCAAACAATTTTGTCAAATAAGAATGTTTTAGCATTTTTTTCAATCCATTATTGAATCGGAAAATTACATTGGTGTTGACACGATTAAGCAATAATAACTGTCGACACTGAGACGGTGCAATCCTGTCACACAGGGTTGGATCAGAATGACGAGGCACGTAATCATGTTACGGAGTGCGTGAAAGGGCTAATAGTGACTCGTACTAAGCCTTTTGCTCTCGGCTACCGTCAGTGGCAGCGCGACGGAGGAGGGGGAGTTGGGGTGAGGGTGGCCATATGCCCCCTGGCGGGGGGGGGGGGCGCTGTCGGGAGCTTTTTTATAGCTGTAACCGGGGCGTTGAGGGGGGTTGGAGGTTGGCAACTGACATGAAAACTATTCTCTGTGGCAAAGTAGGGGTGCCACTACAGAACATTGCCCCAGGGCGCCTCGGTAGGGGCGCCACTAAAGAACATTGCCCCCAGACGCCTCGAACCCTCACGCCCCCAACGGCTACCGTGGTGAGTCCTTAGGCAAGGCAGTTTACTCCAACTGTCTCGGTACTAAATAACTAACTTGTGTTTCTGTTCCGTAAAACACCTAACCACCACCACCACCTTACTCTTTCTTATCTTCTGAGCTCCATTTCGATAGAAAATTTTAACTATTAATGGCAATAGAAAAATTTATGTAACACAGAGCAACAACATGCCCAACTATAAATTTCAGAATAGTATTTATTTATTCAATTTATATAATTTTGTTTGTTTCATTTATTTATTTTTCTTCTTCTTATTATTATTATTATTATTATTATTATTATTATTATTATTATTATTATTATTATTATTATTATTATTATTATTAATGTTATGGTTGTTGTTGATGTTGTTGTTGTTGCAATATCTTATAAATTTCTGACCGTTACCCTGTTTTTATCTTTTTTTTTTTTTTTTTTTTTTTTTTGTTAAGGTTTGTATGCTTACACTTCATCAATTTATGCTACATCTTTAGACCTTCTGTTACAGACCTCATTTAGCTGATTGGGTTGAAGCTGAAAGGGCGACATCAAGTTTATTCCTTATTCCTTTTTTATTCTTCCTTATTCAATAAGGAATAAGCACCAATTTGGAATTTGAACCGTTCCCTGTGGATTCGTAGTTAGGGGTCGATTTAGACCCCAAAAATAAGTTAAGATCGACATCGTCCAGTGGAATCAGAAATATAGGAGTGTCATTATAAGCACCGTGCAGAAAGGACTGATTCTATCAACACTTTTTGGACGACATAACTCCATGCTTAAAGTATTCTGATTTGACTCCCTCTTTGAAAGTTTGTAGTTAGGAATCTGCTCAAACGGTATAAAACAGAATAGACAAAATTCGTCCAGTTGACTCTGAGAAACTGAAGACCCAATAGATGGTAGTTATTAAAAACCAGTAGGAAGATTACCAATGGGCCCCTATGGGCCCTAAAATACCCTTCTTAAGATAGTTTGGTTTGTAGATTTGTTTGAAACGTCGTATATAAGGTTCTATTTGGACCCATAGAAGAAGTATGGACGAAATTCGTCAAGCGGAATGGAGGATATAGTAGGGTCCTTATGGGTTGTTTACGTACAACTGTATAGGGATAGGGTCCTTATGGGTTGGTTACGTACAACTGTATAGAGATAGGGCCATTATGGGTTGTTTACGTACAACTGTATAGAGATAGGGTCCTTGTGGGTTGGTTTCTTATAACTGTATAGAGATAGGGTCATTATGGGTTGGTTAAGTACAACTGTAGAGAGATAGGGTCATTATGGGTTGGTTAAGTATAACTGTATAGAGATAGGGTCATTATGGGTTGGTTACTTATAACTGTATAGAGATAGGGTCATTATGGGTTGGTTAAGTACAACTGTATAGAGATAGGGTCATTATGGGTTGGTTAAGTACAACTGTATAAAGATAGGGTCATTATGGGTTGGTTACTTATAACTGTATAGAGATAGGGTCATTATGGGTTGGTTAAGTACAACTGTATAGAGATAGGGTCATTATGGGTTGGTTACGTACAACTGTATAGAGATAGGGTCATTATGGGTTGGTTAAGTACAACTGTATAGAGATAGGGTCATTATGGGTTGATTAAGTACAACTGTATAGAGACAGGTTCATTATGGGTTGATTAAGTACAACTGTATAGAGATAGGGTCATTATGGGTTGGTTACGTACAACTGTATAGAGATAGGGTCATTATGGGTTGGTTAAGTACAACTGTATAGAGATAGGGTCATTATGGGTTGGTTAAGTACAACTGTATAGAGAAAGGGTCATTATGGGTTGATTAAGTACAACTGTATAGAGATAGGGTCATTATGGGTTGGTTAAGTACAACTGTATAGAGAAAGGGTCATTATGGGTTGATTAAGTACAACTGTATAGAGACAGGGTCATTATGGGTTGGTTACGTACAACTGTATAGAGATAGGGTCATTATGGGTTTGTTACGTACAACTGTATAGATAGGGTCATTATGGGTTGGTTGCGTACAACTGTATAGAGATAGGGTCATTATGGGTTGGTTAAGTACAACTGTATAGAGATAGGGTCATTATGGGTTGATTAAGTACAACTGTATAGAGACAGGTTCATTATGGGTTGATTAAGTACAACTGTATAGAGATATTGTCATTATGGGTTGGTTACGTACAGCTGTATAGAGATAGGGTCATTATGGGTTGGTTAAGTACAACTGTATAGAGATAGGGTCATTATGGGTTGGTTAAGTACAACTGTATAGAGAAAGGGTCATTATGGGTTGATTAAGTACAACTGTATAGAGACAGGGTCATTATGGGTTGGTTACGTACAACTGTATAGAGATAGGGTCATTATGGGTTGGTTACGTACAACTGTATAGAGATAGGGTCATTATGGGTTTGTTACGTACAACTGTATAGATAGGGTCATTATGGGTTGGTTACGTACAACTGTATAGATAGGGTCATTATGGGTTGGTTACGTACAACTGCATAGAGATTGGGTCCTTATGGGTTGGTTACGTAAAACTGTATAGAGATAGGGTCATTATGGGTTGGTTAAGTACAACTGTATAGAGATAGGGTCATTATGGGTTGGTTACGTATAACTGTATAGAGATGACACATTGGACTATGAGATCCACTGCTTAAAGTATTCTCATTTAAGCCCCTTTTGAATATCTTGTAGTCGAGTATCTGCTCAAACATGAGGAAACGTGTGGACGAAATTCATCGAGCGGTTTTTTTAACAGTACGCAGGCTAAATAGGCAATAATTCTATAAACTCTGTGAGTAGATACATAGTATCTCCACATATGAACTATCATATCCTCTGTTTAACGAATTTTTTATGCATTTGTTGGACTTTTGGTAGTTTAAATCTACTTAGACCCCTAAAATAAGTTTTGATGAAATATGTCGAGCTCAGTCAGCTACAGAGAGTTAAGAGAGAGAGAGAGCTTCCGACAGATTTATTGATAGAGGCCGTTTCACTGCAAGACTTCGCGTAGATTGCTGGTGCGACAGAGACGGACGCCAAAAAGTTCGCGACCGAGTTCACCGAAATAGAGATACGCGAGATACTTAGAACAATTAACGACCCGCCGCTCGCAGAGTACACTACAAACCCAAAGAGGTACAGTCGTCAACAACCTAGCGAAACACTATGTGCTCGATGAGCACATCGCCTCTTTGAAGGAAAAACTACAAGCTACTGCAATAGTGGAATCCGAGCATGAGATATTAATGACTTGAGCGGTCTTAAAGACAAAATATCGACAAGACTCCAGGAGAGAAATGCAAACTGGGAGCCCATCCGCTCTCAGAGTAATCGCATCCGCGAGATCATTAATCGGATCTCCTCTGAATACACGACTTAGTGCTCTTTCGCGAACAGGGCATCTCAATCACTAGCATCCTGGCATCTCAATCACTAGCATCCTGGCATCTCAATCACTAGCATCCTGGCATCTCAATCACTAGCATCCTGGCATCTCAATCACTAGCATCCTGGCATCTCAATCACTAGCATCCTGCCAGCACTGGGTATGACTATTAGCACTCTTGTACTAGCGATTACGGGACGCTTTTGTGGTGGCTCGACTGCCCAAGCGCCGCCATAGACCTCCGATCCCACTGACAAGGGCGGCAACAAAGAATAGATAAAAAGCAACGAAAATCACTCGTCATGGGCCTAGGAAAGCTTGCTGGAAAGATTGCCGCGGCATTGCCCGGTATCATTGAGAGCATCATTTCTTGGCTTCTCAACTTCCTATACAAAAGATTCCAGGCGGCCGTCGCAGCCTGTGTACAGGCTCAGATTGCAGGTAAGTTTATTAGCTGACGCTTCCAGCAAAAGCAAAAACTAACACACACACACACACACACACACACACACACACACACACACACACACATATATATATATATATATATATATATATATATATATATATATATATATATCTATATATATATATATATATATATATATATATCAGAGGCCAAACCAAATAGTCTCTTAGACCACACCTTTAGGGCCTTAATAGATGGATACATAGTTAAATAGTTCCGGCTAATCTCACATGAGGTTGAACAATACCACTAAGTGAAAACTTAAATTCGCTCAGGCCCCCGCAAAGAACACGCTGATGTAGCAATCGATTAAGAAGCAAAACAAACTCTCATCCAGCGCGTTTGCGAGGATGTCGGAGCTGGTTTCATGAAAAAAAATGGGATTTTTTTTTTTTTTTTTTTTTTTGCTCTGAAAGGGCCGTCTTTAGTGCCCATAGGAGATTGGTAGATGCCTAAAGCGCTACCATCCCCTCGCTGTATCTTATGTAAATTCGTAGTAGAAGATCGTGAAATACCAAACTCATACCACTGTCAACGTCGCTACTCTCTTTAAGTCGACTATAAAATACAAACCATGTCACGCTCTATGAGTTATCTTTGTTCTTTCTAACTGCGTAATATTTTATTATTTACCTTAGGTGCCAGGCCTCTTTTGATTATTAGTGCAAAACACTATTTGCCGATGCTTAATGAGCATTGTCGCCTTGGTTTGTAACCCTGCTTGATCTTAAGTGCTTGTGCTGCCGCTTTTTTCCATTCTTCCAGGCTTTAATGAATTTACGTCGATGCAGTATCGTTTAAAATCTTAATCGGTTTCTCAAATATTCCAACACTAACAGCATAAATGAGTGTCCAATAAATTTGTACAGTTACATTAATAGTTTTCTCTAAGTAGTATAAATGAGTATCCAGTTACATTAATAGTTTTCTCTAAGTAGTATAAATGAGTGTCCAGTTACATTAATAGTTTTCTCTAAGTAGTATAAATGAGTATCCAGTTACATTAATAGTTTTCTCTAAGTAGTATAAATGTGTGTCCAGTTACATTAATAGTTTTCTCTAAGTAGTATAAATGAGTGTCCAGTTACATTAATAGTTTTCTCTAAGTAGTATAAATGAGTGTCCAGTTACATTAATAGTTTTCTAAAAGTAGTATAAATGTGTGTCCAGTTACATTAATAGTTTTCTCTAAGTAGTATAAATGAGTGTCCAGTTACATTAATAGTTTTCTCTAAGTAGTATAAATGTGTGTAAAGTTACATTAATAGTTTTTTCTAAGTAGTATAAATGTGTGTCCAGTTACATTAATAGTTTTCTCAAAGTAGTATAAATGAGTGTCCAGTTACATTAATAGTTTTCTCTAAGTAGTATAAATGAGTGTCCAGTTACATTAATAGTTTTCTCTAAGTAGTATAAATGAGTGTCCAGTTACATTAATAGTTTTCTCTAAGTAGTATAAATGAGTGTCCAGTTACATTAATAGTTTTCTCTAAGTAGTATAAATGAGTGTCCAGTTACATTAATAGTTTTCTCTAAGTAGTATAAATGAGTGTCCAGTTACATTAATAGTCTTCTCTAAGTAGTATAAATGAGTGTCCAGTTACATTAATAGTTTTCTCTAAGTAGTATAAATGCGTGTCCAGTTACATTAATAGTTTTCTCTAAGTAGTATAAATGAGTGTCCAGTTACATTAATAGTTTTCTCTCAGTAGTATAAATGTGTGTCCAGTTACATTAATAGTTTTCACTAAGTAGTATAAATGTGTGTCCAGTTACATTAATAGTTTTCACTAAGTAGTATAAATGTGTGTCCAGTTACATTAATAGTTTTCTCTAAGTAGTATAAATGTGTGTCCAGTTACATTAATAGTTTTCACTAAGTAGTATAAATGTGTGTCCAGTTACATTAATAGTTTTCTCTAAGTAGTATAAATGAGTGTCCAGTTACATTAATAGTTTTCTCTAAGTAGTATAAATGTGTGTCCAGTTATATTAATAGTTTTCACTAAGTAGTATAAATGTGTGTCCAGTTACATTAATAGTTTTCTCTAAGTAGTATAAATGAGTGTCCAGTTACATTAATAGTTTTCTCTAAGTAGTATAAATGTGTGTCCAGTTACATTAATAGTTTTCTCTAAGTAGTATAAATGTGTGTAAAGTTACATTAATAGTTTTTTCTAAGTAGTATAAATGTGTGTCCAGTTACATTAATAGTTTTCTCTAAGTAGTATAAATGTGTGTCCAGTTACATTAATAGTTTTCTCTAAGTAGTATAAATGCGTGTCCAGTTACATTAATAGTTTTCTCTAAGTAGTATAAATGTGTCTTCTCTGCACCGTCCTTATATGGCCGGTACCCATAAGGATACTGGTGTTTCTCCGATTGCGCTTGACGAAGTTGGTCTGAACTTATTCTAGGGGTCTAAATCGACACTTGCTACAAATGCCCAAAAGAAGATTAAAATGAAAATAGGTACAACATGGGTTCTAATACGACTAATTGTTCACATAGTAGGTTATCTCTATCCAGGATATATGGAAAAACCTCCCAAATTTAGTTTTGCATTATGCTGATTCCACTCAACGAAATTCTTCAAACCCTTATTTTTGGAGTCCAAGCAGATCCCAAACTACCAAAGGCCAAAGATGTAATCAAAATCGAAATACTTTATCCCGGATATAATTCATATGTGGAAATAATATGTATCGGCCCATAGGCTTGATATAATTATTAACTATTTAACCTCCATAATTCTAGGAACCAGCTAAACAAATTTCATCCAAACGTTTTCTTATATTAGAATAGATCCCCAAATAAGAATATCCAATAGGGGCTTAAATGAAAATACTTTAAAGTGGAGATCTCCTAGTCCAATGTGTAAATACCATCAGTTATCTTTATACAGGTTATACTACGTAACCAACCTATACAAGATCTTCATATTTCAACAATTCCGCTATACGAATTTCATCAATACTTCTTCTGGGAGTCCAACCAAATTTCAAGATACAAAATCTCTAACAGGGTCCAAGCCAAAATACGATACGAAGGGAATCATTGAGTACATAGTGGACATCAGATGTAATATTCCTACAGGCTCTTGATGCGTACTATCGACTGAACATCCAGTTTCTCTTTATTTTGTTTTATCTCTGTTTGCTGTTAGAACAGAGCCCTAACTACAAGTTGCCAAAAATGGATTCAGAATAAAAATACCTTAAGCAGTGGTTTGTGTAGTCCTAAGTGTTGATAGAATCGGTCTTTTCTGTACCGGCTTTATATAGCATCCACAAGGAAACTTGTATTTCTTCCATTCCTCTCTACAAAAT
Source organism: Margaritifera margaritifera (assembly GCA_029931535.1). Taxonomy (NCBI): domain Eukaryota; kingdom Metazoa; phylum Mollusca; class Bivalvia; order Unionida; family Margaritiferidae; genus Margaritifera; species Margaritifera margaritifera. The sequence continues at coordinate 5,447,526 of JAQPZY010001667.1, forward strand.
TGGTATGAACGTAATCTAATTGTCTAAGTCTACTCCCAGAAAAGGGTTCAAATGAAATAGGTACAACAGGTGTTCCGATTGGCCTAATTGTTCACAAAGTAGGTTAACTCTATCTCTATACAGGCTAGATGGATCAACCTCACCTTTTTAGGCTTTGTGTTACGCTGATTCCGCTCGAGGAATTTCCTGAATACGTTATTCTAGGGGTCCAAGCAGATCACAAACTATCAAAGGCCAAAGAAGAGGTCAAAGTCAAAATAATTCAATTACTGGATCTGATTGTCTATGTGTGAAAATACTATGTGTCTGCCCATATGCTTTATGGAATTATTCCTTATTCAGACTTCATTTCTGTGGACCCGCTTAATGAATTTCGATGAAACGTTTTCCAAGGATCGAGAAGATATCTGACTACGAAAGATCCAAAAGGGACTTTAAACAAAATACTTTAAGCAGGAGACAACATGGTCCAAAGTGTTTATGTCATCGGCAGGGCCGGATTAAGGCCTTTGGGGGCCCTGGGCAAACTTACAGTACTGTTCAAAACACTGCCTGTGAAAGGCATACGATAATATACGGGGGCCCCTTAAGCCGGGTCCGGGGCCCCTTGAGCCTCGGGGGCCCTGGGCAAGTTGCCCACCTAGCCCAATGGATAATCCGGCCCTGATCATCGGTCATCTATATACATGCTGTACTTAACCAACCCATAAGGACCTTTCTCCTACATTTCTGATTCAGCTCGACGAATTTTGTCAATACTTCTTCATGGGGTCCAAACCAATCCCTAGATGCAAAATCTCAAACAGGTGTCCTATTCAAAGTACTTTAAGGACGGTATTTTGTGGTCCATAATGGACGTAAGAGATAATCTCCCTACGGGTTTTTTGTAACTACAATCTATTGAGCAAACAATTTCTCAGAACCCGTTCGACGAATTTCGTCTAAACTATTTCTCCTCTTCAAGCAGATCCGTAACTACAAACTTTCAAAGAGCAATTTAAATCAAAATAATTTAAGCAATGGTTTGCGTAGTGCAAAAATGTTGATAAAATAAGTTTCCTCTGTACCTATTATATTTGATAGCCATAATAACACTCCTGTTTCTCCAATTCCGCTTAATAAAGTTGGTCTCAACTTATTTTAGAGGTTTATGTCGACCCCAAGCTAAGAATGCCCAGAAAAGGGTTGTCATTTCATTTTACATATTTTATATTCCTTATTGAATCAGGAATGAGGAAAAGTGACTACCTTGATTTTATTTCATGAAGGTCACATGAAGGTGAAGTATGAATATTAAACTAGCTTCGTGTCCTTTCAAATTTTAGTCTTTAAGAGTTGATTTTTGAAATATAACCACATCGTCAGTAGACACCGTACCGTACTACAACACCCACGTGTTTGGATCAAAGGTCTGGATAACAGTAAAATCAAATGTAATTTTGCATTATTTTGTCGTCTCGTCTTTTGCATGCTCTTTATTGACGTGTTGCAAAACAAATTTTTAGCGTTACTTTAGATACCATGCTTCTTTTCCAGACATAGTGTATCGCACTGCAGGTTTGTAAAACAATTTTGTACCATTTTAATTATTTTGATTAATTTAATTGCTGGTGAATAAATCTTTATAAAAAGTTGGAACAATCACAATTCATTATTATAGCACAACTTTTTTTACATGTTACCTACTTTGTGGCGCTCTCGTCTGTCTGAAGAGCAAGGATCAGGCTATACATGATGGCTAACAATGCACTCCCATGTCATACATGGTGGAACATCAAAGACTTCAATTTATTCAATCTTTTTCACACAAAAAAAGCGTTTACTTTTTGCTACCTAATACCAATAGTTTACAAATTACTTAAAGAGAATAACTTAGAAAATCAAAATTTATATTTGCAATTTTATGCCATTCAAAGGTCTAAGTTTGTGTTTGTGTTTCTTACCTGATTCATTTGAAGTCATTTGGAGTGAATGTTTATATATATGATAATATTCTTTCTCAGTTATATAATAATTTCACTCAATATTATCACGCAACCTCATGTAGGATCCAGGGATAGCACTTTCCACTCTGTCTGGTGAATAATTGTACCTATCTATATTAATATTCTATATTCCTTGATTTACTGTCATAGGAATCCAGACTGACTGTGTATTAGATAAGAGTTAATTGCTGGGTCGTCATGCCGGTGTCTGCTACACACGAATATATATATATATATATATATATATATATATATATATATATATATATATATATATATGTATTGGTCAGATAGAGCGTTAAAGTGTGTTGTGTATATATATATATATATATATATATATATATATATATATATATATATATGCATGTATGTATGTATACACTAGACAGAGCGTAAAGTGCAATCCCTGGATCCTACATTATATGAAGTGATATTGTATGGAGAAAGAATATATATATATATATATATATATATATATATATATATATAT
>JAQPZY010001667.1:5455000-5477500 GCA_029931535.1 Margaritifera margaritifera
GTATGCTATTTGTCATAGATTTACTTGTATAAGAAATCAGTTTTGCTTTTGTTTTTATTGACATATTTTGACACAGTTTTCATTGCATTTTATGCCTTTACTAGATAAAACAGTAAATACTCATTTTAACCTTTGACACGTATGTTCAGTCCTATTTCACCGTTAATCATTCCATTGTAAATTTTACAGAAATGCGTAATGTGCTATTTTATGCTTGGCATATGTGCATAAAATAACTGTATCTTGAGAACTGTATGTGTCTTTAAACAGGAATATTGTAACCATGTCTATTCCAAGGATGTGTGATTTCTTTGATCGTAGATAAGCATATATTCTGTTTTTAACTCACGTGAAATAGAATACATGACTCTACCTGATATCCAGTCAAAATAATCACGACAGTGTTTGAAAGAAATAAAGGAAAAGATGAGTCGCACACGCTGTACTAGGGGTTTTTTTTTGTTTTTTTTTGTTTTTTGTTTTTTTGTTTTTTTTTTTTTCTTTAAAAGAATGCCAGTCTGGGACTTTTCTATCCTTAATAAAAATTGCGGATAAGAAAATGAAATTAATAGCATTATATTTTGATATATACCAGGCTGGAGCTAATGTGTGAACAGAAGGGGTCCACAATTATTAAAATATACTGTTTTTATTAACTTAAAAAAAGAAGCCAAATGGCAATTTTAGTGTCTCTTGTGTTAACGTAGTATACATTTTGATTCACCTAAAAATAAAAGAAGACATTCTTTGTTTTAATTGATACATATATTTATTAATCATACATTCTTAGGGATAATACAAGGTCTAAAATTTGTTCTGGCGAACAATACAATCCGAGATTGGACCAAATATTGGGAGCAGTTTGTATGTGGCTCCACCTGTTGGGAAGATAACTCGCTACGATTCCTCATTTGCCTTTTATTCAATAGAAGGTTTCTTAAATACGAGAATAATTTAATAATGTGCCGTATATATTATGTTCCCTTCCTAATAATGAATAGATTTAAAGCCTTTTCTTCCGCGATCCAGGTTGATTGCATTGTTAAATAACTCAGTAATGTGTTTTAATATGAGTTTGGTTGTTTTACATAGAAAAATGAGTATTAACTTTCATTTGCTTTTAGTTGTGACCTTTCATTGCATTCACCTATCTTGAAAACTTGAACGTATGATGTTATGGTGTTGTCCGTCCGTCCATTTGTCTCTACCTTTATGCATAGGCTTATTTTCCGCTTTCCGGTGGGCATTTAAATGTAACTTGATTCACTATTATAGCATTATTAGACGGTCTGTAACGCATCCTTTTAAGAAATATTGCTGAAAGATGAAGGTCGTATTCAAGTCAAATATGACTTTTGAACTATCTTATTATCAGCTCTGTAACTTTTTGACTAAGAGACATATTGTGAACTCTACCAAGATATCAATCACTATTAAATACAATATGTGAGATATTCAGCTTTAAGGTATAGATTTGACAAGAATAAGACATGAGATTTTGAAAACAATGAGCACGTACTTTTTCATCCTTTTTGTCTATTTTATTGTATTGAGCGTTAAAGGATACAGTGATGAAACTTTTATGAAGTTAAATGCATTAATATAAAATGTGATGCATTGACAATTGAGATGCCCGACTCTAACTTCAATGGTACAATATATGAATATGTATATAATTTGTGTACACTCTGTAATATTTAGAGATATTAGTGAAATGTGTATGACCTATACCCACGGTATCTCCTTAGTATATTCTGTGTCACAAATTATCAGCCGAATTAAGTATTACGTGTAAAGGTCGTTGTATATCATATTTCTCTTGCGACTCTTTTGTATCAGTGTGCCCAGTGTCTTCTAGCTCAAGATATAAAAGAATAAGTAGATATCGTTTGAATTGTTAAAATAAATTTTGCAAAGCTATTTCTAGAAGATTAAATGTAAGCATACAACTTTCGTACATTTTATGACTGAACACAAAAAACATTGTAGCATTAAACACGTGGGGAAAATTGAGTAAATACAACAGACTACAGCATTATACACATCAACGTATCAGTATTAGAAAATACACTATACACATCTAGTTTATACCTGGAACAACACCAAAGATAGCAATTTAGTTCGTCTAGCTCACCATCGAATCTGCTCAGCCCCTTTAAGGTACCTACCATTTAATTTTTGGGCGGGGAGGGGGCTGGGACTTTCTTTCGAACCTGGATATTGGTATTTTTTTATATAGATAATTTATTTGTTTCAACTAATATAATCGATATAATTAGCCTTTGAAAATCACCAGCCCCCCCCCCCCTCCCTGCTGCCCCCAATTTCCACCCTTAGAAAACTAAATGGTCGGCCTATTAATACAAACCGCTGTCATTATTTAACAAAACTGCTTAGAAACAAAGCGACAACTTGTATAAAACAAAAAAAACATTTACTCTTTGAGGGTGATAGTCTAGGTTAGACATAATGTTTGCTTTACTGAAGTATCCTATGCGTATCCACGTCAAAAAACAAAAAATAAAAATGTTACATCACGTTTCTATTAACACACAAACTGTATACCCATTACTGCATAACAACAAGCCACAAATAGTGATCACATAACCAGCTGTGCAACTGCTTTTTTAAAGTCTACTATAATATTTTCTCTTTTTCTTGTAAGCTTGTGTCAATTTTCAGAGCGGTACTTTTTTCAAAAAACTATTCGATTTTGTTTGAATTATTACTTTAGAGTATAATAATATATAGTATAAGTATTCATACTGTTGGTATTTTCTGTGTTTCTTGCTGTAATTTGCATGCATGTATGTATGTATGTATGTATGTATGTATGTATGTATGTATGTATGTATGTATGTATGTATGTATGTATGTATGTATGTATGTATGTATGTATGTATGTATGTATGTATGTATGTATGTATGTATGTATGTATGTATGTGTGTGTGTGTATGTATGTATGTATGTATGTATGTATGTATGTATGTATGTATGTATGTATGCAAACATGTATGTATGTATGTATGTATGTATGTATGTATGTATGTATGTATGTATGTATGTATGTATGTATGTATGTATGTATGTATGTATGTATGCAAACATGTATGTATGTATGTATGTATGCAAACATGTATGTATGTATGTATGTATGTATGTATATGTCTATGTATGCATGTAAGTATGTAGGTGCGAAAGTATGACAATATACGGGTAATGGATAGAAAAAATACCTTAGAAATGGAAACTTTTGAGAAAAACACACATATATGATCACATGAGCTAGAAAACTCACAGGAAAATAAATATAGTACAATAGGGTCACTTGTAAATTTCAGTCTAGCTTTTTTAAATAAAATGTCATTTTTATATTTGGACCTTGGGGTGTATTTTACTTTGTCGACCTGATATATTTTTTGCTTCTCCAAGCAATTATGTCTGTTTTTATTTCTGACGTAAATCGAAACATATACAAGATTACTAATTACCGTAAAAATGATACAATGTGTAACACTCAAAGATTGAAGATACATAAAAATGATACAATGTCTAACACTCAAAGATTGAATATATTAGGCTGCATATATCAAGAGGAATTATTTTTCGTGATCTAATATAACTATCGCCTCTAGTTGCATCTATCATCTTGAAACCTTCCCACAAATTCAATGCCATATTTAGTGGCGTGATGTACAAATTAATTAATTGTCATATAGGTAAGAAGCATGGCATTATAAGCATTAAATTTCATTCTAGGGTCACTTTCGAGTCAATATTTGCTTTGAGCATTAAATTTCATTCTAGGGTCACTTTCGAATCAATGTTTGCTCTGTGGCATGTCTATGATATCACAAGTAGTAACAAAACTCATATAAATAACCTCATTCAAATACCATTATTTTACTACCTTAAAAAATGACTTAAAGAAATAACTAATATTTACAATTTGTGTAACATCCTTCATATTAACTCACAAACGTTTACTTCATAGTTGACCACAAGGTTTACTTGATATATACAACGAAAGATGGGGTATCCATTCTACTCATTAAACTGTAAAGTTATCAATTCTCTCTGAAAAACAACCATTATATTCCAGAGATTTCTTTTTATTTCCAAGAATTTTGGAAGTATAACTCAATTAGAGGATAACTTTCATGTGCAAGTTTGATAACGTGACCTCATTATTCATGCTAAATTGTCTACCTTAAATAGTCAAAGGTCCAAGGAGCATAGGTAGCTCAGTTGGTAGAGTGTCGAACTCCTAATCCAAGGGTCGCTGGTTCCATACCCGCCCAGGTCAGACTGGATCGGCTGCCTTGTTACGTCCTTGGGAAAGGCGCTTAGCTCCCATTTCCTCTGCATAATGTAACCAATACCGTGTTAAAAGTGCCGTTATAACCAATACTTAGCTCCCATTTCCTTGGCATAATATAGCGAATAATGTGTTAAAGTGTCGTTATAACCAATATCGTGTTAAAAGTGTCGTTATAACCAATACCGTGTTGCACGTTATAACCAATACCGTGTTAAAAGTGTCGTTATAACCAATACCGTGTTAAAAGTGTCGTTATAACCAACACCGTGTTAAAAGTGTCGCTATAACCAACACCGTGTTAAAAGTGTCGTTATAACCAACACCGTGTTAAAAGTGTCGCTATAATCAATACCGTGTTAAAAATGTCGTTATAGCCAATACCGTGTTAAAAGTGTCGTTATAACCAACACCGTGTTAAAAGTGTCGTTATAACCAATACCGTGTTAAAAGTGTCTTTATAACCAATACCGTGTTAAAAGTGTCGTTATAACCAATAACAAAAATAAAAGGTCCGGACTATTACTGGATAAGAGGTGACATAACATAATATGGTCATCTTAAAGCTCATTTTCTTTTTACATGATGATACGATAGCGGAAGGTAATAAACTCATGTATACAAACGGATTTAATTTTACAAAATAAAATATCAATCAAGCATTTATATTGCACAAGAGCTTAGGAAATTAGAACCAGTATAAATAAATTAGTTCAAAAGGTAAACGATACACGTATATGTACTTCTTACCTCTGTCCACATTGTCCTCAGATATAACAATATAAGAAAATATACATGAAGCATAGTTCACAATTAATTCATACAAGGTAAACTTCCGAAGAATGTATTTTGGGGTTTTACGATTGTATGTTTCATTGCATTTCATTTCATTAACTCCAACTATTTGTCTGTTCATCCTTCCCATTAATCATTCAATAATTACCCTTTATGTTTTGCTCTCCTTTACTCTTTTTTCTTTTATTCGTTGATTCACTGATTAATTTATTCATTGATTCATTCAAACAATCTAAGGTGCCACGATAGGGTATTAGTTTATATTTTCACTAGTTGTTACATTTACACGTGTTAAGTGTCCGAGTAATTGTTTGAAAGGGTTTTAAATAACAGTGACTACGCACGGATTTTACTAAATCATATAAAACCCATCGATTTCTCTCTCTCTCTCTCTCTCGTCTTCTGTGTGTATGTAGCTGCCATAAATGAAGTCCCAACAATTGTGTACATTCATAACCAGTTGCAATTATAATACAATTTTCTAAACCAATTTATGGACCATGTACGTGAAATAAACGGGACGCATACATGTTCACGTACCGTTAAACTGGTCTTTAAACCTCTCTATTGCTCATGACGTACATTTACATCTAAGCTACACCTTTTTCAAATATCAAATTACACTGTACCTAGTGTGACATATTTCACCGTGGAGTGTACCTAGTGTGACATATTTTACCGTGGAGTGTACCTAGTGTGACATTTTACCGTGGAGTGTACCTAGTGTGACATATTTCACCGTGGAGTGTACCTAGTGTGACATATTTTACCGTGGAGTGTACCTAGTGTGACATATTTTACCGTAGAGTGTACCTAGTGTGACATATTTTACCGTGGAGTGTACCTAGTGTGACATATTTCACCGTGGAGTGTACCTAGAGTGACATATTTCACCGTAGAGTGTAATTTACTCTTGATTGAAAATCTTCCTTACGGCTCAAGGAAAGCATCTTAGGTATTTTGTCGTAAAACGTAACTTAATTCAAGTATCGGGTCAAAAGTAACAATTTTTACAATTTGGGTGTAATCGACTTTTTATGATTTTTATGAAAGTTGTTACTTATATTGTCCATTCCCACAAATCGATTGAGCTATATAAAGAAAGAGTTCGTACTTTTAGTGCGATAAATAAAAGAAAAAAGTTTTTTGACTGTGATCAAGTTTGTTGCCACTACACTAAACAGTAAACTTTAAATTATGGATATGCTTTTGACATTTTACATCATATTCTATGTTGAAATATTTACCAAAGTGAGATTTGTATAAGAAGATAATTTAAAGGAAAAGAATATATCTCTATTAGCTGAATAGTAAATGGCATGTAGTCATATATTTTCCTTCCGTCGGAATTTTGTGATGAAAGTTGACTAAATGTATCATTGTAAAGCTAGACCGTGAGGAATTAAAAACCAATGGGACCATTTTTCTCATTAAGATCAAGGTCACAAGTCAAAGTCAAAGGTCATGGTAAACTCTGAATGATAAAAAGGCAATTTCAGTTGCATTTTTGAGATGTTGGTCAAGCTCAAAACGCTTGTTTTCCAGAATCAGCCGGCTATCCATTTCTGAAAGAAAAGAAAAAAAACAACATTCGAGTTAATTGGCATATGCTTCATGGTTCCTAATATATTTTTTTCCGGAAAAAAAAAGACGGAACACATGATTTTCTGTCGTCGATCATAAATTTAGAGCGATAGCAGTTCAAGATACAGCGAATATTCCCTTAACCAGCCTCTCTGTATTCTGTAACCAAGCCTTCTCTTCAGACAAGCCCTAAACCAGCCTCTCTGTGCTCGATAACCAAGCCTCCTCTTCAGAAAGTCCTAAACCTGCCTTTCTGTATTCTGTCAAAAGGCTTTCTCTTCAGACAAGCCACATATTTTGGTCCCAATAAGACCCTGTATATTGGCAACCTCTGCTTAACGGAATGATTTAGGGTCGCAGCAATGTTCACTTTAGATAAGTTTCAATGTATATTTTTTTTAGTTTCAAACTGCTTTATACGAGAGGTATTTGCAAAGTTCTGAATATTTTGCATAGCTTTTTTGTTTCTTTGAACTTGTCAATAAATTTAATGCCGATCGATAGATAGAATAACTTTCTACAAAATGATATACAGCTGCACGTGCAGCACGCCTGACACCTGCAGATATATGCGTGTGACGTAACATATGTAAATGACAGTGACGTAAAAAAGTCGGAGCAGGAGAAACAATTCTGCTTCTGAGCAAGGACCATACTGTAAAATTCGGGCGCTCTTAGAGTACTTTCTGACGGATATCAAGGAGCATACTGTAAAATTCGGGCGCTCTTAGAGTACTTTCTGACGGATATCAAGGACCATACTGTAAAATTCGGGCGCTCTTAGAGTACTTTCTGACGGATATCAAGGAGCATACTGTAAAATTCGGGCGCTCTTAGAGTACTTTCTGACGGATATCAAGGCGGACTTGGATAAAGATTACTCTGATTCTCTGTTATATCCTACGATTCTGAGGTGGATTCATCGCTTTAAAGATGGTGCCGAATCCACGGAAGATGACCCACGTTCTGGAAGACCGTTGTCTGCGATTGGTGAGCCGGAAGTGGCTGCTGTGAAGGAGACAACTGATGAAGATGTTCGATAGACAGTGGAAACTATTTCTGTTATCACGGGCATTAATTCTTCAGCTGTTTCTAATATACTCAAGAATCACTTGAAGCTCATAAAGGTTTGTGCAAGACGGGTTCCGCAGTTGATGGCGGCTGATAAAAAACAAACTATGGTTGAAATAGCCAAACAGCTACTCGCCAAATATGAAAAGACGGACCAGAGACATCTAAATACAATTGTCACAGGTGATGAAGCATGGATTTACTTTTTTAAACCCGACTCAAAAGAAAATAATAAAGTTTTAATTGGAGACAACGAGCAGAAACCACAAATCGCTCGACGTAGTCGGACTATCTAGAGAGTTTTATACGCATTATTTTTCAATGCAAAAGCCCGGTCGTCCAGGTACCTGTGCCGGACTCTGCTAGTATCACTGGACATTTTTGTGCCTCCTAAGTGTTGCCAAAAGTTGTGAAACATTCCCTAACCAAAAATCCGCGCACCGGTACCCGAGGTATCCATCTCCTCCATGACAACGCACCCGCACATAAATGCGCCGTCTTGACAGACTTTCTGAAGGAGCACAGCATCCAAACTTTGCAACATCCTCCATACAACCCTGATTTAGCTCTATGTGATTTTTGGCTGAATCCCGTTATCAAAGATTCGCTGAGGAGCAGACGATTTGAAAGCCGCCATGCGGTTGTAAGTGCAGTTTTCCAATGTATGAACAACATTCCAAAAAGTAAATACAAAATAGCATTTAAATATTGGATAATCAAGCTGAGAAAGTTTGTAGAGGTGTATTGGGAGTACTTTGAGGGGATGCACTGATGTATACTGTTTACCAATAAAGAACTTCGTTGTAGAGAGCAATAATATTCATAATTTTTTTTACATACCTCTCTTATGTGTATACCTAAAACATTTGCTACTGTAAGCAAATATGAAAACATGACACTGTATATGATTCACATTATACCCAAAATACATTGGTCTTATCACAAGGCATGGGAAGCGATGGGCCGCATCAGACAATTTACTGTATTTCATGATGAAAAACAAAAATAAATCACCTTTAAATGTGTAAGACTTATCGATAGGATGTACTGCTTTATAGGATGTACCGCTTTATTGCTTACTTCTGTTTGCTGAGCAGCACTACCTTTACAAGATATGACTTTTATTTGTGGATCACTTTAGAGTCAATGGATCACTTTAGAGTCAATGGATAACTTTAGAGTCAGTGGATAACTTTAGAGTCAATATTCTGTCCTTTAAAGTGGCTAGGGTTTCGCACTTGATAACAAATATCGTATTTGAATAACTATTGTAAATATTGATGAAGACAACCATTTAGTACACATACGGCTGTATGCAATAAATTAAAAACAATACAATTTCGACAATGTACACAATAAAATCAAAATGCAATAAAATTAAGAGTCCATGTTGCACAATGTAAACCTCACATTTACTGATGGTATCTCAGACCCTTAAACCTATCGCTAACATTTTCGGATTCGGTATTAATTTGTACTTATTTCCAACTTGCATAAAAACCTTACCAATACTTGAGAATAACTTTAAAGGCTATCCAACTTTGACCTGACTATACTCTGTTTTGATCAGGTAGTCAGAGATAATGATTTTTAAATGTAACCATTCTAATGGCAGCTATTTTTATCCGATTGTGAAGGAAATTCCGCCTTAACTGTCTACATTTTTTCAACAAGTAAAAACACGCATGCTACAGTTATTCCCTCCATGAGAAATTCATACATAACAACTCACTTTTTATATTTTCATGTCTCAATCTGTTAATAGAATCAATGCAATTAGACATAATGATAAAAATATAATTCTGGGACTATTTGCTAATATATATATATATATATATATATATATATATATATATATATATATATATATATATATATATATATATATATATATTATTTACACTAAATCCTTAGAAGACAAAATACACACAAACATACACTGAAATGACAATTTGAGACGTTACGTCACAATCTACATTCTACACCTATATTATACCTGTCGAACAATTTTTTGTTCTTTTCATCTTTTTCAGCATACAATGCAGTTAAGGCGATAAATATTTCGTATTATTTGAAGCGAATAAGTGCGGGAAAAAAAACAACTGTTGTTAGCCAATCTGTGTTAGTCAAGTACCACAGACTTACCGTTGTATTCAAAGCAAGATCTGTATCTGATTTCAATGGCAATGAGTACAAATCGTTCTTTGGCCTACTTGTCAGACAGGTATAGAATGTATTACTGTTTTGACGGGATGACCATATATCTGTTTTCTGGTTTCATCCAGTGCGTAACTACCCCAAAGACAGTAAACGTTATGTGATGTTTCTACCAACAAACCTAATTATATCCATTACTCCCTTGCATTACATTACAAGAGTTCTTTTATAACCAGTTGAGCAACTGTCTTTTCCTTTACCAATTTTATATCTTTTCTTACAGACCTACTCAATTTAGAATGAATGCACTCGTTCAAATTTCGTCCATTCTTCAGTTTTGAAAGGTGACCGAGATTATTGACGAAACTAACCGTTAGCCAACTTTACGAGTAAATGCTTTACTTTTTGAAGCATATACATGTATTTCCCTTTTAAATGATATACGTACTGCGATATTATTTTTTGGAGTAATCAGATATGTCGGGTTACATAGTTGATAATATATGGAAGGCGTATTTATGTCTATCTGTCTGTCTGTCTGTCAGTCTGTATGTATGTATGTATGTATGTATGTATGTATGTATGTATGTATGTATGTATGTATGTATGTATGTGTAATAATAATAATAATAATAATAATAATAATAATAATAATAATAATAATATCAAAAACGCAAAGGATATGAGGCGGATGAAGTTGCAAAGAGAAAGGTAGCTCTCCTTACATCGGGATCATCTCTATGAATGCAGTTTATGATCACATTTCCTTAAATCGTAATGATCAGATTGCAGTCTACGATCACCTCTCCTTAAATCGGTATGATCTCTGTGAGTGCAGTCTATGATCACCATTCCTTAAATCGCGATGATCTCTTTGATTGCAGTCTATACTCACCACTCCTTAAATCGTTGCGATCTCTATGATTGCCTTCTATAATCACGTAAGTGTGCCCCCTACTCCATTCAAGTTTTTCAAACGATTGAGTGTAACTCTATTACGAAATAGTAAGTAACTTTTTGTACGAAAATAGTTTGTAACGGGGAATATTCCATTTGGGGCTTTGGAAGTCTAACCTTTTTTTACAATATATGAATTTTTGTGAACATTATTTTTTATCAAAAGCAAATTGGCCAGACTGTCGCATTGTATGACAGACATGAGGCTATTGTACCAGTTTCATTATTTTGATAAATATCTATTGTTGTGCTACCATTTGGACATTGATACTGATATAGCTTCATGCACGACATTGATCAGCATTATAATGTTTATATGAAATTGACATTATTTCGCATATTTTGGTTACATTTGACAGACTAAATATTTGGGGCCAATTTTGCCGCATTTTAGATAAGGTACGTATTTAATAACCGAATAAAGATCGCTTGAGAATCTGCGGATAATGACTGTTTGAAAACGCTTTCCTGCTTTATTCTAACTATGCCATATTTTAATTGGGTAGACAGGTCACGAATTTCTACCGTAACACTCTATTGACCGAAATTCTTAACGGGGAGGACAACTGACACGTATTGTCTGTGTATATATACGTAGATAATGTAAAAAGAGGAGTCATGCCGCAAACCTGGGTTTAGCACCAAGATCACAATCGGCACATTTCTAACGTAAATATGTATTTGCAAACCTCTACCATGACTACTTACGCCCTAATCCGCTGTAAATGTGAAAAATAACAGCTTTATTTCACGCCATCAATCGACTCGTCGAATATTAATTAACCGCTCGGTGACATGACGCAGTGACACCCAGGAAGGAACTCCAGGTAAAATTATATTAATAAATGTGACGCTCGGTCACAGGATGCAGTGACGCTAGGGAAGGGACTCCAGGCAAAATTCTATTAATAAATGAGCCGCCCGGTCACAGAATGCATTGACGCTAGGGAAGGGACTCCGGTTAATATTCTATTAGTAAACTGCACATAATATCCGTGTTAGTTTTCGTATAAAACAAAACAAAATGTGTGAAATATGGAATTTATCACAATAATTTGATCGTCTAACAATCTAGACAGCAATGCTCTTTTGAGATCATTAATACAGTGTAGGGAATAGATTGTATTATGTAAAATTTACATGGTGACTCTGTTTAGTACGCCACCTGAGCCTGGGAATTATTACTCTCTATCATTCAAACATTCTAATCATATCCATTTTAAAGTTTATGGTATAATTAGCACAAGAATTTCCAGTTTTATTAGATAATTTGAAATAATAATAATAATAATAATAATAATAATAATAATAATAATAATAATAATATTAATGGTTCTTATCAATTATATTATCAATATTAATATTATTATTAAAACTCTTTTTGTTATTATGATTAATATCATCATCATGATCATCATCATTATCATCATCATCATCATTATCATCTATGTGTTACACCATGCACGTTTTAGCTCTACTATACCATTCATGCTATGAGTTGTCAAGCGAATGTTGCTTTCGAGTGAAGGTATGCGTTCAAGTTGTCAAATTTGTATTTATTCATTTTTCTTTCTTTTTTGTCTTTTCGCTGTTTCTGTGTTGACATTATCTCGATGTAATACTCAACCTGGATCGCTTCGCTTCTGAGTAAGTTGACCAAAACCCAGAATATTTATCATAAAGCGTACTTCTTATCTTAGGGTAAGAATATCCTTGTTATTGTGTGTGTATCTGTGTGTATGTGTGTGTGTGTGTGTGTGTGTGTGCGCGCGCGTGTGTATAGAAAACACAGATTCCTTTGCACGAATGCTATCAGCTTATAAGGGGGAGGGGTCGGAGGGGGGTCAGGGGGGTCGGGGGGGTCAGTTTTAATCCCAATAATTTAGTACTTCCCATATACATCACAAATTCGACAACCGATGTCAAATGAATATAACGATGTCAAATGAATATAACGAAAGTTGACAGCAGAAATCTTTAACAAGGTTTGAAAGAAAATATTAGCAAGTGCTATTTAAAAGGTGGGAAAATACATAGTATACAGACAAACACAGCAATATATGTATGGATATTTTACAAAGCATGAATATTAATACTGATTCCTGCATACAGTTGTTAACATATGAAAAGAAAAGTAAAGGGTGTGATAGTTCTCAGGCGATTTTAATTACCAAAAACTCAGAATTTGATACGGTATTCGCAATATTCAAGATTGCTACTGGACATTTATTATAACAAGAGAAAGCTATTTCAAAAATTAGGGGCGACATTCATGCAAAAAGAGTTTTCAAACATATTGTAATTAGATTTATAAAGTGATTAAAATTACTTTGGAAAAGTACACTATAAGGTGAATAGATACATCGGACTGCATAGTATCCCATGTGCAAAATTCCAAGTGACAGCTGACCAGTCCTATTGAGTTATCTCCAAATGGTCATTGGAGGGTACTACTAACTATCGGTTATAGTGATCACAGACACTTTTGTATACATATACTCATGAAATTTGATGGGTGTGTTCACATATGAATTCTCCACAAACAGAAGGTACATGTATAACCCGAGTCCAAATGCAAACAACAAAAGTAAATTGTAGTTGTTATGACCTACTTTACTTGCTAAAGAGGTTAAGCTAGCTTTTTTGACCATGTACCGTCAAAGCAGGACGTCTCATCGCATTACAAAAATCCTGTTCGTTCATGCTTAACACAGAACTTTCAATTTGTATCAGTTATAAGCGTGAAAGAAGAAAAAATCTTCAATTTGGATTGAATTAGTTGATGAAATACACAGTAACAACTCATTTTCATGCAACTTCACTAGCGTCCTCTCTAGTACTTTTCTGAAATACCGATAACATTCTTGCATTAGATAAGTTTAGTTTTAACCCTGGGTAATGCATTCTAAAATACTCTACCACGTGATGGTCGTGCAAAGCGAGCATCCCATCCTCTGACGTCACACGCTCTCTTTTTCTGCTTGGTTACAGAAAATATACACACGGAGCGCATCCGTTATTCTTACCCGATGTTCGGGAAAATAAACTGGGCTTGGATCATCGGGCTTTTTGCACTTGAATTATAGCTTTGAATATTTGATATGCTACGCCAAGGATAGAAATGTAAAACCCCGGTAAGAAACCCTTTAAAAGTGGCTAGATTTGACCTCAGCAAGAGAATCATCTGATGTACAATGTGAACATTCCGAACATGATATTGGACATCTAAAACTGGATGACGAAGATAATTGTATAAACAGCTTTATAACTGTCCTTATCAGCGTGTATAAATTATGTAAGACGTTTCTTAGATTTTATGCACACGAACACGTCGAAATGTCAATAAATTGTCCATACTAAGATGAAATAAAGAAACTATAAACAAATCAGACAAACTTTCCATAATCTTTCACGAAGATGAGACTATTTATAACATCTTTAACAACACATTTTAAATATAATATTTTTAGGAATAGTTTGCTTACATTTTTGGAAATATCTATTTATCCCTTGAGAGTCCGCACAAATCATTTTTCCTACTCCAAGATCAACATTTCAACAACATGCACATCAAACAAAGTCTAGTACTGATTAATTCAAATGATTCCACTGTCAATTCATGACTAAACGTTGCACACTAATATATACAAAAATATATACTGCTTATAATTCCTTAATGACAGGGTTTTCACACCGACCGGCGTAGCTTGTAACTGACCAGTGAGATACCTATTCAGAGGTTTTTTCATTGGCACAGTAGAAAAAATAAAAATAAACGACTCATCTCTGTTAATCCTCTATTGTTTTCTTTTCCCAAACCCTGTTTGTAAAGGTCACATGTATTATTAAGTTCACACCTGCCTTAATAAGTAACTTGTTCGATCTCATAACTATATATTATAGGCGAAACAAACTGAGCCATCTGTGTTCATGAGCAATTTTCCCCGACTTACAGAGATGACTGGTTTTACTGTACACACACACACACACACACACACACACACACACACACACACACACACACACTCTCTCTCTCTCTCTCTCTCTCTCTCTCTCTCTCTCTCTCTCTCTCTCTCTCTTTCATTTATTTGTCAAAATATTGTCCTATTGATACTTTTTGTGTAGTGCCCTTTACCCAGGCCGTTATGGGACTTGTTATTGTTGTTGTGCTATTATTATTATTATTATTATTATTATTATTATGATTATTATCTCACGTATGAAGTCAGTGTGTTATACTCGCATTAATCAAGTAGTATATTTATTGATATACTTATTTATTTATTTTTCGATCTATCTATTAATCTATCATAAGCTGACAGAGATATGCGTAGCAAGTTAGATAGATTGCTGGATTGCTGGATTGATGGATTGCTGGCTTGCTGGCTTGCTGGATTGCTGGATTGATGGATTGATGCACATTCTAAACTTCTTTTAGGTGTAACATTCTCTTTGCTATCTAGATGCCTCACTATTTTGCTTGCGTCATTCTTTTGTGTGCGTGCGTGCATCCGTGTGTGGTGTGCCGATCTATCAACTTAATAATGTCTTAAAACTGAGATATAATTTTCAAGGAATTTGATTCGCAAAGTGACTATCTACAATGGAATCAATATGGTACAATACGTATTCATTTTAAACTTTCGAACTCTTCTACAAACAAATGGACCACATTCCTTCATAGCAAAACGATAATAACCGACTGACACCTATTATAGTGTAGTGCTTAATAAACCGTAACGTGTACTGAAGTCGAGTCGATCGGCTAGAGATAGCACGTTCAGTAACGGAGTTAGATTAAATCCAACACAGATTATAGCGATAATTTTCCACTCAGAAAATGGCAAAGTTGGGTTTCATAGTCTTTAAAAAGTCAAGTGGATATGTTTTTAAGTGTATAATACCAATATCAGTTCCTCCATTGTGGGTCGATCTGGACAAAGTAGATATCAGTTCGCCCGAAGACTTTTCTTTTTTGTGCGCAGTTTCATTGATGTTGGTTTTATTTATGTTGAATAAGGACTACTTTATACAAAAAGGCGGAGTCATTATTACCCGGAAGAAACAAACAAGCAAATAAATGAACGAAATAAACAAAAACAGAAAAACATTATAACAACAGATTGAATCATTATTATCAGGAACAGACCAAAAATCAAACACTCAAAGAAAGAAACAAAGAAGCAAGCAAACAAACAATTAAGAATAGGTAAATTTATGCATGCATCTTTGTCTTACAAACAATATAGATAAGCACTTTTTCCTTTAAAAAAATAATACATTTTCGTGAAAGATATAAGTGAAAAGAAAATAAACTAGTTCATGCATATAATCTTTATTGTCAAAATTGTGTGAAAATTTAGGTGTGTGTGTGTGTAATGAAGGGAATAGTGGGGTTATAGACGGAATATATGTATCACTAGTTCCTGTTTATGTGTTTTGATTTCTTCTTCACTTGACAACGTACTCCTCTTATGTCATTTCGCATTCACCAATGCGTAAATGCTCATTCTGTGTGCTCAGCAAATACTCTTATTCAGTGTAAATGCTCATTGTGTGTGCTCAGCAAATACTCCCATTTAGTGTAAATGTTCATTCTGCGTTCACAGCAAATACTCCCATTTAGTGCAAATGCTCATTCTGTGTTCACAGCAAATACTCCCCTTCAGTGTAAATGCTCATTCTGTGTGCACAGCAAATACTCCCATTCAGTGTAAATGTTCATTCTGTGTTCACAGCAAATACTCCTATTTAGTGTAAATGTTCATTCTGTGTGCACGGCAAATATTCCCCTTCAGTGTAAATGTTCATTCTGTGTGCACAGCAAATACTCCCATTCAGTGTAAATGTTCATTCTGTGTTCACAGCAAATACTCCCATTTAGTGTAAATGTTCATTCTGTGTGCACAGCAAATACTCCCATTTAGTGTAAATGCTCATTCTGTGTTCATAGCAAATACTCCCCTTCAGTGTAAATGCTCATTCTGTGTGCACAGCAAATACTCCCATTCAGTGTAAATGTTCATTCTGTGTTCACAGCAAATACTCCCATTTAGTGTAAACGTTCATTCTGTGTGCTCAGCAAATACTCCCATTTAGTGTAAATGCTCATTCTGTATTCACAGCAAATACTCCCCTTCAGTGTAAATGCTCATTCTGTGTTCATAGCAAATACTCCCATTCAGTGTAAATGTTCATTCTGTGTGCACAGCAAATACTCCCATTTAGTGTAAATGTTCATTCTGTGTGCTCAGCAAATACTCCCATTTTGTGTAAATGCTCATTCTGTGTCACAGCAAATACTCCCCTTCAGTGTAAATGCTCATTCTTTGTGCACAGCAAATACTCCCATTTAGTGTAAATGTTCATTCTGTGTGCACAGCAAATACTCCCATTTAGTGTAAATGTTCATTCTGTGTTCACGGCAAATACTCCCATTTAGTGTAAATGCTCATTCTGTGTTCACAGCAAATACTCCCATTTAGTGTAAATGTTCATTCTGTGTTCACAGATATTACTCCCATTCAGTGTAAATGCTCCTTGTGTGTGCACATCAAATACTCCCATTCAGTGTAAATGTTCATTCTGTGTGCACAGCAAATACTCCCATTCAGCGTAAATGCTCATTCTGTGTTCACAGCAAATACTCCCATTTTGTGTAAATGCTCATTCTGTGTCACAACAAATACTCCCCTTCAGTGTAAATGCTCATTCTGTGTGCACAGCAAATACTCCCATTTAGTGTAAATGTTCATTCTGTGTGCACAGCAAATACTCCCATTTAGTGTAAATGTTCATTCTGTGTTCACGGCAAATACTCCCATTTAGTGTAAATGCTCATTCTGTGTTCACAGCAAATACTCCCATTTAGTGTAAATGTTCATTCTGTGTTCACAGATATTACTCCCATTCAGTGTAAATGCTCCTTGTGTGTGCACATCAAATACTCCCATTCAGTGTAAATGTTCATTCTGTGTGCACAGCAAATACTCCCATTCAGCGTAAATGCTCATTCTGTGTTCACAGCAAATACTCCCATTTAGTGTAAATGTTCATTCTGTGTGCACAGCAAATACTCCCATTCAGTGTAAATGTTCAATCTGTGTTCACAGCAAATACTCCCATTTAGTGTAAATGTTCATTCTGTGTTCACAGCAAATACTCCCATTCAGTGTAAATGCTCATTCTGTGTTCATAGCAAATACTCCCCTTCAGTGTAAAAGCTCATTCTGTGTGCACAGCAAATACTCCCATTCAGTGTAAATGTTCATTCTGTGTTCACAGCAAATACTCCCATTTAGTGTAAATCCTCCTTGTGTGTGCACATCAAATACTCCCATTCAGTGTAAATGTTCATTCTGTGTGCACAGCAAATACTCCCATTCAGCGTAAATGCTCATTCTGTGTTCACAGCAAATACTCCCATTTAGTGTAAATGTTCATTCTGTGTGCACAGCAAATACTCCCATTCAGTGTAAATGTTCATTCTGTGTTCACAGCAAATACTCCCATTTAGTGTAAATGTTCATTCTGTGTTCACAGCAAATACTCCCATTCAGTGTAAAAGCTCATTCTGTGTTCACAGCAAATACTCCCATTCAGTGTAAATGCTCATTGTGTGTGCACAGCAAATACTCCCATTCAGTGTAAATGTTCATTCTGTGTGCACAGCAAATACTCCCATTCAGTGTAAATGTTCATTCTGTGTTCACAGCAAATACTCCCATTCAGTGTAAATGCTCTTTCTGTATGCACAGCAAATACTCCCCTTCAGTGTAAATGTTCATTCTCTGTGCACGGCAAATACTCCCATTCAGTGTAAATGTTCATTCTGTGTGCACAGCAAATACTCCTATTTAGTGATTCCCCACTCTAAAATTTCAATCTTTTGGATATTTTCTCGTTGCACAGGTAAAATGACTTTCAATTGTACGTAAGGTTATTACCATAGCTGATGTCCTAGTCATGTGATCGCCACTTGTGTATGGGATTATGTTCATAAAATTAGTTCATTTTTTAAGTTACAATTCTAAAATAATATATTTTTCTTTGCAGACTTTCTTGGGAAAATAAATTGGAATACATTATGTGTATCAAGAGGGTTTATTAATAATCAGCGACAATTTATCCTGGTATAAATTTACTTTATTTAGACTTTTGTTTGGTACATTCCAGCATGTGTCATATCTATTTACAACAATGAAATATAAACTGTTTAGAATTTGCGACTGTTCTGATGGAATAGGACAGATTATCAAGTTTAACTCCCTGTTCCCCCATTTTTTTCTACCTGAATTTGATTTTGGTCTTCTACAATATTTATAAGTACACCGATGGTATCGAACTCGAAAAGGAATCTTTATGTGAGAATCAAAACCTTTTTGGGAATATGCAACAATAATATGAAAAATATTTGCTTTCAATGTATTGAATTTAAATTCAATAGACAGAACCAAAAATAGATGGAAAATAGGCAAAACATAAAACATGTACAAAATTGGTTTCTTTTGTAGGTTTATACTGGGTTTGGTGAGGTCCTTCAAGTTGTGTAAACAACAACTACGATACCTTGAGATACGGTCTGTTTTCCATATGTGATGTAAATCATACAGAGAGATATGGTCTGTTTTCCATATGTGATTTAAATCACACAGAGAGATATGGTCTGTTTTCCATATGAGATGTAAATCACACAGAGAGATATGGTCTATTTTCCATATGTGATGTAAATCACACAGAGAGATATGGTCTGTTTTCCATATGTGATGTAAATCACACAGAGAGATATGGTCTGTTTTCCATATGAGATGTAAATCACACAGAGAGATATGATCTGTTTTCCATATGTGATGTAAATCACACAGAGAGATATGGTCTGTTTTTTATATGAGATGTAAATCACACAGAGAGATATGATCTGTTTTCCATATGTGATGTAAATCACACAGAGAGATATGGTCTGTTTTCCATATGTGATGTAAATCACACAGAGAGATATGATCTGTTTTCCATATGTGATGTAAATCGCACAGAGAGATATGGTCTGTTTTCCATATGTGATGTAAATCACACAGAGAGATATGGTCTGTTTTCCATATGAGATGTAAATCACACAGAGAGATATGATCTGTTTTCCATATGTGATGTAAATCACACAGAGAGATATGCTTGGAATAAAGAGAGATACCTCCTTATCCATGGTATATAAGTTTTCTGAACATTGAAAATGACGTTTGGAAGGAGCGTTTTTACGTCCAAAAATCTGCAGGAAGGGGAAAGAGGGACACTGACAAAGTATATTTGCAATGGGTGCCATGCATTCTACAACTGAACGAGGACAATTTTCATTCTTTTCTCCATCTCTGATCACTTCGGACATTTAGAATTGATAATAAACTCTTTCATCATTGCAGGAATTTCTACAGTGATTTCGAAGTAGTAAATAGATCGCGCAGTCTTCAAGTCTGTGCTGAGTACAGGCATTCTTTAATGACAAATGGAAGCAAAACGATTTTCCTGGATGCCAATGTTTGCAAAAACAGTAAATGTATATATATATATATATATATATATATATATATATATATATATATATATATATATATATATATAGAGAGAGAGAGAGAGAGAGAGAGAGAGAGAGAGAGAGAGAGCAGAATATCGAAATATATGTACATAGTTCATGGACAGAGAGAGCAGAATATCGAAATATATGTACCTAGTTCATGGACATATATTTTGTAATTCTCCTTTGTTCTAAATAATCTACACATAAGCATAAAAGACATTTATGACAGGTGTCTTTAAAACATGAGAAGATTTGCTTTCAACAAAATGGTAACGGTCATGATCCTTGACAACCTTGTCACAATATAACACAGATAGGTTTGATTTTGGAAGAACTGGAGCGGTTCTTATTTTTAACTGACAAAGACATATGCCATCGGATCAAGTGAAACATAGGTCAAGGCTTCAATATTCCAAGAGTAAACAAATGCTAAATATCACGTCTGACACCCTCCTATAAATATATGTCTTTTACATATAATTTTTATCTGAACATTGTCTAATTTCAATATTGCCATACACAGCCAACCCTTTGTAAAAATCACTCAGGGGACCATCTGGAACGAGTCTTTATGAGCACGTGGTATTTAAACATTATTAAAATTGCATTGATTTATGTTGAAAAGTACTAATGGAACTAAGTCAATATGCACACGTGGTCGTCATATGCATGTGGTTGCTAAAGCATACGTGACTGCATATATGTATGCGTGTATGTATGCATATATATATATATATATATATATATATATATATATATATATATATATGTATATATAACAGTTCGGTGCAGTAAGTCAGTGAAATTCACGAAAACTATCTTTTAAAGATCCGGTGTATTTAGAAAAATTGTATTTAGATATATAAGTTTATAAGTTGTAATTTTTCCTTGACAATAACGATCTCTCAAATAATCGGTGCATTTGGAAATATTGTTATTTGCTATTAATTTGCAGGCCATTTTCTCTGACTTTCTGCACCGTGCTTAGTTATGTTTGTTTCCTTGACAAAGACAACCTCTCAAAGATCCGGTACATTGGGAAGATTGGTATATAATGCTGTATAAGTAGCTTTAAGTCATCATTCTTCTTCCAACATGTAGGTACGTAAGAGTAAATGACACCAAAATGTAGATGCTTAAGAGTAAATGACACAAAAATGTAGGCACGTAAAAGTCAATGACACCAAAATGTAGGTACGTAACAGCAAATGACACCAAAATGTAGGTACGTAAGAGTAAATGACACCAAAATGTTGGTACGTAACAGTAAATGACACCAAAATGTAGGTACGTAACAGTAAATGACACCAAAATGTAGGTACGTAAGAGTAAAAGACACCAAAATGTAAGTACGTAAGAGTAAATGACACAAAATGTAGGTACGCAAGAGTAAATGACACCAAAATGTAGGTAATAAACAGTAAATTACACCGAAATGTAGTTACGTAAGAGTAAAAGACACCAAAATGTAGGTACGTAAGAGTAAATGACACAAAATGTAGCCACGTAACAGTAAATGACACCTAACTGTAGGTACGTAACAGTAAATGACGATAAAATGTAGGTACGTAACAGTAAATGACACCAAAATGTAGGTACGTAACAGTAAATGACACAAACATGTAGGTACGTAACAGTAAATGACACCACAATTTAGGTACGTAACAGTAAATAACACCAAAATGTAGGTACGTAGCAGTAAATTACATCAAAATGTATGTAAGCACGTAAGAGCAAATTACACTAAAATGTATGTACATAAGAGTAAATGACACCGAAATGTAGGTGCGTAAGAGTAAATGACACAATAATGTAGGTACGTAAGAGTAAATGACACCAAATTGTAGGTACATAAGTGTTAATGACACTAAAATGTAGGTAGGTAACAGTAAATGACACAATGATGTAGGTACTTAACAGTAAATGACACCAAAATGTAGGTACATAACAGTAAAACACACCAAAAATGTAGGTACGTAAGAGTAAATGACACCAAAATGTAGGCACGTAAGAGCTAATGACACTAAAATGTAGGTACGTAAGAGTAAA
>JAQPZY010001667.1:5482500-5695000 GCA_029931535.1 Margaritifera margaritifera
ATTTCTACTAAAAATCTACACAATTATAATGTATATAAATTACTAATATAAAATCTTCACACTCCAAAAGAATATAAATTGCACTTAAATATTAAGAATAAAAAACACATAAGGTTCCTAGAGAGAAAGAAGATTACCTTCCAGCACCTAAAAAATCTTACAAAAAGTCTTTTAAAATATGATAGAACAGTTTTTTCTTACCTGGAAACAGGAACAGCACAATGTATAGAGAGCGTATCAACTATTTTCTCACTTGCGCAGTGCCTTATATCCAATTCTTGGTCGAGGAATGCACACCTCTTTCTGTATAAGGCTATGAGTTCAGGGCTCGGGGTCTCGGACCACGAGACCTCACGAGACTCTTATACAACGCATTCCCCTTTCCAAAAATGGCTATAGGTTATAACCGAAGTACACTCTCTACACATAGGCGGCTCCTGCAAGGTGAACTGATAGACTTACGTAATGGTAAAGGAATTTCGCCAGATCAGCACTTTGCTTGTATAATCTTTTACCTGTGTGCTGCTAGAAAAATCTCGCTCCTACCGTAAAATATCAATGCAGTACACTTTTGTAATGCAATATATTAGAGAATTCAAGCATTAAAATTCTGTTTGATTAAGAATCATAAACATTTGAATTATAAAAGAAAAATTACTCTTATAAAAATTCCTTAAAAATACGTCGATTAAGAATTATACAATTTGAATTATAAAAATTTGAGTTATAAAAATTTCTTGAAAATTCTATCGTAACACATTTCATCTGTTTGTCTATTTGAAAATTACCTCGTTTGAATTGACGCAAATAATATTTACCCCTCTATAGACTATGATTTCCATTATGCATCAGGATAGAAACTGCTACTACCTATTCAAATTGTAATATATATATATATATATATATATATATATATATATATATATAAATACTTATGTATGTATGTATATATATATATATATATATATATATATATATAAAACAACACAAACGCGGATAAAATTTGTGCGACTGGTTCCAGCATTTACCTTATACTTCTTCAGGCACATGTTTGTATACAATGATATTACATCTAAACATACAAGGAGGGAATTATGAGATAGTTTTGGAATAGACTTCAACTTTTTAATGAAATCAGAGCTTTGGAATAGACTTCAACTTTTTAATGAAATCAGTAGTATCTTTAACGTATGAAGGAAGTAATTTCATTAAAGGTTGCAAAACACTATCTATAAATTTGGATAGGTACTCCGTATATGAATTACAACCTGATGTAATAGATTGCCCTGGATAATTTAAAGGTAAAATATGGTTAGGACGTTTATGAGTTTTTGGCAATATGTAAAACTGAGGTGTACGTATTTTTAGGGGGAAAGTATCAAATTCTTCTTATAAGCAACTATCATTCTTAGATATTTCATCAATGCGTGTTAAAATTCTAATTTCTAATGAAGTCTATTTCACAACTATCTCATAATTCCCTCCTTGTATCTTAGATGTAACATCACTGTATACAAAGATACCGCATGCAGATGGTATTAAGGCGTGAAAGTATCTTCTTGATAACAGTCCTGATAATAACAAACTATCGAGTGAAGATATTTGTAAAATAATAAAACTTATCTTGGAAAATAATAATTTCCAATTTAATAGTACAAATTACATCCAAATAATGGGTACAGCAATGTATAGTCCTATGGTTACATCATACGCTTCCCTTTTAATGGGTAAATTTGAAAAAGATTGTCTTGAAAATCAGATTTTTAGTCCTACTGTTTAGTTAAGATTTTTAGATGACATCTTTATGATCTGGAACCATTCAGAAGAAGAACAACACAAATGTATTGATCGCCAAAATAATTTTCACCCCACAATTAAATTTACTTATACTGCATCTAGTACACATGTATCGCTTTTAGATGTAAATGTGATGAAACATTCTGACAATTCTATCTCTACCAGTGTTCATGTCAAAGAAACTAATATCCACCAGTATGTGGAATATTCGTCTTGTCATCCCAGGTCATGTGAAAACGGTATACCTTATAGCCAAGCGAAAAGATACCGACGTATCATTTTAGACGATTGTCAATTACATAATTTTTTTAATGAATTAAAAACATATTTCCAGAGCAGGAATTATCCTATTCGTGTAATGGATTCTGCTTTGAATAAAGTCCATATTCTTACTCAAAATGTTGCTTTAAACAGAACAGAATGTACGAAAGAGTAAAATTTAATTCCCCTTTCGTAACACAATATAATCCTTCATTACCTAATATAGGTCTTTCAGTTAATAATTATTGGAGTCTCCTCAACTTATCAAATAAAAACAGCGTAAAAACACTACAAAAGCAAGCCAATTCTTGCTTTTAGAAGACCTTGGAATTTACAAGATTTTTTTTATCAGAACTTAACAAACAGAAAATATAAAAAGATGTTTTTCGTCATCTAAATGTAACAGACGTCGGTGCTCTCAATGTACAAATATAACAGAAAGTACCTATTTCAGTAGCTCCAAATAAAAACGAATTGTTTTCTCTACGCTATAACACTGACTGCATATCAACTTGTAAAAAAAAATGTAACATGCAATACTTTTGACAAACACTTGAAAAAGTTTCTAAGAAAATGAATAATCAGCGCTTTAATGTAAACAATTGTATGGATCCCCATCTCTCCTCTAATGTTCCAATACATTTTAATACAAACAATCACTCTTTACGTGAATTTTCTTTCATTCCAATCGATATTGTGCATGAAGAAATAAACAGATTGATTAAAAAAGTTACTGGAATCATCGGTTAGATACTTTGTATCCCAATGGCCTTAATACTAAGGCATTATATAAAAAATTGCATACAATTTTATTCAAAGAATTGATATGTTGTATACACATGTATCAGTTATAAACATATAATTATATAATTGTATGCGTGACTGTTTGTCTCAATATTGTGATTTCAATATATATATATATATATATATATATATATATATATATATATATATATATATATATATATATATATATATATATATATATATATTCCGAAGCTTGGGCTGTATTTAATTTTGTTTACTTTCAATATTTTGCATTTTGAGTCTTTATTTTTTTTTTTTTTTTTTTTTTTTGTCTTTTTGTTTGCAAATCGACAAATAAACATAATGAATAATTATTTTAAAAAGCATACCATGTGATTCAATGACAGATATGCAATGTATCTTATGTATCTTCCTGACACCTTCCCACGTATTCTATTGATATATATGTAATGTATCCTATGTATTTTCCTAACGCCTTGCCATGTATTCCATGCCAGATATGTAATGTATCTTATGTATCTTCCTGACGCCTTGCCACATATTCCCTGCCAGATATACGCCTTGCCACGTATTCCATGCCAGATATGTAATGTATCCTATGTATCTTCCTGATGCCTTCCCAGTTTTCAATGCCAGATATGTGATGTATTTTATGTATCTTCCTGACACCTTGCCACGTATTCCATGCCAGATATGTAATGTATCTTATGTATCTTCTTGATGCCTTCCCCCATAACTCATGCCAGATATGTGATGTATTTTATGTATCTTCCTAACGCCTTCCCACATATTTCATGCCAGATATTAATGTATCTTATGTATTTTCCTGACGCCTTCCCAAATTATTTCATGTCAGGTTTTGTGGTATGACGTCAAATGATTTGCTTGCCTTCTGGGTTACAGAAGCATGTCATTCCAATAATCACTTTTCATGTAAGGGTCAATTTTAAGTCAGTTTGTCTTCCATTTTACCCACCCCCACCCCCCGAATATTATAATTTAGAAAATACAATTTACGGAGAATATACAAGCACCATATTATTTCCATTGAATTATTTCAGTACACATTGTGTGGTATACCCTAACAACTTAATAAAACAATACATTGTGTTAACTTTATGTGACATTTTATAGTGTTGGAGTATATGTCGTATCATTGACTTAAAATAACTGAAGTGTTAACCTTGAAGCACAACATTACTGTGTAAATGACGTACACATGGGAAGAACAGAACAAAATACACGGAAGGTGCGTTTTCACCTCATATTAATGCTGAACTTGCAAAAAATCAATGTTTTAAACGTATTTCGTACATTCTAAGAACGGGTATGAATTTGCTAATATAAAAGATACATTTTAAAAACGGGTATGCATTTGCCAATATAGTATATACATTTTAAGAACAGGTATGCATTTGCCAATATAATAGATACATTTTAGAAATGGGTATGTATGTGCCAATATAAAAGATACATTTTAAAAACGGGTATGCATTTGCCAATATAGTATATACATTTTAAGAACAGGTATGCATTTGCCAATATAATCGATACATTTAAAAACGGGTAAGTATTTGTCACTATAAAAGATACATTTTAAGAACGGGTATGTATTTGCCAATATAAGAGATACATTTGTAAGAACGGGTACGTATTTGCCAATATAAGAGATACATTTTAAGAACGGGTATATACTTGCCAATATAATAGATAGATTTTTACAACGGGTATGCATTTGCTAATATAAGATTTAAGAATGGGTATGTATTTGCCAATATAAGATTTAAGAATGGGTATGTATTTGCCAATATAATAGATACATTTTAAAAACGGGTATGCATTTGCCAATATAAGATTTAAGAATAGGTATGTATTTGCCAATATAATAGATACATTTTAAAAACGGGTATGTATTTGTCAATATAAGATTTAAAAACGGGTATGCATTTGCCAATATAAGATTTAAGAATGGGTATGTATTTGCCAATATAATAGATACATTTTAAGAACGGATATGTATTTGCTAATATAATTAATACATGCTTTAGCACATGAGATGAAAAACTTCAAAGGCGTTCCAGCTCACATGTGAATACTTCGCATTTTTAACAGGTAATAAAGGATGACAAAGGTGTATTCAACCACTCTATTTTGCCAAGTTTTATCTGATTTTGACGAATAACATGCGACAATCTTCATGAAGTGGCCATGACCACACAGATAAATATTTTGGAATTATAAAGTCTGACGCATAAAGAATCAACAAATACACAATACACAAATACACAATACACAATATCGCCACTTTATGAATTAAATCAGGATGTTGATATCGCTCTGTATAAACGAAAATGTATTTTGATTTCTTTCTCAAAACCAGGCAAATTCAAATATATATAAAAAATGGACATATGTTGCATGATTTACTTTTTAAGTATTAAGCGGTAATTATCTTTATGCACAAGACGTGACATAACATAGAGTCCATTTTCCTTTTATGTGATAATTACGTTAGTACACCACCCTCAATTTGAAGATATACGACTCGAGAAAGGTAAGGCAATGAACACTGTAAAATGTTAATTAATGAAACTCCCAGTTATTCATACTGAATAAATATCGGTGTGGTAAATCCTTCCATGTGTTCGTAGATCACGTATCCATACATCCCTTTATCAGCCAGTGTTGAGAACTTGCTGGCAGTAATTTTGAGAACATTTATAATATTTCTGCCAGCACATACACACATCTACGCACACAAGAAGTGTGCGTTGTATATATACGAGTTAAATCAGGTACTTTTTTCAATACTGATGTTGGTAAACTGTCTTTCATGAGCAGATCGTCTCAAGGATTGATTATACTCTAAGAAATGTTAATTTATTCTATCCATCGTTTAATGTAAAACTCAGAGAGAGAGAGAGAGAGAGAGAGAGAGAGAGAGAGAGAGAGAGAGAGAGAGAGAGAGAGGAATACAGTAAGTTTGATAATATGTACCAGGATAATTTACTTTCAGCATCCAAATAGAAAAAATTCACTATATTTAATTTAAAATCTGTATATATGGCACAATTATCAAAGGACTATATTGAATATGGACAGTTTTGTGCCCCCTCTCCAATTTTCTTCATTTTATATATATTACAAGTATGAAGTAATTTCTTTTAGTTTCTGATATAAGTTTTGTGTTCTCATGCTGGTTGCCATGGAAACCGTGTGTTAAAAAATATCAAAGAAGATAGGCAAATTTTTCATATTTTCCATGTTTTTCTCGTCGATACTGTCTATCAATAAACTATTCACTAAATTCAAAATAACATTATGTATTTGTATCATTTTTCGGCTATAAAGTTGCATAAAATAAAGTTATAATTTGTCAAAAATAACCGAAATAAATGCTAGTAACCCATGAAGAATAAATGTAACTTTTAAGTCAACATGAAACTATTCTAAGCTCCTTTGCTAAAATAAGACGGTCACTCATCAGATCAAAAACTGTGTTTGTTTGAAATATTGTTTAATATTGCTGGCTCATATGATTGATAGTGAGGCCTTCTAGAATCTTCTGAGTTCTCTTGTTCACCGAAAATATTTGTATTTGTCCCCTTGTTCCTGGAAACTAAAGATGTTCTGTTTATAATATTTTCCTTAATTTCGTGGTAATGTACACACACACACACACACACACACACACACACACACACACACACACACACACACATTTTCACGAAAAATTTTCATCGTTGCTCTATCTCCTCGATCTTGAAAATGAATACCAATATTCATTAGCTTGTTTCAAAGAATCGCTGGTCTGGTCTCTCCGGTATTAAAAAGTTTTTCAAAAACTCTTTCAAAAAAGTATTTTGTCAGTACATGAATCTGATACCAAAATAGATGTAATATTTGTTGTTACTACACATTAGTATTTGTTGTTTATATTAAGTAAAAATATATATATATATATATATATATATATAAAGAAAATGCAAAGCTTAAAGATTTAAATTATCCATTCCATAACTTGGATTGTTTGTCTCATTACACAGTCGCAGAAAACTAAACAAGTGGCCACTGTTCATTCAAATAGCATGTCACTGCTATAATCGCCTTCGAAATTTAGACATTTGATTATAACAATTGCTTTCACAATTCATCCACTTATTCCATACATCAAAAGTTATTGTTTTGATTTTTGTTTCTTCCGTGTTCAGTTTCATTTTTATCATTTGTTTTTCTTTGTTGTAAATATTGCTTTGTCAAGTGTGATCTCACCACATTTACTCATTTTTATTTTTTTCTTCCGTGTTCAGTTTCACTTTTATCTTATTGTTTTTCTTTGTTGTAAATATTACTTTGTCAAGTGTGATCTTACCGCATTTACTCAATTGTTATGAGTGGTATGTATGACAGTAACTGATACTGAATTGAACTTTGGCCCTGCCTGCAAAAAAAAAAAATTAATATTGATAAAAAATAAGGAAATAAACGTCTACGGGATGTGACCTACAGAAGATAAATATATATTTACATCATAAATAATATGTATTATGTATCTCTCTCTCTCTCTCTCTCTCTCTCTCTCTCTCTCTCTCTCTCTCTCTCTCTCTCTCTCTCTCTCTCTCTCTCTCTCTCTCTCTCTCTCTCATGATTACACATCCACATACGAAATACACACAGATGTACATGCTCCATGCTGTTACCTGTAACAACTTCAAAACCACATCTGACAAATATACGCGTGGCACTGAAAATGTGCATGTATACCTAATCATTTTATCCAAAATGTAGGTGATTCATATTAATTTAGAAGGAATACTCTCTCTATCTCTCTCTCTCTCTCTCTCTCTCTCTCTCTCGCTCTCTCTCTCTCTCTCTCCCTCTCTCTCTCTCTCTCATTGGTGATACATAATAGCACAGTGAAACTCTCAATAACACATACAAAATCTACGTTATATACGCAGATTTACACACACACACACACATCTCTCTCTCTCTCTCTCTCTCTCTCTCTCTCTCTCTCTCTCTCTCTCTCTCTCTCTCTCTCTAATTGGTGATACATAATAGCACAGTGAAACTCTCAATAACACATCCAAAATCTACGTTATATACGCAGATTTACACACACGCATACACATCTCTCTCTCTCTCTCTCTCTAATTGGTGATACATAATAGCATAGTGAAACTCTCAATAACACATACAAAATCTACGTCATATACGCAGATTTACACACACACACACATCTCTCTCTCTCTCTCTCTCTCTCTCTAATTGGTGATACATTGCACAGTGAAACTCTCAATAACACATACAAAATCTACGTCATATACGCAGATTTACACCCACGCACACACACATCTCTCTCTCTAATTAGTGACACATAATAGTACAGTGAAACTCAATAACACACAAAATCTACGTTATATACGCAGATTTACACACACGCACACACACATATCTCTCTCTCTAATTGGTGATACATAATAGCACAGTGAAACTCTAAATAACACATACAAAATCTACGTCATATACGCAGATTTACACACACGCACACACACACATCTCTCTCTCTCTCTCTCTCTCTCTCTCTCTCTCATTGGTGATACATAATAGCACTGTGAAACTCTCAATAACGCATCCAAAATCTTTACACACACGCACACATCTCTCTCTCTCTCTCTCTCTCTCTCTCTCTCTCTCTCTCTCTCTCTCTCTCTCTCTCTCTCTATATATATATATATATATATATATATATATATATATATATATATATATATATATATATATATATATATATATTGTCACAGGATGAAGCCGGGTGAGGACTGGATTAGTGAAGACACCGAAAGCAACTGCGTTAATAAGATGTTTATTTATAAACGCAATTTGAAGATGAACAAATCTGACACCATTATAACAAAAAGATAAGGAAAATTATAAAGTTCCTAACATGGAACTATCAACAACAAGTAACTCAACGAGAAAAATCAAAGATGAATTTAACGAATGGAATTTTAAACAAACGTGAATAGCATCCTATCACCAATCAACAAATAAGAGTATATGATCTACACCCCAATATAAACAAGGTCTTATCAAGTACCAAGGGTGACCAAAGCATGTGATTTATGCACTTAACAATATGATACTCATCAATTTATCAATTCATCAAGCGATATTGGAATATGTATGAATTTATGAATATATCGTTCATATAACGAAAATGAAATGGGAATGCATGAAATTATGAATCTATCACACATATAGCGATATTGAAATGGGAATGAATGTAATTTTGCACAGATAGCAATATTGAGATAACAATAAAATGGAACACGCAATAAATATAACTATCGTGGCGCCCGTTTGACGACCAAGATGTATCTACGGTTCCACCCGCTCTAGTCCATGGTCAAGGAGCCACCACGCATGGTCCACCCCTCCCAATCTGTTGAAGGATCCCTCGAGAGCCTTCACATTAACACAGACCCGTTGGTCGAGAAGCCTTGGTCCCTCGCATCGAGAAAACCAGTACACTCTTCCGAAACAACGTCACCAGACACAGCGTACACGTCACACGAAACCACACAGAGTTCTGTGACTTCACACCACCAAACCATACATAAGGAACAGCTCTACAGCTGAAGTTTTACTTCCGTAAAGAGGTAAGCTTTCTGACAAGACTCGTCGTAGTGTAATTTGTTTATAGAGAATTCGCTCTATATGTACTCTAGCTGTGACAGATATGCGCAGCAGCTAGGTACGTGAGTTTTCACTGCAGGCAATTTGCACGTGCAGCATGGGGTGAATCGCGCTCAGTATTTCAAAATAACTAGAGCCGAAAAAAATAAACAACCCCCGAGTAACACTCTAGTCAGAAACGAAACCCGAATACATTTTTGATCACATATACATATTGATATAAACCATACAATTCCGTGACATATATATATATATATATATATATATATATATATATATATATATATATATATATATATATATATATATATATATATATTTTCATAGATAGATAGATAGACTTCTTCTGAGACACCATTTTAATAATATAAATTAAACCCTGGTTGACATTGACTGAATTCGTATCTGTATTCTTCCTCGCCGGTTGTCAGTGGAAATGATATAGGAAAGAAAATATTGTGTATTTCTATTTTTAATAAAATTGTGAAGTATGTAAAAGAGGTGTCAGTATTATTAAAATTGGACAGTTTTGTGCATGCATCTGCTGAAATAAAAAAGAAAAACAAATTCTCCCAAATCGTTACTTTCCCTCTCGTGTATGCATACACAGAACATTAAATACAAATATAGTCAAAAGAAAGTTCGCAGAAAAATTATATATCTTGCCTGTAAAATGTATATAACTCTGAAAACGACCATATTTAAAACCTTAACACAGTCATCACTGCTGCCAACAGGCCATCCAATAATCCGTCACTGTGATATATATGTCTTGCGTGTCCTACCCTGGCGAGAAAATGTATTGCAAACGATTTATGTGAAATGTCTTTACAGATGAATATTTTTTAATGCTCCTTATATTTAATAGTTTCCCAGCAAGGGCCTCCCCCCCTCTCTCTCTCTCTCGCCTTATATTCAATAGTTTCCCAACAAGGCCCTCCTCTCTCTCTCTCTCTCTCTCTCTCTCTCTCTCTCTCTCTCTCTCTCTCTCTCTCTCTCTTGCATATTAAAATGTTACATCCAACATACATGCATTGGCGTCCACAGGAATTTTTCCAGGGGTGAGTGGGGGTCAAAGCCAATTTAAAACATTGCAGTCTTGCAGCTATATATATATATATATATATATACATATATATATATATATATATATATATATATATATATATATATATATATTTATATAGATATAGATATATATATATATACTACACAATTGATTTTTTAAATTGGGGGACTGCCCCACCTTGCCCCCCTCACCTGCGGAGGCCTATGCATACATGGTATCTATTCAAAACAATGAGATCTCAGTTGGTGAGGTGGTATCCCCCTCCCCCACCCACCCCAAAAATTAAAAGAAAATAATAGCAAAACAATGAAACAGAGCATTAACTTTAATAACCTGCTAAAGTTGGGTCAAATAACTATTGAAACAAAGTATAAAATCCTTTTAAAACGACAAAAAAGAAGGAAAATAAACATTTTGGACCACTGTGAAAGTAGTCGGTGTCAAGTTGCTGGGCATGCAGCAATTTCGAACGCTGAAGATAACCCCAACCCACCCACCCATCCACCACCCCATTCCGTTAGAAGATTACCTCCTCATATTCACTACTCATCATCTGTGAAAATATAATTATTTGCAGGCAAATTTTAAATTTGCACTCGCGTACATTACTTCTCGTTATTTTAGAAGGTGAATCTCGACATGTGTTTTTTTGTTTCCCAAATATTTATTTGCTTTAGGAAAATTCAGCAATTATTTAAACTTAGGGTCTAATCTGTAAACTTGGAGGTATTTGTCACATTCAAAAGGTTAGTAAAAAAAAAAAAAAGAAGAAACAAATATATTCCCTTCCTTGTATCGAACCTCTTTTTTTCTGTTCTTGTGCAAGTACTATAAGTTAAATACTAGTACTTATATTGGATTACACGTCAATCTAGAGTCTGACGTCTACTTCTGTTCAACATTCACTGTTTTAACTGACGATTGTAATATTTTTTCCTATATCTTTTAATTTTGTGTATAGTTTCGGAGAAAATGAAGTACCGTATACACATTTGCTATGAGGCAGATTCAGTGCATATTATATAGTACATTTTAAAACATCCTTTTTTGTGTATTCCACGGAAGTACGGTACAGTATAACCCCCACCACCAGCACCACCACCGCCGCCAATTGTTTTCTTTTAAAGCTAATGCTGTTAAAACAGGAAGATTGACTGAATTAAATCATCTTAAATGTATCTTGGCTTTGACCTATATAGCAAGTTATATTTTAGATATGTGTGTGTTTATATGTCTAAAGAAATGCACCACAAGTAGATTCTACAGTATGTTTAATTTCTCCCACATGATGAGTTGTCTCAAAATTTAATTGAATATAAAACAATAAATACTTCTGTTATACTTTATTTGTAAGCAACAATACATCTGCTTATATTCATCTTTGTTATGGCATCCTTTGTGTGATAAATTCCCAATGTTCAGGCACGTTAAACAATAAACTGTTACTTAATATAAACGCCTCTCAGTTTTTGTTTATTTTTTTAGAATCCCCTATGACGCCTCTAAAACAAAAAACAGCTATGTGCGCAAAGTAAGTTAAAATTAGAAAGGATAAATAATGTAAGAAGGAAATTAATAAGATTGTTTAAAATATCGTTTTGTTGTTTTGAATACAATATACGTAGAATAGAATAAAATGCGGTAGAAAATGGAGTTTTATTTCTTTATGCGTAGTAGAGATCGAGGTATCAACAGTGCAACAAAATGCTAACGCTACGTAGACAGTAAAACTCATGAATGTTTTTTTTTTTTTTTTTGGTTTCAGCGCAACATTGTTCCACGATAATATTCTGAAGAAAAGTTTGCTTATAAGAAATACACAGTCTGCTGAAATATCTTGGTGGAGCAAGGCTGCGCTCATTCTAATTTTGAGTATGAAGTTGCTAAACTGAGCATTAATTTTTCAATTTCCAACACCAGCCCATTTTCAAGGGTCGTTTTTTGCTATGATATGGAGATCTATAAACATAAAGAATGTAGACAAGTTTCATTTTTATCTTAAATAGCACAATAAGACAAAGAGATATAAAATTGAACAATATTTATTTTTGCTAAAAAAAAAGGGGACAGAAAACTACCTTTATTCAATATAGTCCTTTCAGTGTGGCTCAAGTATCTGGCTAGCTAGCAAGCTGGAAAAAGAAAGAAAACATAGACAGAAAGAACGAATATAAGAAAAATAGATAGAATGATCGATACATTCATATATATATATATATATATATATATATATATATATATATAAATATATATATATATATATATATATATATATATATATATATATACTTACAAAAAGAGAGCCAAAGAATGAAAATGTTGAAGTTGTAACTTTCATTACGCATTAACTGGGATATAAGATAGTGAAAACGGCTTGATTTGATATTCTTTATTAGTAAAGAGAGTTCTTTTAACGGAATGTCATGTCGTTGCTAACATGTCTATATCGGTATTAGTGATAAATATTTGTGACGCAAGTACCCTATAAGTGGGCCGTGTGCAGCATACACCATTTTTCTCAATAAAGCTATGAAAATACACACGTACACGTAATAATGTAAGACATGCACATGACGTACATTTACATCTAGGCTACACCTTCTGAAATATCAAGTTACACAGTATCAAGTTACACAGTATCAAGTTACACAGTATCTAGTTACACAGTATCTAGTTCATCGTCAAGTATGTAGTACACTCTTGGGTGTAAGCCTTCCTAATAACCCAAGGAAAGTAAATAAAGGTGTTTTAGGAGTTAAACTTTACTGATGCAATGCATTCGTGGCGAAATAAACTTTTTTTTATTTTTTATGACTCTTGTGTGAATTCTTTCATGGTGTGTATGAAAATTGGAACAAAATTTTTCCTTCTCACCAAACGATCGAGGTAAATAAGAAACCATCTAATACTTCCAGCGTGATCGATACAAATAAATCACTTCTGTAAAGATACAGTGTGTTACCCCTCATTTTATCAGTAAAGATAAAATTTGAATTTTGGATGTACAAGTTCACACTTTCATATTTTTCTTGTACATAAGAGACATTTTTCTAGCACATAAGTGACGTGTTCCAAACAATCATAATCCAGAATGTTTAATTATTATAGATCTAAAATTATATTTATATATTGCTTCTTGCAAAATTAGGATGTCTGCCTGAAGTTTAAATACAATTTAAAGGACGAGCATATGTTCCCAAATTTTTCAAGTGTGAGGTATGTGTCTTTTATATTTTGTTTGTTTTTAAAGAAAAATGCATTTTTTAAACAAATTAAACACAATTAGAAAAAGGCGATTAGAGTTTTAGAAGTTAGGCTATATTGAATTTTCCTTATTCATTTCGCTTGATATATTTTTTATCCACATGTTATTATCTAATACAAAGAAATAGGTAAGAACGGATGAATACAATCTGAGATATGAAGTTCGGTCCGGTTTCACGAAAAGTTTAAAGCATTTGAAAGAATTTTTGCTTGTGTTACTCTTGTCAATGTTGGGAATTTGTTACTCTTGTCAATGTTGGGAATTTGCTACTCTTGTCAATGTTGAGAATTTGTTACTCTTGTCAATGTTGGGATTTTTGCCAGATATAAAACTATGGAAAATAAATGAGATTAAGACTTAAATGGTTTTATTATTTCTGAAAATGTCTCTTTATTCTAAAATTGTATTGACAAACACCTCAAAGATGAGGACATTCTCAAATTTGGCTAAAAGTGAAAGCACGGCTCTTTACAGATAAATTCAAGGTATAACGAACTCTCGGGACAATTATTATAAAATATAAATTAAATATGAACAAATGAAAAGTTTTATGAAAGATATTGATAATTCCCTATAAAGGGAAGAGAGATAGGGGTGTTTAGTGAATTTGCTTTCCAGAACCAGTGCGTGTGCACCTCTAAAAGAATCAACTTTACTTTGTGTTTCAACGGACATTTTCAAATCGTCTATTTCACACCGTAACGACATTGGTTAAGAAAAGATCATAACAGTAGTTGAGCAAATGTCTTTTCCAGAGCTTCTTGTATAATTTTACTCATTAGCCCCTAATTTTTAAATAGTATGCACTTGTTAAAATTTGGGTATGTTATTTTTGAAATACAACAAGATTGATTGATAGAGGTGTAATTAAACTTTATATTATTTCGACATACGTGTTTTCTATGTGAATAATGTAATTATTATAAAGATCCTCGAGATGAGATGACACTGAACTATTTTGTAGAATACATATCAACTGTGTAATACTCTTCCCGAAATCTATATATTATAATACATATTTTCAAACAAGATTCGAGTCTATACGTATATTACGTAAATGATTCATTGTTCCATTTGTCGTTTGAACATTATATATATATATATATATATATATATATATATATATATATATATATATATATATATATATATATATATATATATATATATATATATACACATGATGACAACATTAATAATGCAACCAGACGGACGTACTGCCTGGACACGAGCATATGATGTTTTTGTAGGAACTACAATGACCAAGAAACTATGCAGTGGCTTATAAACCTTGTTTTTTCAAACGAAATTTTAGTCATCAAAGATTCTGTTTTTACAAGGTAAATAATGTAGTATAAAGCTATTTATGTCAACAATAACAATAAATCAACTATTTGTGCAAAGTTGTGTAACCAATGCTCTTCAACGTTTTCCTAGTGATGCCATATTCAATGTGAACATCATCCATACTTTGACAAAAGGATTAACAGAAAATTCCTACAAAACAGTCCTCTTAAGCAGAGATGGGGAGATATATCATTTAGCTGGAACAGGTATTCAATGAGTCACTGACAGTCAAGTGCACGTTCTTTTACACGGTTACTGATTTTGTAAATGTTTACAGGCAGTAAACTCAACCGTTTAAGCGTGCAAATGTTGCAGCCTTAAGCACAGATATTCCGAAATTTCCACGGGTAGCAAGGCAGCGCAGTAATGAAGTTTTCCGTTATCCATTAGAATCAGATATCAAGGCTCAGTGGCACATTAATTGCTATAAATCTTATACCAGCAAAATAAATGTTGAACGTTCCTTTTAAAAGGCAAGGTAAGATAAGGTTTTAAAATCAGGGCAGCACGAACAGAGATGAGGTAGAGGTTTCTCAAGTGAAAGCAAAACAAACTCTCAGTGTCTCAGTTGACTTGGACAACAAGTGTGTTATTTGCCAGGAAGTCTACCGCAAAGGAGATGCCACACTTGATCAGATTTTAACCCTTACAGCTAGAGATTCATTGTTTGCAGCTGCAGAGGGGTAGGAAAGACCGTGCCGTTCTACTGCACATTCGTAGGGAATACCCTGTTGCTGCTGTGGATAAGTGCCACAGTTTATATTACATGAACTTCAGTAACAACAACAAAAAACCCATCTCCCGGACGTCATCAGGAAAAAGAAAGTCCCTGCGAAAGCCAGTATCACGAAGCGTTTGGGGAGCTAATACATGATGGAAGAAATGGTGTCCTTTTCAATGTCAGGCCTACTCTTTCGTTTCCGTCAACTTCTCAGTGAGATAATATCACGTACAGTAAAAGGTTGATTATCCGGAAGTAGCTGGATTAAATGGGTCTGAGAGTCATACGTTTGACTGTATATGTATCAGCAATTAAGTAAATATTAACGTTTTGTGGATATAAACATGCCTAAGAGCAGAAAAAGTAGAAACAATACAAATACTATTGAGATGCTTTAATTAAATACTTTAATTAAATTGTTAAATACATGTCCAAAGTGTACATGTAGAACCGAGCACGCACTAAATTCAAGTCCGCAAGCAAAGCCTATTCTATTACCCGAATTTGAATATAGCATGTCAGAAAATAAAATCCACCTTAGAGCGCGATGAACAAGCATAACAGCTTGCAATGAACAAACTCAAGTTTATATACAACACATACAAGTTAATCCTTGATCATAAAATGCGAAGAAGAAGCACAGGTTTACACAAACAACATACAGCATTATTTCTTCTTTTTAAAATAAAATCCCGTTAAGTTTTCCTATTTCGTTCCGCTGAACTTTCTCTGGAAGGCCTGGTTCATGAGTTTCTTGCGCGTGATCATGTGAATACGATCCGCATCGGGCTGTGTTTACAATAATATAACACATTTCCGAAAGTGACTAACCGCTGCAGAATTTGATACACATTCACTCTCACCGGCACTCTGATCGTACGTTATCGTCACTTAAATGCTCCACATGACACGATTTGCTAAGTTCATAATCTCAGAATCAGCAAGATCTGGACTTGATCCCCTGTTAGCTTCATTCTCTCTCCCTCAATGTCTCTTAATTACATTTATTTTTACTCTAAGGAGATAATATAGTTATTCATAAAAGCAGCGTAATTATATTTGTATGAGATTATATTCGATTGGGTTTGTTTATGATTTATGTTATCCTGTTCGATGATGGCTTCGTGATATTCAAATCAGCTCCATCCATCTACATGTACATTGTAATAAGCACACATTTCGGCGTCACTTTTACAGTCATTATGAGCAAATAATCCAAATAATCAGCGAACATATAATCGACATTTGACTAGTGACAATTGTAAGAATAGGCTTTATATTTACATTAGTGACAAAGTAGTCTTTGAAGAATTCTCTGACCCTCCCAAGTCTGATGTCATATTTGACAGTGGTATACCATTAGGTCAGTCAATGCAGTCTTTCTTACATCTAAACAAAAAAAGTGGAGATTGAACAATTCCAATAAAAATACGAACTGTACCATGCAGACAAGATTTTGCATTCAAACTGTACCATGCAGACAAGATTTTGCATTCTAACTGTACCATGTAGACAAGATTTTGCATTCTAACTGTACCATGCAGACAAGATTTTGCATTCTAACTGTACCATGCAGACAAGTTTTTGCATCCTAACTGAACCATGCAGACGAGTTTTTGCATTCTAACTGTATCATGCAGACGAGTTTTTTCATTGTAACTGTACCATGCAGACGAGTTTTTGCATTCTAACTGTACCATGCAGACGAGTTTTTGCATTCTAACTGTACCATGCAGACGAGTTTTTGCATTCTAATTTAAAGAAAGGAGGAGATCTCTGTGTTACAATGTAAACATCTGACGAGATTAATACAGAAAAGGCAGCTGTTCGAATTTCAAATAATTTGCATAACGTTTTTAACTTTCTTATTAATTCTTGGAAAGCTGGATGAGAACATCATTGGAAACATCTGTGTGAAAGCTAGCTATCAATCCATGAACAGTACGTACGTGTCGAAGTTGGCTTAGCCGTGAGCATGCGATGAAAGTACTGGGAGTAAACAACTCATTATAACAGATTCGTAAACTACGATAGTTACGACACGGTTGAATACATACAGACTTCTCTTGGTAAATATAAACTTCAGAAGGAAACAAAAAAAAAATTATGGTTTGGGTATTACTGCTAGCATAAAGCCCCATGCGTTAATTCAGGCCTCGACAGACAATCGAGATCTGAAGGAGAAAAAAAAATCTTCATGGGGATTGCACGACACATGCAGCAACTCTTGTACTGTATCAAAGGATCTATGAAGACATTTTTGTTCATATGGCAGACGAGGATGACGAGGTATCTTGTAATAGAAAGCCATCATGTAGATTATTGCAAAAAGCTGTAAAGGAACATACAATATTTTACTTCCGTCTTCATAGATGCAAGATTTACATGGACATGTGTGAACAGACGGGTACGCTGATGCTACGGCTGTTGACCAGGGCAGCAAGCTTGATATTGCTTGGATTTTGACAAAGATGTGTCCGCAACAACTTTTTGATAGGTCTGTTTAATCAAGAATGCAAGCCTGTGGATGGTCGGCATATGATGGGTCTTTTATGAAGAGACATTCCAAATAAATTAAGATCGGGTATTGCTCCTTGTGTGCCGAAGCCCCGACGCAATATAGCACTGTTTATACTGTTAACGCAGTGCAAAAAAAGATGATATCACTTGGTCAGGACTCGGTTATAGTGTTTGATAAGGCTATTTGTTGCAAGGTCAAGGAAATACAGTTGAGGCGTCCGAATGAGTTCTAGAATGTAGTCATTCGCCTATGGGGTTTCCATTTGCACTGGCATTTCTTGTATGTGCAGGAAAGCTACTTGGAAATAGTGACTTGGAGGATTTCATGGTTGAAGCTTCTATGGAAACAACACAATGACTTATACAATAAGTGGAAAGTCATAAAAAAGGGCCATTCGTCACAAAAACTAATTTATGAAGCCATGCATAGACTTCAATGCCGGTCATGTGGTCAATGGATTCAGAGGGTTGAATCACACACAGATGGATGAAGCAGAAACTGAGATAATAAATCTCACTGATGAGCTTTGTAGGACAATTAGCGATGAAGAATCTACGGTTAATATCCAGTCGGCAGGTAAGAAACTGTCAGAAAAATTAACCCGTGTTCTTAACTATATATAGTGTTATAACCAGAATAAGTAAAAAATTCCAAAAGACTTAAATGGTGGCAAAACTACCTGCAAATGATTTGGATTATTCTCGCCTATGCACTAGTAGAGAGAGAGAGAGAGAGAGAGAGAGAGAGAGAGAGAGATGCACTGTGGGAAATGGGAAATGAACTGTCAGTCTATATTTTGGTCCGAATGAATTTTGCCAGATGGACTAGCGTTTAGTTTGCTGACATGCGCAGATTGCCATAAACATTTTGTATAATGAATTTCTTGATAGAAACCATTCCGTAATGAGATCTGAGAAAAGACTTTCTGAAATATTGTTCAAGTTGGTATTGGAACAAAGTGTAAAGCAAGAACGTAAGACGATGGTAATATGGTGGGCTTTAGCCAAAATCCTGGAACTTGGAATAACAATTGTGGGGAAAATGCCATATCCTTTCTGTGGTAAA
The DNA here is from genome assembly GCA_029931535.1 of Margaritifera margaritifera. Classification (NCBI taxonomy): domain Eukaryota; kingdom Metazoa; phylum Mollusca; class Bivalvia; order Unionida; family Margaritiferidae; genus Margaritifera; species Margaritifera margaritifera. The sequence goes on from JAQPZY010001667.1 coordinate 5,502,017, forward strand.
GAACTTGGCTATGTGAACATTGTGACTGGTTTACTCGTACTGGACGAAACAGCCAATGAAATGCTAAATATCATGGATATTGGTAAGGCTGCATTGATCGCTTTTGTATAATACCGGCTAAATGATAGCAATATTCCTTTCTTTGACCCACTGCCTAAAAACAAATTTAAAGACCCTCGGCTCCGCTGTAACTCTAAAAAAAATGGACAACACAATAATGGAGATTATTGGACTGAATGCTGATAGACAGAATACTTGTAGTTACAAAGACACGAGAAGTAGATCTTTGAACTGCCTTTCAATACTAACTTGCCTGACGCTCTCAAGAAAGCAACCAAACGTGCCCTGCTTGTCGAATTAGACAAAACGATGTAGCAGTCCAAGCTAGGCTGTACCTCAAAGTAGAGGAGAGCACTGTACAGACCATAGATGGAATGGCTCTTGTCCAGATAATAGGAAGCACGACTACTTTAACTCTTTGTAGCGGGGGTGCTACGAAAGTAAATTCTAGAGGCCCATATCAAACTGAGCTCCAAGACTATACTGGAAAAAGTGACAACAACGGTACAAAAAAAGAGACTAGCTTACCCAGTCTGAACTCTTTTTGAATAGAAGTATACAAATGCCTGTCTCAAAAGGTCAACACCAAGAATAAACAACGTACACAGAATGACAAAATTAACAAAGACAGATTTGTTTTCATCTGGTTTGACAGAGTCACAATCAGATAAAAACTACTGCCAATAGAATCGTTAATTTTAAATTATTGTGATATTTAAAATAACCTCTATCTACAATAAATTAACAAAACCAATAGTGAAAACAACGCTCACATAATATACCCCACCTCCCGCACATACCACCCCGGTGCCTATAAAAGAAATGAGGCTATTCTATAGGGTCCATCAAAAACTATGCGACAAGTTGGACAGTGATAGAATATAATTTGAAAAGTCAGAATTTGTTTGTGTATTGCAATGTAAAAATCATTTACTAGCAAATGAAGGATCAAGCTGTAGTAATGCGTACAAGACAACACTAAAAAGGTTCATATTGTGTTTAATGGGACACATGTCCAGATATCGGATGAAAATATGGCTCCTATGGAACGAAAATGGTTATTGTGTAATGTTGGAAAAAGTGCACTGGAGTGATGAATGGATGCGCATCATCTGGGAAAGGGACGTTAATGTATATGTGAGCCAACAGTGAACCTGATATGTGGGTGCGGCTTTGAATGATCTAGCGGAAATCACAATGTCTCTTAAATTGTAACAATTGTTGATTTGGTGGCAAATCAATCACAAGATCCACATTACAATCTAAAGATTTGATAGGAAGAACATTGAAATGTGGCAAGATTTGCATTACTTGATCACGTTTTCTTAAGTGTTAGTGTAGAGATAGTTATGAGTTTTGTATGAATTTGTAAGAATTGGTCCCAAGTGATTATGTTGTTTTTTATCAGACGAAACATAAATTCAACTGGTAGGGTATGGAATTCTTGTACTTCATATGCACAGAATGATTCTTGGACATAGATAAGAAAACCACCATAAGTACTATAATCTGTTCGTCATATTGGCCAGTTCTTTTGTCAAGAAGTTATGCCTGTCTTTAGTACTACATTTATCCAGGCCTTTGTAATGCATTGTTTGAATTTCTTGGCATGAGAAAAGCCTAAGATGCGCATAAAACATGACTGCTCTTAGGAAATAAGCGTCGTGAATTTACCTAAACTAAGTGGCAATGGAGCGATTGTGCATTGATGTTTGAAATGCTGATGTTTGAATATATCATTCACAGTGTCTGGCCCCACAGTGACGTGTAAAGGCATAGCGTTACATATTCTTGTCATTTCTTGTTTGGTGACTTCACAAGATTTGAACTTTGTAGGATTAAAATACTGACAGTGAAGTCCACAAATATTTATAACTCTGCTAATTTCCACGTACAGTTGTCCACCAAGAACTTTTCCCTGAGAAGATACTGTTATTGATTCGATTTTTCACACAGAGTTAAGGAGAATTGCTGTCGAGTTGCATGAACCCTGGAATGTTTTCCTATTTGAATTTTGACATCTTGAGATACAATTGGTATTGACTGTCAATGTTTTCTTAGAATTCGTTGCGTCGTGGAATTGTTTGTTGCTTGTTCTACTATGTGAATGTAGAAGTTAATGGGAATATATTTTGGTTTGTAATCTGGCGGTAGTGGAAGTTTGGTTGTTGGACAAAGCCACATTTAATATATTTCCTAAGCCATCTTTTGTATCAATATTTTATGTAAGCATACCTCTAACGTTTTCTTCGATTTCTGAGACTTATTTCAGGCCTGCAATATGCGTGTTTCTCAGAATGCTGTAGTGGTATATTGTTTTGAGTGTCGTCTTTTTTAGACTCAACAATACGTAGTATGAAAATTAGCGAATGCAGCAAATTGGATGGCTATATGCTAGACAGGATACAAACGTATTTATGTTATGTCTTCAGCTGTTTGCTGTTCTGTTTCAATCCTGTTTAGAAGCTGAGCAAAGCCAAACTCATTCTGCTGTCGCATTAATGCAGTAAGTTTAATGATTTTAAATGTGTATTTTTGCCAGGGAAGTCTTGCAACATAACCACGTGATGTTCTAGCAAAGCATACTGAACATAAGATGGATGTTGATAAAGGCCACCGAGAGCTAGTGTACTGACTCCTCCAAAGATGATGTCAGTTCGATAAATTGCTCTTGACCTTTTATCAATGGAGAGTAGCATGTCCGAGTTGACCATCGAAATCTCATCTGCGACAAGACTTGTAAAGTCTTGCAATCTGCATCTGAGTGTGTTGGGTCTGTTTTGAGCTAGTCCAAAATATATTAAAATATATTAGAGAAACCTTTCATGACGGGCGAGGAGAAAGTAGAATTAAATGCAATGCAATTTATGTTAAATGCTCCAGCGCCGGTTGGGGCTGTTAAAAGAGGGGTTACATTCTCTGAGATGTCATTAATATGCCAAAGTTATTGACTTTGAGTTTCTTTTTTGGCTTTAATGATGTGTGATTTTCCTGAACCAGCTCCACCGCTGACAAAATGAAAGAATGGAAGAGGTTGCAAGCAAGTTTACTTTCTTTGACACAGTTAGTTTTGAGCACCAGTTTACAAGGTATTCTTCTATATGGATCTGTTGTTCACTAAGTGACAGGGTATTTTTCTCCATATGTCATCAGTCATTACGGTTTACTGTACTTCATGTAATGTAGTGAATGTTATTTAAAGACCTGAATTCATTTCTGAAGTTGAAGAATAAAGGGATCGAGCCAGGGAATGATCTTCATGATCATCCTTCCTACCTCCCAAAGTGGCATCTAAATTGGCTTGTATTTGCTCAGGAGCTGCTCCAGGCCATGCATCATCATCTAGTGTGCCATTGTCTTGTAGATCAAGAAAGATAGTTTCCATCCTATGTGCATTCTTGCAGAATATTTTATGTTCCTATGTCCTGTTGTTTGTTCCCCCATTTAAGATGTTTCATACAAAGGGAGTATGCATGCAGATTTGTAAACCAAGTTAGAGACTGCCAGTATATTTTGACAAAACTATGCTGAATTACTTGTGTGAAACAACTTGCCCATTTGCTTTGTTTAATACTCTGCCTGTCGCCAGCATGGAGTAGCATGAAACAATCAAAGAGGTTGCAGAACACTATGGGAAACCAACTTAAGTGATGGGGATATTGATAATTTTATCATATATCGATTTTACAACTGTATAAGACAAACCAATCCCCTAACAGCTGCAGGACATTACCATTACCCCTTAAGACTGTTTATCAAAACTGTCTTGTTCACTTTACAACAAATTTTGTTTCCGCCTCAATGTACATGCAACCCACTGAAGTTCAACAAAGAGGCTTAGTCCATGCGCGCTGGTGGTATTTATTCATGATGCACCACACATCAATAGAGGTAGTATGGATTCATGATGCACCACACATTAGTAGTGGTAGTATTGATTCATGATGCACCACACATTAGTAGCATCACACATCAATAGTGGTAGTATGGATTCATGATGCACCACACATTAGTAGATGTAGTATTGATTCATGATGCACCACACATCAATAGAGGTAGTATGGATTCATGATGCACCACACATCAATAGTGGTAGTATTGATTCATAATGCACCACACATCAATAGTGGTAGTATGGATTCATGATGCACCACACATTAATAGTGGTAGTATCGATTCATGATGCACTACACATCAATTGTGGTAGTATGGATTCATGATGCACCACACATCAATAGTGGTAGTATGGATTCATGATGCACCACACATTAATAGTGGTATTATGGATTCATGATACACCACACATTAATAGTGGTAGTACGGATTCATGATGCACCACACATTAATAGTGGTAGTATGGATTCATGATGCACCACACATTAATTGAGGCAGTATTAGACGATGATATAAAAAATGGCGATAAATATGCCTCAACACGTCTGCTTGCTGGTGATACTGGACTTAATTTGTCATAGTCTTTGCCTGTACAATGTCCTGTTTTTTTCAGCCTTTTTACTTAGTTTGTGTTCATTTTTTCTTTTTTTTTATCTGGTCTGGGTTTTTTTAGCCTGTTTCCCGAGTCTCTGAGTCTCTCAAATATCCATGGTTCTATTGCATTGTTCCTTTGTCATATTAGTTCTTTTGTTTTTCTTACGCCATTATCAATGACTGTTTTTACTCATCTGGCATAGAAGCCCTCATAGCCTCTTCTCTTATTCTTTCTTTTTTATTATTTCTTTCTTGAGATTTGACATCGTAACCTTTTTCTTCTTTAATTGTTGCTTGTTGACTTTGTAAGGTAATTCACTTAAGTTGTTGATATAATTTGGACAATCCTGGCAACATCAAGCCGTTGCTGCTTCGCTTCCAGGAATGTATGAAATTCATTTGTTTGTGTTTTTACTTGTACTTTCTGTCCTCATTTGAATTTGTCTTTGAAAGTGAATATGGACATTTCCTGCCTTTTGCGTATGTTCTTCTGACTTCTAACGTCTACAACTCTTGTATCCTGAAGCCTTTGTCTTTTCACCTCAGGTGGTGTATCAAATTCAATTGTTTATCCTCTGAGTAGTTTCTTGTTTATGAAAAGGTCCATTTATCTATGAAGCTCAGCCTCCAGTTTAGCATGCTCTGTTGTAATGTAAATATTAGGGAAGGAAAGATAAGTCAAGTTAGCATTCAGGTAAGCAAGGCTCTGTGTTGTTTTGCAAAGTAAAAGTAAATGAAGTAGACATATAATGAACCGGAAAGAAATATATATTTAAGGAAGACGAACTATTGACTATATATGACTCAAGGAATAGAACTGACAAAATTATACGGAGGAACTATAAACAAACACAGGTAGAAAATAGAACTGACAAAATTATACGGAGGAACTATAAACAAACACAGGTAGAAAAGATATAAGTTATGACAATGTAGCACAAAATATTGATAACTAATGAGCCATGAAAAGCGGAAAAATAAAACACTTTCATACCTAAAGGCTGGTATGTGGTGAGTGGAGTGGTAAGTTGTAGTATCACTATTTTCTTTCTGGTGGTTCCTGATACTGAACCTGTTGCTGCTTTTCTGTATGTAGCCTCCTGTCTATTACAGAAGGGATGTGGTATGAGAACATATATTATGTAAGCAAAAATGCAGCCATGCAATGTGAAGTACTGCTGAAAGGGAACTGTTTGCTGGAATAAGTGATATCAAAGTCGATTTGTAGCAATATAACACGCACATATCTTGTCATCAGATCTACTGTACAATAAGATGTACTTGTGGGATAGGATTACCATTAAGACGATGGGTATATTCGTAAGAGATAGAGCTCCAGTTTCACTAACCAAAGTCTTAAAGTAAAGTTTTGACTGAAATAAGGTAGTGTATGGGATTTTAATAAAGTCTTGATACGTCCAGATGACGATTTCAGCAGGTTTCATTGCGTCAGTTGTTTATATTTAAAGAGAGATATTCTTTGTTGTCACAAACATCTTGTTTGAAGCATCTTGACTGACTTCTAGCTTGTGTATTTCATATGTAAATTGAGATGCAATAGCAAGGTATCGATTAAAAACTTGTATTTAAATCAGAGGTATAAAATTGACTAGTTCGGAAGTGAAAATGATCAATGCAATAATGTCGTAAGGGAACAATTATAGTATTTATAATGTATTTACTTGCTACCTTTACACCATGTGTTGTACAATACCTACCTTGTATCTTGCATGATTTTCGGCTTTGGAGTTGCATTCGATATCCCTTGAATGGAAGCTACAAACATTTTATATAAACAATACACACAAGATAATATTAATAAATCTCTCTACCCTCGAATGGCCTTAAATATGTTGCTGTGTTCAAGACAGCTAAAGTAGAAACTACACACAATAGAATACAAACAGAGATTAAAAGCATTTGTGTTTTAATTATAAAGAGAGTATGTATGTACAATTTAAGAATAGCCCTTGTCAATATATTTAACTTCATAACAGTGTTATAAGTCTTCATCAAAACATTAGGCATACAAATCAACACAACTTTCATTACTATCAGGAAGGAACTGACAAATGTATCTTCGTTTTGCTTACAGTTGAAAGGCTGCCATTTCCTATATCTGACAGTTATACCATCGAAGCTTTCAAGTGATGAAATGGACTGCACCTGAAATTACTGAAGTTTTACAAGTAAACATGATGCAATTATCATTTGTATACAGGTTTTTTTTTCCTTCTTGGAAAGTAAATCAACATGGATATAAAATGTTGGTATATGAAACAAAATGTCAAAGTTTTAAAAGAAGATACTGATCAACAGTCAATTTCTTAATTGGAAAGTAAATGCAGATGTGAATGTCATATATATAGAGAAAAATCTCAACATGCAAACAGTTGCTATGTGTGCTGCACAGTGAGGAACTTTACCATGCGAATATAATCTGTCCTAGTTGGACAATAAATGATTACATATATTTGATACAGCCATAAAACGTGTTCTTTTGCTCAGAAAATGGCAGAAAGGAAGGACAGCTAAAAGAACACGTCCTCTAACTCATATCACCGTCACATCTTTTTTTCGTTTTGTCTAGAATTCTGACTTGTTGATTGTAGTGTGGAAAGTATATGTGTCTGAACTCTGACTTGTTCGTTTTGATGTGTGAAGCGGATTTGTGTGTGTTAACGGAGACTCAGATTTTGCCGTGTTGCCATCAAATGGATAGTTAAAAAAGCTGAGTACTTCTTGACTAGAATGCAATTCACTTTTCATCTTGTTACATCGTTCTTCCATATCATCTGCTTGAAGACGATTTTCATTTAGCTTTCCAGATGCAAGTCAAAAAGGTCAATAACTCTTACAAAAATCAAGGCAGCACAAAGATTTGTCAATATGTGCATCTTTAGATGATGACCATAATACGTACCAAGTTTAACAGCGAGCCATGAAAATAAGACTGCAAAATAAGTTGCGTTCACAAGATTCTGTCTTACATGGCAGTCAGATGTAAGTCAAAAAGGGCAGTAATTCTTAAAAAAATTTAGAGAGCAAAATGATTTGCCGACATATGCATCTTCAGGTGATGACCATAATATTTACCCAGTTTCATGGCAATCCATTAAAAACTGCGGAACTAGTAGCACTAAGGAGATTGTATGCCGGAAGGAAGGACGGACCGACAGACGGACGGACACACGGATTGCTATATTCCACCGCCTCTGGAGGCGGATATATACGTTATAATGATGTACATATGAAGAAAAAAATGATGAAAGGTGCTGCTCACATTTACTTTCGATTAATGAAATATGAAGCTTTGACTTTATAGTTTATATGGGTATGAATTTGCCAATTGTATAATTATATTAAAAAAAAAAAAAAAAAAAAAAAAAAAAGCTTTTTCAAATTCTTTAGGATACAAACTTCCAAAGTTCCAAAGATTTCCAGCTCAGAGAGTTTTCAAATCAATTATTCTAGTGGCAATAAATCTTATATGATTACAAAGACGATTTTGTATTAACGGGCTACGTTTTTTAATAAAGTAATTTTAGATTGCAAGTTACATTAGTTCCTTCCATGATAAAAGTTAATACATAACGCCGTGAATTTGGAGAAAAAATAGGTACCTTTTGAATTCTTTTTCTTTAGTAGTCCTGTATGAAAACCTTAGGCAATTACACATTATGACGATAGCACAACTTTACGGCAATTCACTCAACTTGATTTCTTTTGAAGCGATAGAGCAAATAAACGACACAATACACACAAACAAATTGATAAATCATTTTAAGACAGAGCAACATAACTTAATTCTACATCTGTGATATATCTGTCGGAACATCAAAGATTTCTTTTCCACCTTTTTCATCATACAGTGTGTTCTAGGCTAATTAATACAAATCTTTCTTATTACTTAAAGTGAATAACTTTTTAAAAAGTCAAACCTTGTATTCGCAAAAAAGTGTTAGTCGAAGACCACAATTTTTATAGTTCCATGATCACCAATTATTTTCTGATCTCTATCTGATTTTGATCACAATGGATGTAAATCATTATTTGGCCTACATGCCGAACTAGATTTCAAAGAAATGTACTGTTCTAAGGCAATGGCCATACATTGGGTTTCTGGATTCTTCCATTCCACAACCATCTCCAAGGATGGGATACCTAAAATGACATTTCTAACAACAAACATATATATATATATATATATATATATATATATATATATATATATATATATATATATATATATATATATATAAATATATATATATATATATATATATATATATATATGTATGTGTGTGTATGTGTGTGTGTCCATTTACTTCGCAACAGAAGATAACAAAAGTTATTATTTAACCAATTGAGCAGCTGTCTTTTCCTTAGCCTATTCTATAACTATTCTTACAGACCTACTCAATTCAAAACGTATTCATGTATTTATTATTTTTTTAAAGTATTAGGGTAATTTTTGTAATACTGTTGAGATGTGCTGGGTTATATAGTTTATACCTACCAAGAAGTACAATGGTTTGTACCATCTACAATGAAATGGAAGAATAATAGCAAATGGATAAAGTGTTTTGAAAATAATTTTAATAACGGTGGTTTTAGCTATATATGTACAGACCAATGTTTTCATAATTTCGAAAATTGTGCAAGTGAAATTAAAACAAGGTATGATGAGTCTTTGTAAATACGGTGCTCTGAAAAAGACAGTTCTTCAAAAGGCATAATATATTGTAATTTAAAACATATTCAATGTTTCAACATTATTTACAAGGTTTAGTTTAAACATATTTTATTTCGTAAATTTGTAGTTGGAGATTACAGGATGTATAATATAGAAGATAACTAGTTAGAACGAAAGTCAATGGCTTATAATGTTCGTCTCCTTTGATGACACAAAAATTTTAAATATATATGAATATATGGAGCACGATATTAAATTTAATTTACAAGGTTTGCCATGTTAAGATAGAACAGTTTTATGTTAATTTAAGACTGCCAACCATAGATTGCGCATAAAAAGAAGAAAGCTGGCGTGATTTAGATTTATAAAAAAAACCTTTGTAATCTGTGTTATTCACACTAGACATAGTTTCCTCGGTCTTTGAAATAGCTTTTGTATTATTTGGCTATTACAGTCAATTGCCAAGACAGAGCGTGATCCAGATAAATAATGTGCAGAGAAATACGACATTTGAGAATGTTTTTGATAGCAGGAAATTTCAAGGGTAATTATTTTAAAAAGCAAAATATTACATATCTGGTTAGCCTGAACATTAATCTTCACTTCCAGGTAGCTATCGTTCTAATTCACAGTGAATATTTCTCCAAATTGCCTCTTTTTAATCGCCTATCCAAGCTATATACAATTGTATCTCGCACTAATGCTAAAGGTTGTTTGCTTCCGATTTGTGTCACAGCTCATACGGGTCATTATTCAAATAACCCTTATGACCTGTGACGCAAGATCGAAAGTAAACAATACGGCATTGCACTCCCTCATAGGCTCTATTTACATTAAAATCAGTAGTAAATATAATCTTATATGGATTGCAATGACCCATTTGGAGAAATAATTAGGCTTGATTAGAACAATTGTAATCTGGATAGATATCTTATATTAAGGCTAAGAACACGATCGGTAAATTTCTAAATTAATTGAGTTTGGTAAGAACTAGAAAGACTAGAGTTAAAGTAGGATAAGAAATAAATTAATATACAATGTAAATATTCCAATATATGATACTCATATGCCTCCCTAACAACTGATGACTAAGATAATTGTATGACCAGCCTCGTAGCTGTCCTGTCTAGTGTTTTATTGTTATGTCACAAAAGATTCTCTAAGGTGTAAATAAAATAATTTGTCTACTTTAAAACTGCATCAAATTATGCAAACGTAGAAAAAATCTTGACGTAATAGAAAAAGTTTGACTAATCTTACATAAAGATTAGTCTGACTATAACAGTTTTCACAACAATTTTCATATCAGTCCTAAACACCCCTCCTATTTCTCTCTCTCTCTCTCTCTCTCTCTCTCTCTCTCTCTCTCTCTCTCTCTCTCTCTCTAACAGAGTATGTATGTAGAAAGACATTTTATATGTCTCTTTATTAGCGTTGTCATCAGTTTGAAGTGTTCCTTTTTGAGTACGTTCCTATTATTACGTGAAGTGTTCCTTTTTGAGTACGTTCCTATTATTACGTGGGTTTTGATTTATTATTATCTCCAACTATATTTCTCCACGGAATCGAACCTCTTCATATGACATTCTGCTTTTAATGACTTGACATACTGATGACTGATAAATATTCCACTCCCATGATTTTTCAAAGCTTTACAAAAAATATGTTTACATATGTTTGTATCGTTCAACTGTAAATATACTTACTTCCTTTCCCTTGTAAAATAATATATATATAATTGATATACTATCATTATAACTGCTGGAATGCTTGACACACTTGGGTGCAAGAAGAAACGTAACATCTACACAAATATTCCTACTGTTTTGTACAACCTGAAATGATTATTCTAATGTGTAATCTATGTATTTAAGGGTCATAACAATCTATGTATATAGGAAATGTTATTATAATATACACGCTTACATGTGCGGCTTTTATAGAGTGACATAACAACAAATACGATACAAGCATACAATTGCACATTCAATGTCATTCTAGATTTAAAGTACCACATATTACGATGTTATTATATACTTATATCGATAATAACATCCATTCATCCACTAAACCATCCATCCATCCATACATACATACATACATACATACATACATACATATATACATTCATACATACATACATACATACATACATACATACATACATACATACATACATACATACATACATACATACATACATACATACAATGCATGTGTGTATCTTACTACATATCCACAGTCTGTTTTTTTGTCAACCTGCGCTTAATTTTCACACATAATGCGAATAAGCACACTCATTATCGCTTTACCTATGAAGTTTATTTTCTTTTAAATATTGGGAATTCTCTTTGTTTATATGTGGTTTCCAAGGAAAATATCCTGTATCAATGGGAGTACCGCTTGCCGTTTCCAGAATGCACTGACAGTTAAGATCAAAGACGAGTGATATACAAACATGTTCCCAGGCTGTGTCAACAATTACATCGCTTCATAATTAATTTATTGCGTCCCTACTTTATCCAGCCGAAAACAGAACAGATAATCGCTTCTGCAATAAATGTTTGATTACATAATATGCTTTAACATTTATAAATATCACAAGTTAAATTGGAGTTATTAAAATTAAACTTTTTAAACAAATGGATTAAAGTACATTTTCGCCGAAGCGTACTTGTTACTTCTTTTCCATTGGCACTTCATTGAAACATCTCTGTCCATGCAACTGAAAGACAGATGCAATGGCGGATCCAGAGGGGTCGGGGACCGGGGGGGGGGAGGGGGCAATAAACCCTTCCCCCTATTCCAGTTTAAATGGTATACTTTTCAGTGAAAACCAGAGAATGTTTGTCATATTAAGCAAAACTATCTACTCCTTTCTAATTATCGATACCCCGTTGACACAATTTGAGATCCGCCATGAGATACATACATTCAGACATACATACATTTTTTTCTTTGTTCTTTTTTCTTTTCTAGGATATTTTTTCCTACCCATATATATGCATACTTCGTGCATACGTACATACATGCTTACATACAGACAGATAGGCAGACAGACACTGTACACCTGAACATCTGTTCCTTCTCACTGTTTTATTTACACCTATTACATGTATAATAGTAGCTTTATGTTTCATATACTCTTCAAGCTTGTAATAATTTTATTTCAACTTAACTGCGCGGTATATTAAAAATATTGCCTATGTATTGTATCTTAAACGCATGTCTAAAATGTATAATGCTCTTAAATAAGCACGGTTAAGATTATATAACTCATATTCATGGGAGATTTCCTTTGCTGTCCCTGATGGCTATGTTATTAAAAGCATTGAGGCAGAAGATAATGGAAAGGACTATTGACAATCATTGAATTTTTGTAAATATATTACTTGTTTAGTGTGTTGCATATCCAATAATATCAATGTATGTTCCTATTATTATTGTGTACTAATGAAAATAACTGAATGTAATCTCTTTGGAAGAGTAAATAAAGACAGTCATACATACATACATACATACATACATACATACATACATACATACATACATACATACATACATACATACATACATACATACATACTCACATACATACTCACATACATACATACATACATACATACATACATACATACATACATACATACATACATACACACACACACATACATACATACATACATACATACATACATACATACATACATACATACATACATACATACATACATACATACATACATACATACATACATACATACATACATACATACATACATACATACATACATACATACATACATATATACTCGTGAAACAGTTCTGGATCTCCTTCGCTTTTGACTTCGTTTAGATGAACGTGTGTTTATACCAGTATTTCTATTTAGCAATGGCACGAATTGTTTCCCCTCTTTATATCTTTATATATATATATATATATATATATATATATATATATATATATATATATATATATATATATATATATATATTTCTTGAAAAAATTTATTTGTAAAGTTACTACATACACGGGAATATATACGATATCTATTGGAATGCTTTTCAACTACTTTACAAACACGAAGAACTCATCCATTCAGAAAAAGCTAGACCTATAACCTTACGGTAGTTATTATACCGTTATGTTTAATTAACCGTAAAGGGTAGAGAGGTTAGGTAGCTCAGGGTGAGCTAATGTGTGAAAGTAACGGAATATAAGCTGATACAAATTACAGCGACAGCGCACACTTTGTTGTTTTTTAATCAGATAATATCAAAGCTGTTTTTCCACGTATTAAATATAGCAGGTGGCTATGTTCTGATTTAGGAAAGAAGACCCATATGGTTCTCCATCGTGAGCTGAACGAGTAATTGGAATCGGTGAGTATTAATTAGTAGATAAGGGTTACATTAAAATGACAGCTGGAGTTATTATTACCCCAAAACATGAAATGAAATAGAACAAGTAGATGGTTATTTATGCAGTGGGTAGAGGCACTGTATAAGAAAGGCGGGAAACAGTATTATCGGAAACAAACAAACAAACACAAAACAAACAAAGTATACGATTGTGAAAAGTTCACATTATTCTGGTATCTTTGTCTTACAACGTAGAAAACCATTTTCTATTATCAATGGAAATATTTTTTCATGAAAAAAATATAAGCACATACAAATAATCCAGTTTTTGCTTATATTCATTTTATCATATAATGGTGTGTAAGGTCATCGGTACGTGTTTTATGAAAGGTATAGTTGGAAATGTCTCTAGTTCCTGTATAGGCTTGTTGATTTGTTGTTCACTTGACAACGTTCTCACTCTTACGTTAGTGTCGTATTGACCGTTGCGTATATAAATATATGAATGTGCATTCTATGTGCACAGTAACGGAGTGATACATCTCGTCAGTAATTCGGAACCCTGAAATTGAACTATTGTAGATGTTTTATCGTTAAACAGGTAAATTGATCTCATTTACATCTCATTTTCATTATGATAATTACCACACCGGTAAATTTATCTCATTTACATCTCATTTTAATTATGATAATTATGATAATTCATTAATTATAATAATTTCCTGGAGTCTTTGTTAAAAGATCATCGTTTATTTTACACATACTGTATTGCCACAAGCACATACATACATACATACTTACATACATAGTAATGTTTGCATCTTCAAATTCAAATGCAAGTTTTCTTTTGGCGCCATAGCCTGCTATATAATCACGAGGCATATTCAGAAGTGACCCTTTTTCCTCCCGTCTGTAATGTCTAGAAGGGCCAGTCTGTAATGTCTGGAAGGGCCAGTCTGTAATGTCTGGAAGAGACAGTCTGTAATTTCTGGAAGGGCCAGTCTGTAATGTCTGGAAGAGCCAGTTTGGTCCAGTCTGTAATGTCTGGAAGGGTCAGTCTGTAATGTCTGGAAGGGCCAGTCTGTAATGTCTGGAAGGGCCAGTCTGTAATGTCTGGAAGGGCCAGTTTGAAATGTCTGGAAGGGCCAGTCTGTAATGTCTGGAAGGGCCAGTTTGAAATGTCTGGAAGGGCCAGTCTGTAATGTCTGGAAGGGCCAGTCTGTAATGTCTGGAAGGGCCAGTTTGAAATGTCTGGAAGGGGTAGTCTGTAATGTCTGGAAGGGCCAGTTTGAAATGTCTGGAAGGGCCAGTCAGCTTAATTAGGACTTTAAGATTTTTGTTTCGTCTTAACCGCTGACGTTCATAACATCGTTTGATTTGTACGCCGCATAGTACAAGAGTGTGGTTTTCTTTTATATATATATATATATATATATATATATATATATATATATATATATATATATATATATATATATATATATATATATATATATATATATATATGTGTGTGTGTGTGTGTGTGTGTGTGTGTGTGTGTGTGTGTGTGTGTGATGAGAGGTATACACATTTTGCGAAAAATGTAACAAAAGGATTTACTAAATTCAAAGCCTATTTCTCTAACAACTTATTCCAGTAAGCATAATTCATATACTTTAAAAAACGATTTAGAATTTGCTAACTAATATATTAGATTATGTAACATATCGTGTTGTTTTAATGGTATATTCTTCGCGTTACCTTCTTCTTCCTGTCTGAATTTGATGTTGATCTTCTATATTTATGAATGCACCAATGCCATCAAGTTTGAAACTAGAACTAAGTTTGGGTGCCCAATAATCATATTGGGATTGTCAATACTACTACTACTACTACTAATAATAATAATAATTGATACCCAAGTATATGTTGAATAAGTGAGATAAAAATGATTGCCAACAGTGATTCATATATTCTGGAACTGATTATTTTTCTTACATCCATTCTAGATGATATCATTTTGATTTTTTATATATTTTTATTCCAGGCAGGCTGACGATAAGTCGTGTAAAACCTACAGGGTTGTCAAAGGTAATCTCTGAGTACGAGGCACATGGTGTGCGTTCCACGTGTGAAGTAATTCTCATTGTAAGAAATGCTCGAAGAAAAGGAAGTACCCTGTTATCCAAAGAAAATATGCTTTCTGAAGACTGATAATCCAGTCTTGAAGGAGCGTCTTTACATCCAAAATCTGCCAGAAGGGGAAAGAAGGAAACTGGCGAATTTTCTTTCTGATGGGTGTCCCGCAGATCTGCAACTCAGTGAAGACAATTTTCATTTCTTTCTCCATCTCTGTTCACTGCGGACATTTAGTATTGATAATAAACTCTTTCATCACTGCATGAATTTCTACAATGATATTAAGGAGTCAGATAAATTGTACAGTCTTCAAGGCTGTGCTGAGTGCAAGCATATGTTAGAGAAAAATGGAAGCAAATTGATTTGCCCTGATGCCAATATTTGCAAGAACTCTAAAAGTGTCCAGTACGGTGTGCTGTTTGTGAGAGATGATGCCAATGAAAAACAGACGGTTATGATTGTGGAACTTTCCAGTACTATGATAATCCACAAACAATGTGTGAAAAAAGTGAACAAGTTTGGACGCGGCTTCTCGGTTTGTTCCCAAATACGAAATGAGTGTCCGTACATCTTCATTTCCGGTGGTAGAGGGCGCTCTGGCAGAAAAGTGTTAGAATATGACGTCATCGAAAATAAATGGAAGACGTGCCCCAAGCTACGTTGTGAGCGTTCTAATCATACCATGGTGTCTGTTGATGAAAACATTTACCTGATAGGGGGTGACAAACTTTCCATCATCGAGAAATATAATCCAAGAACAAAAATATATTCGACCATCGGACATCTTGAGGAGAACGTTTCAAATCCTCTGGTTGTTCAGTATCAGAAATGTTTGTACATATTCGGTGGCAGAACTTCAGACGGACGTGACGTGGCTAGTGTTCGATATTTGAATACAATCACGAACGTTACTGAACATTTGCCGGACCTTCCACTTTCCTTTTCTGGTGGTCAGGCTGTGTTGTTGAATACAAAAGTCTATATCGCTACCCCTGGTGGAAATCTGATCTGGTTCGATCCAAAATCCGGTCTGTCTAAATTATGTTCTAGTAAGGTCCCGTCCCGAGAGTTATTTTTCATTTTTGATAAAGACAGTAGGCTTTATGTGCTAGGTGGCATCGATAAGTCTGAGAACAAGTTCTTTAGGACTTTAGGACGATATTGTCCCGAACAGGACTGTTGGAAGACGGAATCCGAATTAAAACCTATACTTCCAATTGTTGCAAGTTGCGTTCTGCAATATCCGCATAAGTGCCCGGTGCTGCCATTTAATGAATCAATCTGATCTGTGTATTAGTGCAAATATTTGTACTGAAATATTTATATTTTAAAATTAGTTCTGTAAATTCTAACTTCCAAATAGTCCATGAATCTGACTTTCAGATAAAGTATGGAAGATCAGATTAGTCGTTAAATTAGTACTCAGTGTTAGATGATTTACGCAAGAAGGACTTGTTATTAAACTAAATATGCCGACAGCAACGCTCTGAAAAGTCTCCAACCAACTACTGAGATTTGATCGAAGTTTCAAAGAGCGGGACTTAAGAGCTTTACATTTGACGCACTTAGTGCTAAATATGCGCGTTCATCTATTAGGAGATGGTATCTTAATTATCTATACATGTATATATTTTCATTTCCTCTTATTTCTTCCTTCCTTCTTGCAATCTCTTCATTAGAAAATTTGTTAAGAGTTTGCGTGTTATTGTCAGATACAATATCCTAATAAAGTGAAAAATCTGTCCACCACATGCCTTTGTTTTTGATGTTATAACAGAAGTTCTATACTTAAATGTGTCCAAGTAGGATATATTTCTTTTTGATGTGGGATTTTTATTTTCAGTTTCTTGTTCGATGGATCTTGTGAATTCCTTCTTTATTATATTCAAACAACGAAACCTTTCAAGCTACTGTTATCTAGTTCACACTATGGATTGTAATATTGTTCCAGATATTAACAACTTGAAAAAAAAAACAATTTCTTCTTCTAACAAGATGGCGGCTATGCGTAAATAAGGTTGATAACTACATATTCCTTTTAAATATTTCTACCATATAATTTTTTTAATGAATCGGCTTTTGATTACTATAGGTGAGTAAAGATTATATGATTCGTTAGTATGAATTTCACCACTTTTAAGGAAGGACGTTTTTGCCTTGAACGCATGCACCCAATTGTAAGAATACAGTTTGTATCGATGTCAAACGCAATTTGTTGTTACAGAAAGTAAGTTTAAGTCAAATAGGCACAAGGTTTTACAAGACGAGAGACAATTTGATGTTGACGTTGTCACAGTCTATTGATTGCAAGAAATGATAATGTTCATTTCTAAGATTTTTAAAATTATTTTTCCTTTATCTTTTTTACTCTTGAATATTTCGTTTTTGGGAGCTTCTTGTAGAATATTAAAATTTGTTTCATTTGGGTCAGTTCGGTGACCTAAATCAAATGAGGCAATTATTCAGATAATAATAATTGCATGAACAGATTTGATTTGGTAAATTATAAATAAGATTATTCTTTGCGAAAAAAATATAGCTTTTGCCAGGTAAGCACACACACACACACACACACACACACACACACACATATATATATATATATATATATATATATATATATATATATATATATATATATATATATATATAATTATAAATTACAATGCTCTATTAGTTTTCTTAAAAGGTATTTTATGTTATCATATGATAGCATTATGATTACCCCCTGACCTATTATGTTTTGGAAGTGTTCAAAATAGATGAAACACCTTGTCTGAAAGTAATTTGCACGTGTTCGTGTGTTAAAATGCCATGCGGCCGGTGTTTTATTAATTGAACACTTCCACTTGAACGCGTGGTTACATACCTAAACAAAACATTGTCAGTAGACTCAACAAAGTGAGTAACTACTTTGCTTTATAAACTTATGCCCCAATGCAGATCCGAATAGTCAAAGTTGAAAAAGTTAAAAACTTGACAAAGTTTGAAAATTGTTGTAATGCCATTAACAACTAATCAGATCAAATGCGTATGAATACAAACACGCCTACTCAATTTCATCTGTCGTTTCTGCTTAATCATTCTAGCAAGGTTTTTGTCAAAAATGTATTAGTCCAAAAAGTAAAACATTTTGTAAACAAATTGCAAGATTGTTGCAATTGCCTGAAAATTAAATCAAAGTCATCTACATATTACATACAAATATGCCTGCCGAATTTCATTTGACTACCTCATGCGGTTTTTGTCTAATCGTTCCGACAAGGCTTCATCACGAGAGTCGGTATAATTTTTTTAAATGTACAAATATTACAAAATTGCTACAATGGCCTGAAAATCTAAACTGATCACGTGTATGAACATATCAATACATCTGTCAAATGTCATTTGTCTACCTTCAGTGGTGTTTTGCGAAATCTCGCCAACAGGTTTCTCGGAACAGACGAACGGACGTATCTTACATATCCATATACGTATCATTGCGACTGCCAGATGCCCTCACTGCAAGCAGTGTGTACATAAAAAGTCCTGTATTTATTTTACAACAATAGTTAATACATGTAATAAAATATTCGACAGTGGGGATTTTCATACGATTCCCGCACGCGAGGGAATTTATGAAGAAGATAGAGAGGATATCAACAATGTCTAACGATAAAGAATTTGCAGATTATACCTATGGCATGCATGTATACTTGCATACCTTAAAAACACTGGTATAAACAGTTTTATACGTTTTAAATTTATTCTGACATAGCTTTGAAACTTTTTTAATTTATGTGCGCATTTTGAAAATTAATAATCTAAAAATCGTCTTAATCAACGAGTTAATTTTCATTTGTTTATTAATAAGGTGTATTTGCAGATATACACAAGATTAAGCCTTTAAATAACGTAATTTGTTAGAAATTCGTAAAGGACTATTTTGTTCATTTTATTGACGATGTTCAAAATTTATAAAGTCCTGTAATAACTACAATGTCGTAAAACTTATGGCGGCATAAACGTGATTGATGATGACGTCGACGTACGTTAATATATCCAAAGTCTAGACAAATATGAAATATATATTTACAAAAGGTATCAAAATACGAAAAACTGGTATGTTTATGTACGTCAGAATCCTATACAAAATAACACATACAGCATAACCATATTAAACATCACGCAAGTATAGATTTTTTATAAAAGAAAGATATGACAATGGACTTGTATGGAAGGTTATGGCTTTTCTTCCTTGTGTTGTCTTTCCATGGTACTTTTTCCTGTTTTAAAACATTGTGATGTACATAATACTGAAATCTCATAATATATACGCCTTGGATATTAACATTTATTGTTAAACCTAGAATGGTGGACCTCCATTGCTTTTAGTAATCGAATTGTTTGCAAAATAGTGTTAATTTATTGCTTAACAGTTTGTTTTACTGTATTGTAGTTAGGTATATTCCCACTAACACGAGAAACTTCAATATTATAAAGTTGACCTAGCTCATATACATATATTTTGATATTCCCCTTTTGCTTTACTTATTCTATATATAGAATTAGTAAACAATGGGGGGAAACCTAAACTATATGTACATGACTCCTGCGATATTCCGGTTCGTTGATTTTGCTATAACTTGAGCAACCAATGAAAAGCGTAATTTCAAACTACATGTGCCTAATCCATATTATATATATATATATATATATATATATATATATATATATATATATATATATATATATATATATATATATATATACATACATCAAAAGACGCTATTGTACCTGTCGTTAAAATTATAACAATTTTCCTTTGAAAAGAATGATAAAGATCATTCTTGCCGACCTAGTCACACTTGCAACGCGGAAAGTTTGAGTTGGAAAAGAAAGTATTTACACCGTTCTTATTTTTAATTGGCCAATACATACCCACACGTATCAAGTGAGATATACGTAGTTTTCAATATAAGACCAGAAATAGAGTGATGCAATATCTTCCTTTCTTCATGCATATTACGTACACATATTATTTTCCTCTATTTTTTATTTGTAATATTGTTATATACAGTCAACCTTATTGATAAAAACCAGTCATGGCACCATCGCCAAAGTGGTCTTAACGAGAAGTTTGTATTTTTTACAGGTAAAATACATTGATTTATGTAGAAATAGTATCAATGGAGCTATGTCTTTATACACAGGTAGTCCTAATATACGGGTGGTTGCTAGAGTTTGTTTCGTTTGCAACAACAACGGACGGCTCCACACTGCTCACTGACATAGTAAAAATACTAGATTGGGAGAACACTACAATAATGTCCTCAATCAACAATCATCTATCAGAAACTGACTGAACTCTTCCAGACAATTTGGACTCGAGGAACTATACACCAGGAGTACAATGATGCATTTATCGTCCTCTTGTACAAGCGGAAAGGCAACAGAAAATGCTGCGGCAGCCATCTCCTTGCTGTTAATAGCCAGGAAAATCCTTGCCAGAATTCTGCTGAATTGCCTTGTGCATCACATCTACCATAGGCTCCTGACTGAGAGTCAGTGTGGCTTCAGGAGAGGACGAAGGACCACAGACATGATGTTTGCAGCTCGTCAACTCCAGACGAAATGCAAGGAAACATAACTCCAACCTGTACACCATATTCGTCGACCTGACAAAAGCTTTTGACACAGTTACTCGTGGGGCACTCTGGAAGATAATGGCAAAATTTTGTTGCTAAGAGAAATTCGTCAATTCCATGATGTCATGCTCTCTCGTGTCGGGGCGACCGCGAGTCATCTGAACCATTCCCAGTCACCAATGGAGTCACGCAAGACTACGTGTAGGCCCCAGCCCTCTTCAGTATGATTTTTTCTGCAATGCTTACAGGTGCTTTCCGTGACTATGACACTGGGATCGAAATAAGACAGCGGACCGATGGCGAACTCTTCGATCTTAGGAGACAACGGGCGAAGACGAAGTTACAGGAAGTAACTATTCGTGATATCCTAGATGATGACAACTGTTCCCTCAATGCCAAATCTAAGCCTGACATGCAGCAGAATATGGACCATTTCTTTTCAGCTTGTAATAATTTTGGTCTCACATTGAGTATCAAGAAGAGAGAGATGATGCACTAACCTGCACCAGGAAAGCCTTAAGTAGAGCCTACCATCACAGTAAATGGCCAAACTCTCCAGGCAACAGACAAGTTCACCTACCTCAGTAGTACACTGTTGCGTGCAGTCCACATCGATGACGAAACCAATGCCAGAATAGCCAGATTATGTGTGGCCTTTGGCAGACGACATGCAAATGTGTCGGAGCATAGAAGTATCAGTCTGCAAACAAACTTAAAGAGCTGCAAAGATATTTTGTTGTCAACCCTGCTGTATGCATGTGAAATCTGGACGGTGTACAGACGCCATGTCAAGAGCTGAACCATTTTCACATGGACTGTCTGAGGAAACTGATAAGGACAAGATGGCAGCACAAGGTCCTATACACTGAGGTAATCATACGGTCAGGCATTCCAAGCATCCACACTCTGCTGATGACATCACGGATGAGATGGGCAGGCAACGTCACCAGGATATCAATCGAGTGACTACCAAAGAAAATCTTCTACGGCAAGCTCAAGGAGGGAAAGCGATCTCAAGGAGGTCAGATGAAACCATTCAAAGACTCCCTCAAGTCATCCTTAGAACACTGCAACACTGACCGTGAGTCTTGTGAAGATCTCGAACAGGTGCAGTTTCATCCATACTGGAGCCACAGACTATGAGCTGAGGAGAATTGCTGAGGCAGTGCAGAATCGCGAGCAGCAAACATCACAGAACTGCGGCACGTCTTCTGTTGATCAAGCAACCCCGAGTGACATCTCCTATCCAGTGTGCCACAGACAGTTCAGAGCACAAATTGGCCTGGTCTGCAGATTTGCATCAGCTCTGTACCATAGACGACTATGAAACAAGATAAAGGGTAAAACAGTAAAGAACATATCAATCTAAATATAATGTCCGGTTTTGTTTATCGTCTGATTTTGGAGGAATGTGGACATGGTGTCTGTAAGCAATACTTTCATTTACTCTCAGAAAGGTTGTTTCTGAATGGATAGTTCCGGAGAAAGTGCTGTTGTGACCTTAACCTTGACTTAAGAATTGTGGAAGGCTTTCTTCCTAGTCGTTCACAGAGGCGGATCCAGAAATATCATTAGGGGGAGCGTAAACAAATAGGCAAGGAGTCTGTGGGATGGAACCCCAGGTAATAGCACAGGCGTCGAAGCCACAGGGAGCTCGTGCATTTTAAGCGTTTCCAGGGCATAATTTTAACCACCTTTCTGTAAAAAAAAAAAAAAAAAAAACTGACTTCATCTTTTTTACGCTGATTGTTTTTTGTTTGTTTGTTGTTTTGTTTTGGGTTTTGGTTTTTGTTGCGTTTTTTATTTGGAGGGGGCAGGTTGGGGGAGGGGGAAGGGGCATCGATCTGCCAATGGTTCAGTGTGTTGGGCGTAAGACTGCTTCTACTGATCAGATAATATCTATTCGACTACAAAGGCAACTAGATTTTGATATTTATATTTATCTACGCTAATTTGCAGCGGCAAGGTTTCACGTTTTCTTAGTTATTCTACTTAAGCAATAATTAAATTTAACATGCACTGGGGTAAAAACTTACTCCACGGTGAAAACTTAAACGAAATTAGTATGACATGGTGCGAAATGTGGATCATCATGTATTTTCAATTGTCGTTGCATCTTTGCTCTATACACATTTCAATGATATGTTTGTCAGTTCTGTCAATGCATTAGTTTTTCACCCCTATAAGTTATTCGCCACAATTATTTTACAGAAATAGTTCCAATGATGCAGCAATTATTGTACATCGTAAAGTCAATACAGAATAGAATAACAGTTTTATTTTACAACACTCTGGTCATAAAGTGAGAAATGAGCAAAGCAGAAAAATTACACAACTCTAAATCATAGCGACAACAAACTAAACTAGAAGGGTCTTACTCAGTTCTATGTATTGCATTATATGCTAAGTAACCGGTCCAAAATGGCTAGCCAATATCGAAGGCCGGCACAAGAAAATTTGTGTCTCCAGATCATTTAGTCATTGACGTATTTTGCACAACACTGACGTCATTCCAGCTAGTCTAGAAACAGCTAGTCTAGAAACGTCCCACTGAGCTGAATTGATTGGTTGCTAGCTTCACATAGTCGCGGTGCATCGTGGGAGAAAAGTACAGAAATTCCGTACTTTACCTGAAGATGGAGGATGCTAATTATCTGATGCCTCACAAGCAACGGAAGTTTGACGCAGTTGTCAGCGAAATGCTAAGTAATGTGAAATAATGGAAATAAAATGAATAATTTGGAATTGCGCTCATATACGTGAGATATTAGGGAGGGCGAGATGTCACTGAATAAAAAGAAAAGAGGAGATGGATTTAAAGGGATGGGAAAACTCGTCACCAATATCACATAATTTACACTTTCTATCAGTAAAACTAATACCTTCACAGACTCCACAGATAAGTAATGCTTTGCCTTTTAAAAATTGATAAAATCTAAGAATATTTTTCTTTGAAAAGAATTAAAATATTCTTAAAAGGAAGAGTGCGTTTAAAAAGTTTATAATTGTATGTCTCTACAATTAGAGGACACATTTATACTTAAATGGCAGCTTTGCTTGGATTGGTCTGGAAGAATACTTTATACACTTTGCTTACATTTTCTATGTAACTTTTCATTTTGATTAACCAAAAAAGCATAGCTTCCCACTTCGCAAAGGATACATTTCACATTTGTTACCTATTCACTGATTTAATTGCAGTATTTTTTAAAATAAATCAAATATACTGATTTTATCTGCTTCCCAGTTATTATCTGGTTCCAATATCCATTAATAATATACTTAATTACGATGCTAGTTGGATGGCGACCAAGTGCCATAGATATAATTTATAATTGTGTACATTTTCTACATTTTGGAATTGGCCTTTCAAAATAGGTATGAAAACTTTCAGACTGCATGAACAGAATTTTTTCAAAATATGGCAACCATATAAGTTTTATCGTTTTCTACATGTTTAAATTTCGATCTTGCTTTCTGACAATTATAACAAGACCAGGATATATTTATTTTCCTTTTGCCTCCTAGAAAAAAAAAATAATGTCTTTACAAGTTTTTACATAAGTTGGACATTTTTAAGGAAACTTCAGTTATACTGGATTGTGTCGGGTTAGTAGAAATTGTACATAAAAACTACATGATATCTTGTTCTTCTGACTCATCAATATTATCATATTTTCCTAAAATAAATGATATCTTTGCAGGTCCCATTTGATATAAGAACCAGTATTAAGTCCAAGTTTTGGGTCACAGATTGCAATTTTATATCTCTATTCATTGATTGAAGCCGTACTGCAAGTGTCAACAGTGAGTACCCATCAGAGTAAATATTATCACAATCAACAAGGGCAAAGTCATTAAATAAGCTAAACATTTACTGAAGATATAGTAAAATCTATAGCGGATTGATGACGGAAGGTACAATTCCCAGTTTGTTTGTCTTGGCCAAATCTGCCATTAAGTATCAATTCATTACTAATTTTGCATCATCAATAAATTTGTATCCATGGCTATTTTTGTACTATCAAACGGAGCACGTTCTAGATTAATAATGTGATTCAAAATGTAATTATTTTGATCAAAGTATTCAATTGTTGCTTGGTTAATGTTAAAATAGTTATTCAGAAATTCATCAGATATTGAACAATCTTCCATCTCTCTAGTTTGTGCATTGAAGACGCCTGCCAGGAAAACGATTTTATATTTACTGCACATAGATGTCATCTCTATTTAAAGTAAAGAAAAATCACTTTCATTTAAAAATCTGGAATTATGGGACGGTACCTAAACTATTCCTATTATTATATCATCGTTTGTATTGGTTTAATGCTTGGAAATTTTCAACTGCATTAAGTAGTTAAAGCTTCATTCAGTGTAAGATATATATTTGACCAAATTTTCACGTATAAAGCAGTGCCGTCAATGCTGTTACGGCCATGGCCATGTCACTTTTCCCAGAATAAAAAAATGGTGCCAGTATTCTTGGCTAAAACAGAAAAAAAAGAAAACAAAAACTATTTATCGTGTCCTTTATTAGTCTAACTGCTTCCACGCGTCCACTCAATTATCAAATACTTGGTTTATCGCGCATCATAACACGCATCATAACACGCATCATATCACGCATCATAACACGCATCATATCACGCATCATAACACGCATCATAACACCTGTTAGTATTAAACGCGTGTATAAAGTGGAAATCTTATAACCACAATTGCCTAATTGACCTTAGCTGTCAATGACTGGCCGTAGACGATAGTACAGACAAATGGTGATTAAGCCAACATCGCTGAATTGTCTTTTAATCACTGTGTTCACTCTGGTATACATTTGCCGAGTAAAACCTTATGCCGGTGGTTAAATGTTAACGGCTGATTAACAGTTTTGTCAGATATTTTGTTGAAAATATAATTCAAGAGATCTGTTGATTACTGCAGGAGATGGTTTTTTTTCATTTTTATATAATATTGTTAATTGACAATTACCTGATTTGGAACGACAAGCATATATTTCCTACTGTCTATTATGATTTTACCATTACGTGTCGTATCTTCACCTATATGACCTAAGTATACACTATGCACGTTAAGGAAAACATGCCATTTGTTTTCAACCAAATCAGCCCGTCGGCTTTTACATTCCGAAATGTTCTTTTGGAACGCAATTTTGACACTTCATTTGTACCACTGAAGTTAGTGACATTTTCACGCAAGCGAGATAGTGTGTTCGAAACGTTGAAGAAGCTTGCGCCTTAGGCACCCAGGGCCCAGCATTATGAAGGACTATCTGAGACACCCAAGCCCCCAGCCTTATGGCAGGCTGAGACACCCAGGCCCCCAGCCTTATGAAGGACTAGCGGAGACACCCAGGCCTCCAGCCTTATGACTAGCTGAGACACCCAGGCCCCAGCCTTATGAAGGACTAGCTGAGACACCCAGGCCCCCAGCCTTATGAAGGACTAGCTGAGACACAGAGGCCACCAGCCTTATGAAGGACTAGCACAGACGCGCAGAGAGTCCACAACTATAGCGAGGATATCTGTATCAAGTTTAAGTCATGTCTGAAATTTGGTGACACCGCCTGATGAGACCTAAATGAGGGGTCAAAATAGTTGTTTTTTATAAAAACTTATTTCAATCAAACTCTATAAAACGATATGATAGATATAACAAGTTTTATAATTTCCTGGAAAGGTCCATAAAGTGCATCGGGATGCTTAATTTTGCACTAAAGCAGTGGCGTTGCAAGAAAGTCCCCCCACCCATTTAATTCTGGGTTTCCCTCCCAATAAAAAGTTGCTTCATGGGCCCCCAATGGACCTGTCCCTCCTCACCCCCTCACCCCCCCCCCCCCCCCGCAGTTGCGAACGTTGCTTGGGCGGTTGCTACGCCAATGTACTAAAGTTTAGAAAATGTTCCCGGAAGTATCCCTCCACCCCCACCCCCTTTCGCCCTCCGCATCGTTTCGTGAGTTCAAATGACAATGACCGTACCACTTTTAAAATGTCAGCGACGGGTCTGTAAAGCACCACATACTACCAGATTTTCTGATTAATTTTTGCTTTCTTGATTTGCTTACAAACTTGGAGTATGCAATATAGATTACATCTGTATAATAGAATTTAGTTTCAGTAATACAAAATAAATCATTTTTTTTTTAAACAGTTCAGTAAAAATCTGGATAAACAGCTAGTCGTTTCAGAACACAAACATTTAATGTCTTTCTGATACTTGAGTGAAAGAGCTATTTGCTGATTTTAGATTGGGTAGGGCTGATCATTGGTAACGTCAGTCAAATCTGACTAACTATATATCATTGGTAATGTCAGTCAAATCTGGCTGACTATATATCATTGGAAATGTCAGTCAAATCTGACTGACTATATATCATTGGTAATGTCAGTCAAATCTGACTGACTATATACCATTGGTAATGTCAGTCAAATCTGACTGACTATATATCATTGGTAATGTCAGTCAAATCTGACTGACTATATCTCATTGGTAATGTCTGTCAATTCTGACTAACTATATATCATTGGTAATGTCTGTCAAATCTGACTGACGATATATCACAGTTTCCCCCTTAAATTCGATGTATTTTGATTTGAGTCAGACTTTCTCTGCTTTGAACGCGATAACCTGGGTTCCCTTGACGACCCTGTTTTCGCTTGCTGAACCACAATTAAATGTTGACTTTGTACAATAAACTGTAAAACACTAGCTTCTCCGAAACTTTTAGTTGGCTTCATTGATTTTCCTTACAATTTGGAAGAAGTTAATGTTTTACAGCTTATTTAATTAATTCTAAATTTAATATTCATGCATAATGTGATTAATGGAAGATCATTTTCCGATTTTTCAAGTTTTATTCTTTTGTCATGCATATGTATATAAAGAAAAAAATATGAACAATGAGTTCTGTATTCAGACTTTTTTTTATACATCAGACACAATATCGATTAATAAAGTAAACCCCTGTGCATGAAGTAAGTTTCAGTATTTGATAACAATGTATGGTAGATTTGCTGCTGGTGCGTAGTGTAGATAAATGATTATTTTAACACGGAAATATACACACGTACATTGTAAATAGTAATTACTTCGTAGTTCAAAAGCCTTAGAAGCATGTATAAAATATAAGTATAAAATATAATATTC
This sequence comes from Margaritifera margaritifera, assembly GCA_029931535.1. Taxonomy (NCBI): domain Eukaryota; kingdom Metazoa; phylum Mollusca; class Bivalvia; order Unionida; family Margaritiferidae; genus Margaritifera; species Margaritifera margaritifera. The sequence continues at coordinate 5,530,532 of JAQPZY010001667.1, forward strand.
AGTTTTAAAAAATCGAACACTTTTTTCGTGGTACGAGTATATTTTTACATGTTGACTCAAATCAAAGATATGTCTCTTAGTTAGCAAAGGATTTATAAATAGTGTATATATATATATATATATATATATATATATATATATATATATATATATATATATATATGTATGTATATATATATATATATATATATATATATATATATATATATATATATTCATTAACAAACAAAAGGTCACGATCAATTAATTTGTTCTAAGAGGATACAATTCAATTTTATTTCATTATTGTATATTTTCCTATCAGTGTAAATAAAAGCATGTTCTTAAGCAATCTGAACAAGAGGGTTTCATCCTTTATCAAATAAAGTAAAAGTTTAATGTTGTGTTAATATAATTATTCAAACAAAGGAAGACAATATTGTTGAACAAGCAACGTCTTTACAACGACGTAGTGACATATTTTCTGTTATGAATCTATAGAATTACTAAGCCCCCGATAACTCAAACATCGAACACTCAAATCGATAGAATTACTATGCCCCCGATAACTCAAACATCGATCACTCAAATACTGGGCATAATTCGAAAATGATGACTTGCTTAGTGACGACCTGAACTCTTCTTGTCTTTGACCTAAATAAAACTATCATAGAACAACCGTCACGTCGGCTGTGAGAGGAAAAGGACTCACTGTACTAGTTCAGCTGCCATAGTAAACCGTTGGAAAAACCATATTATTAAAAATTAAATAACTGTAAATTTATAAATATTCATGATCAAACCTTTATCTCTAAGAGTAGTCCCATGCTTGATGCAAACTTCATGTGTAGAGAAAACCATATCAGCCGCTGCATTGGTTTAAAAATCTACATGTGTATGAAAATGTGTGTTTCCAATTCCGCACCTAACGAACTTTCATTATTAAGGGTTTAGAGGGCAATCATTGGTTCATAATGAAATGTAAAATATTAGCAAAAATAATCTTTTGAGAGCTCATCCTTTTTGTAACTGATAAAAATATAGACAATGTTCTGTTGATGCAATTTCAGTCCTTTTACAGACTTGACATAGGGTTTCCATTTTTACGTATAATTAGTACTTAGAGTCCAAAAAATGCGATGCTGTATAACAGTTTATTTATCTTATAGCTACACTTTAGGGGAGTCAAACTAAGATTTAGCAACACTTGGTACATGCACCTATATTTGCGGCACAGCTGTTTTCGGGGTATTGTAACATACACCATTGTTGAAGTAAGTACAATATTTTTCTGCCATCAGCATATGTATTTGTTAGGTTTGAATCCTGATATGCATGGCCCTCACGATCGAATTAATGTTAGTGATTTTTTACATCACTAAATTCATTGTAACATTTTGCAATGTGCAACCCTTTAAACATGTAAGGCAAGCATATTTTTGTGATTGTGCTTAATTTTAAATTATACACTAGGCGAAAAAGAATATGATGCTTAGAGATTTCCTCGTGTTTTACCACGTTGTCGCTCTCCGCGGAAAAGTTTTCATGTGCGTCTTTTTAACAGATATACGCGCTATTATTTTTGCAGACACAAAACTGACTGCGTCAAGATGGAAGAATAACTCTGTAACTTAGATTTTTAACAAAATTTCTCTCGCACACTAAATTCATTGTTTAATATCCGAAATCTGGTATAATCACCATACTTTTCACTGCTTTACATTGAAGACAATAATCACATTAAATATTCACCGAAGAAATACAGAATATAATGAATATAGAATTTCGTATTACTTTTTGTTTAAAATACCGAAGAGATGCATTTTATTATTACACTTAATTCTTATGGCGGAATACCAACTATTGTTTTTTCAGTTCTCACATGATATTAATTGAATTATTCTAATATATACACCTGTTTATTGTGCTGAAGTCTTTTAGATATCTACGGCAAATACAAAGATATATACACAAAAGTATACTAACTACAGTCCACATTCAGAATATAATGTTAGATTGTAAAAGACGTATTACGTAAACTTTGCACACAAATCATATATTAAAGTAAATCGCATGAATACTTAAGTTGTTTTTTACGTTTGGCAACGGACTTTGTATTTGTCAAAAGAACGTAGACATTTCTATAACACAAAGAAAATAAGCAAACAATAAACAACAGATCAAATTGTATTTTTATAACTTTAAATAGCCCTTGAGTAGGTTTGGATAATCCGGGTCAGAACAAGCTTTCTCACATTCCTTCATGTGTATGATTGTGCTTTCCAGTGTTGAACACCGGTGCAGGATAACTCTATTCAACTTTACAAGTGGCCTTTATCCTGATTCGTGGACTACTTTGACCTTCCACTGCGAACATATTGCACACAAAATTGCGAAAACGTCCCAGTTTCCACCATCACTTGAACATTCTTTCACAATAATCAAAACAAACATTAATTGCAACACATTTATGTACAATTATGAGCAATGGTTGAAGTTAAGTGTACTGCAATCAGGCCGTTTCGCACTGATCAACCTAACTACATATATGGCGTCTTTATTCCAATTTCGAGTCTAAAAGGCCGTCACTGCAATTGTTATTTTTCTAAAATTGTGTTTTTCCTTATTATATTTGAAGGGTAAATCAATTCTAGACCAACGTTGAATCGAGAATTATTTTATTATTTTTTGTCTGTCTCGATTAATCTTATTGATAAGAGTGGACTTTATTTGTTGACCTGTTCACATTTGTATCATTTGCTCATGCCATCTGCAGTACACAGTTTGGACGCTGCGTATTGCCATTACCACAACCGTTTCAACCACTGTTCTTTGAAAGCTGAAGTATGTTTAAACGTCATTTTAAGTTTACACTGAATTTTTCAGTGTAAATCTAACTTTATACGCTCGATCTCAAGGGAAGGAAATTTTCAATGTGTGTATTGCTGTTTGAAAGTTACATCAGTAGTCACAATACGCCATTTTCATTTAGACCCTAATTTTTCGTTAAGAAATGTGACAAAAAGAATCCTTCATTATAATTCAGTGTAGGATAGGAAAATTCCACCCTCGGGATCAAAATTTCGCGTCAGACACTCAGCAAAGCCTCTTGCCTGACGCAAATATTCGGCCCCTCGAGAGGAATTTTCCTATTATACACCTATGCATATGAAGGATTCTATTATTGTTAGGCATTAGCATAACTTAGGGCACGAAAGCGAAAGTCTTCAGACCAAATTACGAAGAAACTTTTAAATAGCATTACACAATTATCGGTCAAAGATCATATTACTCTGTTGTAAAATAATAAGTTGCGTCATCAAACTTTGGAGACTAATGGCCTAATTAGAAATCAATTAACACAAAACGTATTTATTTTTATTTCTCCTTGACATAGTGTGAAAATTAGCAACATGAAAACGATACGATAAGAAGGGACAGTAATTTTTCTTCTCTATTGTTATATTCAATCCAATGATTTATTCAAATAAGCATGTACATGCTCGTATTACGTGGTTAACAAATGTAATATGTCTACATTCGAAAGAATACACGTGTACATTTTGACATTCGATCGTGTATTTGATCCTAAAATGCAAGTTATTTGTGTTATAATAATAATAATAATAATAATAATAATAATAATAATAATAATAATAATAATAATAATAATAACAGCGAGAATACTGCGGACGATTTTAGAAATCCAAAGGTCACGGGAATGTCACGGGAAGTATCCCGATCTCAGGTAAAACTTGCTAGTCAAAAAGAATATGATCAAGATGCTGTGGAAAAAAGAAATAATAATAATAATAATAATAATAATAATAATAATAATAATAATAATAATATTATTATTATTATTATTATTAATAACAATAATAATAATAATAATGGGACGACAAAGCTGTCTCAGGTGGTCCATTTTGAATACATGCAGCGGAAACTCCATTATATGCCGCGTATTTTTTATGATTTTTTCGCAGTTTTTGTCTCGCAAATGGGTCATTTTTGCGATGGTGTCGGCGTCAACGTTAAGTTTCTGCATTTATCTCTGACACTGTTTTATGTACAATCATAAAACTTGATGGGTCTATTCATCTTAGAGGGCACTACTCGCCGAGGCCAAATTAGGTCACAGTGACCTACTTTTCATGCTCCAGTGATGTATGTTATGTTTTTACATTTAGCTCCGTTGCTCTGACACTGTGGTATGTACAGTCATAAATCTTGATAGGTCTATTCATCTTGGAGGCTGCAGGCAACTATCGCCAACAAAAGGGCATAGGGACCTACATTTCACGTTCCAGTGATTACGTTATGTTTTTGCATTTAGCTCAGTTTCTCTAACCCAGTTGTATGCAGTCATGAAACTTGATGTGGCGTGTTCATCTTGGAGAATGCTACTCAGCATGGGAAAAAGTAAATTATAGTTACTTACTTTTCACACTCCATTCATTACGCCAAGTCTTTACATGCTCGGTTTCTCTAACAATGTTTTACGTACAGTCATGAAACTGAATGGGTTTGTTCATCCTGGAGGGCACTGCTCGCAAGGGTTAAAGTTTGTCACAGTGATCTATACTTCACGTTCTATAAACTTTTCAGTTTTTTTTATTATGCAACAGTAGAGCAGGCAAGACATAGTACTCCGCTGAATTCTTGTTATTTTTTAATATGCTTTCTTTATGATATGTTGTACATTTTTGTGATATGATGTGCATATACTGTTAGATGTTGTGATTGTCTTTAATTTGCTGTATATTTCTTATTAGGAACCACGGTGTCTCAGTGGTTAGCGTGCCAGACTCGCGACAGAAAGGGTGTGGGATCGAAACCTACCATCGAATCAATCTGGGCCTGCTAAGGTAGTATGTCCTTGGTGATACACTTTACTCTGTCTTTGCACTCAATAACCTACTTGTGTTCCTGTGCCGAAATATACCACGCCAGATCAAGCATTTATGATTATATGTTGTGCATATGTTATCATATGCTGTGCATTTATTATTATATGTTGTATATTTTTAAAGATATGCTGTACATTTCTTGTTATGTGTTGTGCATCTTTCATTATATGCTTTCCTTTTACTAATGTATTACGTGCATTTGACATAATGATTCGAACTACTGAACCCGAAGCAGCAATCTCTCACGGAAACTACATAGCCTCATTTATAGTACGCGAGGACTTAATTTCAGCATATTTCAACATCGATATATTAACACTGTTGATTGTTATCGGTATACCAAGCACCATCCAGAAACCTCCCAGTGTATGCGTGTCTGCGTGTCTCTGTGTCTGTGTGTGTCTGTGTGTCGTTCGACCTTAAATCACCATTCAAAGGAAAAGCCACAATTGGTCTTACTAATGCCGAACTACAAACATTGGAAAAGTTACCTAGTAAAATATTAAGATACGTGACTCTATCAAAGAAGTCTGTGGGACGGTATTTCTCTCTCTCTCTCTCTCTCTCTCTCTCTCTCTCTCTCTCTCTCTCTCTCATTATCTTGTATGTGTGATACTGATTACGAAACCAGACAATACACATATGTACCCATTGCCAAAAGGTCGGGTACAAACTTGGGTCAATTACCTTTAAATGCAATTAAATATGAGGAGGGGGAAAGATCTTAGAATTAGAAATGTATTGCTCACTTTGGAAACAGTAACTGACTCAATGAAATTACTTTTACAAATGTAATGAATTACTTCTTAATTGTTGTTCAATCTTATTTCTCTATTACATGACAAATATATTTAAAACTGCATGCATATTACACACATTTTGAAAGTAGCACATATGCCCTAATAGCTGGAACTGCACGCTCCCCACAGCACATACTCTTTCAGAATATATCGTTGCCGTAAACCTGTGTTGACCCCTGGTCATCTAAACGGTAGTTCATCGTTTCTGCGCATTAGTACACGAGAATATAAGCTGGATCATACCTTCCTTCTCGAATCACAGATTTATATAAAAGCAAAACCAGGGATAACAAGAAAGAAAAAACAGACTATGTATAGTGGCCCAGATGCGCTTTATTTTGATGGTATCAGTACATTGTAACGTCGTCAGTCCTGTGCCCCAACTCTGCAAGTAAAGAATTCCTCACGTTTTCCTCCAACGTAATAGGTAAAATCTTCACGTTCTGAAAAAAAATCCATTGTAGAGAAAAGATCACGGAAAATGCAATATAAACTAAGTGAGATGCAGTTGTAAAGCGTACGGTTTTCTGCAGGTGGCAGTTTACCACCATATAGCGGAGGAAGGAGACAATTTCACAATCGGAATTTTGTCGGCCTTTTTTTTTTTGTAACGTATGTGGTGTACTCCGCCCGAGTCCGATCGCAGACTTTTCACAGAGGGTTACCCCCCCCCCCCCCCTGGTAGGATAATGCCACTGCCACAATGCACTCAGCACCATCGCCACTAAGTAAGCCCCTCTGCTATCTGGTGCTTTACTATCCAATGTTGGATATTATCCCTACCTCGACCAACTCGGAGGACACCTCTGTATGTTAACAGTAACAAAATAGTTCCAAACACTTGGCCCTATTACTTTGTTTATTTTCATGACTTGCTAAGTTCAATCTCATATATGTCTTGATTGTAATTTAAAATAAGTAAAACTTTTGGTAACAAATGTATTACCATGTGTTTTCCAAAAACGGAAAATAGCCCAAGCTTATTGGAGCACTTCAGTTGTCTAATCTTCAGCTTCGAATGTGCGTAGTTTTGCACGTTGTTAAGCTCTTCAGTTTTGGAGGTAAGTGAATCTTGCATGTAGTCCGCAATCCCATGAAGCCTAAATAGAAATGATCGGCTTTTAAAAACGCTGGAACTTATGAAGTTTGGTGGTAAAATGTGACCTGCAGAAAAATGTACTCTTTGATAGCTTAATAACAAATTAATTTAAATTACATTTACTGTGATCTGTTCTCTTCCGCCACGGAGGAGAAAAAATAATCATAGTAAATTTAATCTAAAGTAAGTGATAATTGTAAAGAGTTTATATCAGAATGTTAGAACAAAACCACCTAGATTCATTACTTGCGACGATGGGACAAAAAGACTGATTATTTTGAAAATTAGCACGTAAGCACACTTCATAATGTACTAATGACACCATAGTGTACTAATGACACCATAATGTACTAATGACACCATAATGTACTAATGACACCATAATGTACTAATGATACCATAATGTACTAATGACACCATAATGTACTAATGACACCATAGTGTGACCCTTCTGTGATGCAACATTTAGTCTTGATCATTTTTCCTCGTTCTTGGTGAGATTTCAATGAATGCCAAGAGACCATAGTATGACCCTGTTAAAGTTCTCGTGTACTAATCCGTAGAGATATTGAACTAAAGCTTAGGATGACAGAGGGGTCCAAACATTGTTAAGGCAACAATAAAATCAGAAAGAGTATGGGATGTGAGGAGCGTTTTAAAAACGCACATATATTTCCAATTACACAAAGATTTCTTTGTTTCTAATTCATCTCAATTGCTATTTCCTTCCATAGATATAAAATTTAAAATCATAGTAAACTTTTAAGGTTTTTTTGGGGAAAATATAATCATTCGGTAATCAGAAAAACTCATGATTACGTGAGATTTTTTTTTTTTTTTTACCGTAGGTGATTAAGTTACTACCTGTATTAAAAAAGAATATTACCTAAAAATCGATAATCACTTATTGATAATTATGATTACCCCAGGTCTGGTCAGGACCTGCTTTCGTCAGCCTTTTTTTTCGGAGGGGGGGGGGGGAGGCAGTCGGAACGGGGAATCTTAATTTTATATTTGATAGTGTTTACAGAAATGGTTTGTGATTCAAGGTTTTTATACAAGGTGTAAATGGCAAAATGATAAATGTTCTTCTTCTATGTACAGTGTAGTTAAATCGTGTGTTTCACATCGGGGTACTAGTAGTGACTTTTTGTGTATGGAGTAGGTTTGATAAAAGGTGAAGTTTTATCACTGATACTATTTTCGTTATTTATTGAAGATCTGGACACATTATAACAATCTAGGGAGATATATGTATAGAGTTAGACAAGTTGTATCATTTCTGTAACTGTTTGCTGACGTGTTAGTTTTATTTTCAGAAAACATTGAGGGTTTGCTCGGTTTGTAATGCTTTATGTTTTGCAATTTTTAGGCTCTGCGATCTCGCCACAGTACATAAATCAATCTATCAGAACCTCCATTTAACATGTATGCGTACCGTAATCTTCTATTATATAAATGGTCGCAGTTTTTTTTTTTTTTTTTTTTTTTTTATCTATCGATCCTTTATTTCATACAATACTCTGTCAAAGTCTGTCATTTCCATATTGTAGTCAATGTCAAGGTCAGTCTCATTTTCTCGCGCAGACACGATAATATGAATGTTTACTGATTGAAGTCTATTTTGACAAATAGGGAATATATATTTATGTTTGAACTTATCAGCTACTTTTTTAATTGTAATATTTGTAAGTATTCATGATTCGCCGACTTTTAAGTCATAACCAAGTCACGGGTAGTTTGTGAATAGGCTACGAAATTTGTCGAGCTTGGCGACTCTCAAAAGGCGGCTTGTCAAAGATCTTTTGATGCATGTTGCCAATTTCAAGGTGACAATGTGATAATTGTTAACAATATAACTTGCGAGATTTATTTGACAGGTGTATTTTGAAATAAAAGGCACGCGTCTCTAATGATTAGCCATCTAGATAAAACAATAAATGTTAAAAATAATGTAATGTAAAATATGAGATGTTTTCTGGAAATCGCGTTATATTTACTTTAAAAATAAGGAACTTCTGTTTTCCTTTTATCCTTGTTTGCGCGAGAAAATCGAGACTGACTTTGACTTTTACTCTAGGATGGAAATAACAGACTTTGACAGTGTATCGCGTGAAATAATGGATCGATAGATGTAAGAAAATACGGGCATTTATTCAATAGAAGAATACGGTTTATATATAAATGCTGTATAAAGGTGTTGATATATGTACTGTTGAGAGATCGCAGAGTGTAAAACATGCAGAACATAAAAAATTACAAACTGAGCAACAACAACAGCAACAACCCAATCTCTCTCTCTCTCTCTCTCTCTCTCAATCTTTTGAACCAAATTTGAGTTTGTTCCGGGCGTCGGGCAAATGCATTTGTAATGCACTGAAATTACTTGCATACTTGATCTGGATAACACAAGGTAGTTGTATCAGTGTAGATAATTATATCAACTTCAATTTATGATTATCATTGTATTTGCGCATGAGTGCGCGCGCAAGAGAGAAGTGGGGGAGGGAGAGAAAGTGAATAACGCGATGAGCTGAATAGGGGACAGACTGTTTATTATTCAGTGTGGTTAAGGGAGATAGGGGGGTAGGGCCGAGGATTTTGTTTTCAACCAGGATTATTTTATTTATTTTAGCTCAAGATAATTTATTTTCAACTAATATGATAGACAGAATTAGTTATTCGTTTCTACAAATCAGAGCAAGAGCATTTTTGTGAAGCTATTAGGGGGCCGGACATTAAAAACAAATATTCCAGTTTCCGCAAACACCCAACCCCTCCCAACGCGCGAAAATGAAATGGTTGGTCCCTAACTGTTAAATGTTTCATCTCAGTGCTTCGAGTTGGGCATGTCCATTTTGGCTTTTATACCCTATATGGTGATTCAACTTTAATTGTTGGGCATGCCCATTCTGGCTTTCATATCCTAGTATGGTGATTACATTTTAATTGTTGGGCATATCCATTTTGGCTTTTATACCCTCTATGGTGAATAAACTTTAATTGTTGGCATGTCCATTTTGGCTTTCATACCCTGTATGGTGAATAAACTTTAATTGTTGGCATGTCCATTTTGGCTTTCATACCCTGTATGGTGATTAAACTTTAATTGTTGGGCATGTCCATTCTGGCTTTCATACCCTAGTATGGTGATTAAACTTGTTGGGTATGTCCATTTTGGCTTTTATACCCTGTATGGTGATTAAGCTTTAATTTTTAAAAATAGACATTGGTGTTCTGAGGATGATTTCTGTCTTGAAGTTAAAGATCAAGGTATTTAATATATGCAGATATATTTGAAAATTAAGCCCTAGTTTATTTTTAGTTTGTGCGTCATGTAATACAATATCTACATTATGTAGTGAAGTTTGCACAGCATATAAAGTTTATATTACCAAATCATGCAGTAGTAGCAAATGTATATAATATATTAATACAAGTAAAGCATATAATGAAAACTACACAGAATACAATTAGGAATCCACAAAAATAGAATGCACAAACATTCAATAAAAAGGCACAGCATATAATAAAAAATACAGATCACAGAATGGAGTTTCCACAACATAAATTAAAAAATGAAACATTTAAGACAGTTCTGGCCAATGATAAATACTCACGGTGAACTTATATTTGTTTTCACACACCGTTGGACTATTTGTATTATCAAATACGAGTGTTTTATTTGCATTTTCATGTCGCCTTTGTCACTTCTTGCTCTTTTCTCATCTATTTTAAGGTTTAAATTATTATTATTATTATTATTATTATTATTATTATTTCAGAGCAACATTCATGCTCGCTTACAATTCCTGTTTTCCTGTTGACATTACAAACTGCTGGCCTGGTATTTGCGTTTCCCAGAGGCGATTGTTTCTGCCTATTTATTTTATTTTTTTATCTTGGCTAGGGTCCCCTTTTAGATTCATGTTTGATGTGTTAAATAATAGATTTATCATTCCCCACAAATCTATTGGGATAACGTTCGTTGTCCCACTCGAGTGGTAAATACTTTTAAAACTGCTTCACAGTCGGTCAGAGTTCTTCTATTCTTCAAACACAAAACGATGGCAAGGTTGAGTCATTCGATGAGTTTACCCGGTATAGATTTTGATATGTCTAGATTTTGCCGGGTTTCAGATTTTTAACTCTAATTTCATTTACCTGTTCAGACAAACCTGCATTAGTGCTCGCTTCCGTATAAAGGTCACATGCTCGTAATGATCAGATTTACTAGGTCCGGAAACCTTTTTGCTGTACAAATGTCCTGTATAAACTGTTCACCTGCCCAATGAAGTCAGTACTCACCGTTAATTGTCCTTAATACATAGGGTTGTTGTATATAAAGGTCATAGTGCTGATCTGCTGTTCAGAAAGTGCAGTGTATTAAGAGAGAAATAGAGGGGGACGTACTTCAATTCTGAGAGTTAAGAGTCTACTTGATCGAGCAAGATAAAATGCTGAACAAATATATAAGTATAGTCTATTGTCTTTACTCTTAATTTTAAATACTGCTTCAATTTTCTTATCCTACTCCTTACTTTCCTTTTTTTTTTTTTTTTCATTTTTGGGGCTTTACCCCCAGATGAATATGAATGTAACGATCGACTGTCTATTACGGCCAATTTTGGCTGGTCCCCTGTTTTTAGTTGCATACCTTTGTGCAGAGACACATGCTTTAGATGTCTTTGCCTAGTGCTAGCAATATGAAAATTAATAAGCTTTCACTGTCCAGTAGTTTTGTATTTGATATGGTATTTCAAGCGTCAACGCAAGAAAGAACTAACTACAAGAAGAGCTCAATACACATTGTACTTAAACTCCTTTTAAACTGAATACACAATGTGTACTCAAATTTTGTACTTTAACCTGGCCAACGTTTAGTGGTCGGATAGTACTTAATAACTCTGTGAACAAGAAATATACATGTACGTAAACAGTTTATGATCTATACAGCAAATTCTACTTTAAAAGATGCTACTTTTATGCAAAGTGGATCATGTTAGTCATTTGTTCTTGACTATGTTGAATACAATAGCCACCAAAATCATAACAGTAAGTACTAGTACAATTTCTGTGAAAATAAAGCTAATTTAAATTAAGGAATTTTGTCCTGACCCAGATTTTTACCATGTTAGATACAATCACTGCCGTAAATAAATCTATGTCGTTGATTTGTATTGTATTGACATAGACATTTGTGCCGATTTGTGTATACAGCGGTAAGATCTTGGGAAAAAGATAAAATAATTATGTAATCATTGTTCATTTAAGATCAAGGGGTAAAAAAACCATATGAAAAACGTTATGCATTATTTGACTATCCTGAATTTATTTTGGAACTGCATTTCTATAGTATTAATTGTAGTATATTTAGTATTATAATATTAAGGTATAAAAAACTATCTAGGTCGGTTATATTTTTTTTTGACAGCTCTTTTATATTACACCTGTTACATAGCCGCTCGTTCCTTGGTGCTCCCTCATAACAACCCATTTCAATATTCAAGTTATGAAATATTGCTCTAAATCTGCTTAGTGCAAATATAAAACGAACTTCATTTATCACATCCAAGTACTCTTCAAACGAGCTTCATTTATCACATCCAAGTACTCTTCAAACGAGCTTCATTTATCACATCCAAGTACTCTTCAAACGAGCTTCATTTATCACATCCAAGTACTCTTCAAATGGTAAATGTTCTTTATACAAGGAATAATACTCTTGTTTGTTTGATGACCTCCATCTTTGCTTATACTGATCTTTCTCTCTCTCTCTCTCTCTCTCTCTCTCTCTCTCTCTCTTGTTTCACTGACTTGAATCACAATATCAAATTGGCAGTTGATACGTAAGAAAATCTTAGATCATCTAACAGAGATTTTACTTTAAATGCCCATTTTTTCCACTATATAAGAGTCACCGTTATCAGCGTCGCTTTTTAACATTGTATAATTTTTAAAAATAAAACTGTCTCTATTTACCAATTTTCGAGACCAAAATTTTAAAATTCGCATTTTTCTAATTGCCGATAATGGGTATCTCCCCAATTCATCATAGAGAACATCCAAAATTAGTTGGTTGTTTCACCCCTAATAATCGTCTGTAAAAATTTGTATGAATTTGGGCAGAAACCCCAAATCTCTGATCCATAATTAAGAACAGATCCAACAAGAGTGTAAAAAAGTTTACATTTTTCCCTTACTGGTAGAACAGTGCATTGCAAATAATTTGTGTATATTAAAAAGAGCTAAATTACTCTGAACACTTCTATATTTTTGCTTTCGTAGCCATGAACCATTTTTGAACAAATGCCAACCTAGGTACTTAAACGAATATATATTTTTGATTAAATATTGATGAATATGATTTCAAATTATTCAGCGTGGTTTGTAATGACTGTTCAGTTTTTGCAAACAAATTACTGCATCGTCTGCATAAATTTAGAGTGATCCTCCACCCTTAGTTATTGGATCACAGTTTATAATGGAAATTAATTCCTGCGCCAATTGAATTATGTCCAAGCAATGTTATACCTTAGTATTGTATCCATTTAAATGCTGACAAGAAGGTAGAAGCAATTAATATACAATAATGATATGTCAAATACATGTCTGAACTTAATAAATCAGTAAAACCATTAAGATGCAGATTAACCACCTGAGCCATACCTGCTGCGTTATCCATTTTATTTTTTTTTTTTTTTTTTTTTTTTTTTTAAATTACAACACTATGTTAGATTTTGCCAATTGAATAATTCCATTAGTTTTTATCTGATTATAATGTTGACTGAGACGAATTTAAATTTAATTTAAATTTACGTGTCGAACTAGTATAAAAAAGACTTCGAAACTATAATGTCACGGTCAATGTCTAAACATCTTTTCTTTTACATGGAATCATCCAATCTGAAACTACCTAGCGGGAATAAATGTTTCATTAAAGATCTATTTTGTCTGAGTTTACAAGTTAAAGTTTTTATCCAATATTTAAAATGTTTAACACATTTGTCAGGACTGCTAAATACTTGTAATGGAAAGCTTGTCTATAAAAAGTAATTTATTTCATATACTTGTTAAGTTGTACTTGATAGTTGGCCATGGTATTGAATTTAATAGAAAGCACAGTATGCACTTAACACTATTACGTAAATTTGAAGTACTTGTACCGTTCAGAGTTTTTGTGTTATTGATCCGTTATATTATAACCGTACTAATTTAAATTACATTGTTTTTATCTCTGGATGACAGTGGGTTATTTTTGTTATCTTGTATAAAGTCCACATGATATGTAATCAACTTCAGGGCATCCTTGTCGGGGACAAGCAGGCTTTGTATGGGTGGCACAGCCATCGATGTATTCTTGTAAAATTCGCAGTGAGAGAGAGAGAAAAAGAGAGAGAGAGAGAGAGAGTTGCGCCATTCACTTGTCATCTTGGTTCCGACGTCCTCTATTATAAATGCCCAGAAGACGTCCAAGACAAGTACAACTCCATGAAGATCGGTAACAGGAGTAAAGTTGTTACTTTCGTTACGGTTGAGAATAATAGTCACATTAAGTTGCTATTTATTTTTTCTTGCCTTCTCAAGAACACGTCATTTTGTTTTGTTTATGATGAGTGATACTAAGTAACACTGAACTGCAGGACTTTATCGGTTTTGAATTCCCCTTATTTCATCAGGTACGCACTGGCATTTACATGTGACTTTTTTAGTCCCTTCTTACTCTTTGCAGATGATTAGGATATAGTATTGTATGAAACTAGTTTAGATTTATTGTAGAAAATAAGTATGTATTGTATAGTTTTTAGGAAGAGCTTTAACGCACATGAGTTTGCATACACATCATTTTCAACGTTATAGTTAGGCAAAAATTACATAAACGCAATATGTAAGAATGTACTGTATAGGCATTTGCATTTTATATTTACTTTTAAAAAAACACACTTGTAACATATACTTTTTAGATGACGGAATATAACAGCGCATAACTTAACTCTTACATGTTATGATTGGTAATACATAGAGGATATTTGCTTGAAACGAGTGAATAAAGGATATATTTCATCGAGTGCATGAAATACTCAGTATTTTCACCCACGAGATGAAATACATCTGTTATTCAATCAGAGCAAGCAAATTTTCTTTTTCTTTTTTGCTCAAACGTATTGTCTAGCAATTTGTATAACAGACTGAAGTGGCAGATTTCTTACTGTATCCCGCGCGATAATGCCCCCGGTTTACCGTTTATGTTCTGCTGTTTTGTGTATATTCGCACAGAAAATATCAGTAGTAACATAATGCTCCTGCCTAATTCAAGGTAAAACAGCAGATAAAAACAAAATGAAGAAGAAAAAAAAAAAAAAGTATCTGTTCATTGCTGGATTAGAACCCGGTCTGCATGCGAGGCGTCCATATTTACCTTTACACCATGCAAGCGTTTTAAAACAGCTTGAAATTTCTCACTCATAATGTTATCAATATCTGTTGATGGCCAGTGAAAAAATATGGTATTTTACCATATTTTTTCACTCCAATGAAATATCGCCATTATTTCCCTCGGAAAATCGAATAATTCACGGCCTAGCATAAAAAAAATTTTCAGATTAACTCAAGAATACATTCAATACCTGTCGCCTTGCTCACTCTTGGGTGTTCTGAAATATAATTAGCTATAGTTCGAGAACCAAACATTGGTATGACAGGACTCAAAAACTACTTTATGACTAACTATGTATATCTGATTCTGAGACTCGGTAAATGTGTCTTGCTACTTATACAATACTTACAAAAGTTCCCTCACAAAGTGATTCTAATGACAGGTTAATTGATGACATCAAAGAGCTTAATTAGAAAGTTGGCACGCATGATCCCATCCACGATAAACAATGTCTTGTTTTTCGAGCTTAAAATGCAAATGTGGTGGAATAATTATGCGTTATTATTTCTTTTTTTAAAATTAAGACCAAATTACCACTGAGAATGCTTAAAACAAAATTAAGGAAACATTGTCAAAGTTGACTGGTTGCTGCTTTAACTTTACCATGACACCGTCTTCTTTTATAATATCCCGAAACGGCTCTTATGTAACTGTTTATATCGTGATTGTTTAATACCCATTTTACTTAATTTTGTCTGATAAAATATTTGTAAAAAGCAATATGTGAAGTATTTTTTGGAGGGCATTGTAAAGGACAACCAATATAACAAGGCAAGATACAATACCCGAGTTAGGCTTACTTGCAGAACATTTAAGCTTCTGGTGTAATCAAATTCTACATATGTAATGATTACTTTCTTATTTGGAATTTACATAAATTCAATTCTTTGCAGATAGTTAATCTGATATTTTGGAATAAAATGGTTTAGTCCAAACATACACCTGAAGGTAGGGCACAATTAGACCCCACCGTATCACACATAAGATCAATGTACGGTTCACGTTCGCCTACGATCGGAGAACTAACTTCACAGTTAGAATTTAACAATATAGATACTTCATATGAAAATGAAGAAATTCTTTCCACGCAGGATTAAAAAAAGAAAACAACAACGCAAAGTGTTTATAAAGGTAAATGAAGCTGGCAAAAAGCTTCTTCCCAATGCATAATAAACATTGATCATACATCATGATTATTAAATCTGGGTGAATCTCCAAATTACAAAAAAATTTGTGAATTAGAATTGCAGTCGATAGAAAAATTGCTATATGACAGTACGAATAATCGTCAACTGTTCGACCTGTTGAATACTGTACACTATATACAGCATTCAACAGTATTACACTATATATATATATATATATATATATATATATATATATATATATATATATATATATATATATATATATATAAAGAGACGTATACAATATACCAAAACTAAAAGTAATTTTTCCGATGTGATAATTTCAAACGAAATATCTAATTAATTATAACCAAAGTATTAATGATGCTATTGTAACGGAAGGGGAGACAAAGTCTAACTGTCAAGGTCTGGAATCGAACCCGGTTCGTCTGTCTCACAATCAGACGTACATACCACTAGACTAAAAGGTCTGGACCAGCTAGACTGGTTAGTAAGTGGCATGACACCCTAGACCGCTACACTCCTCGTCCCTTGACATTCGTCATTGAATATTACCCACATTCGCCTCTCAGAGCCCTCGAAACGATTCTCACCTGGGCCACCAAATACTGAGGGTTGGAAGAGCCTCCAGATATAACGTGAGGGGAGACAAAGTCTAAATGTCGCAATCTGGAATCGAACACGGTTCATCTGTCTCGTAGTACGGTACACATATTACTAGACTAAATGGTATGGACCAGCTGGGTTGGTTAGCAAGTGGCCTCATAGTCCTAGACCACTTCGCTACACACTATGGACAGGGTTGATCGGTGAACAAGTATACCACTGGTGTAAGAAATAAGTCAATTGAATTGTATATCATGCTGAGTTTAAACAAAAAGGGGTAAAATCTAAGAAAATAGATGAATATAAAGGAAAGAAGACAAAGAATTATATCATCAATTAGGTGGCATGGTACGATGGCACAGGTCGACCGTTCTATTATGACCCACGTTTAGAAATACTGACCTGGTAATGTCAACAAGGATAGGGAATGTTGTTTAGTTCACTTGAATACCCAAAGGTTGAATGGGTTTTAAAAAATACCGTATCAGCACAGCGAATAGCATGCACTAGCATTGTTCCATATGTTATTTTAAGGCATTCACACGGAAAACATTTACAAAGAGGGTGGTAAAGAAATGATAAGAAGGAACCACATTAAAAATGGTCTATCAACGACATAGTCAATAAGGGATTTGTAGTTTAGTTTTAGGGAGTCCAATTTTACTACATTTCCATTAGTGTAACTACCGCTCCCGCAGCCCCCGTAATGCAAGTGGGGGGGGGGGGGCGCAAGGAGGGATCCCCAAATCCCACTTTACATTAGTTACATGGGGCCCAACTCTAAATGTTTGCGGGGAGGGGGGGGCACAATTTGAAGTTACGCCACTGTACATCTCCCTACCAGTTCTTCAACTTCTTGAAAGACCACGCGTCGCTCTTTCGGAAGAGTATACACTTAATTCAACTGTGTCTTTAACTGGCAACTCGCGTGACTTGAGTGTTCTACCTGTGATACGTGTGTTTATCAATCGCGTGACTTGAGTGTTCTACCTGTGATACGTGTGTTGATCAATCGCGTGACTTGAGTGTTCTACTTGTGATACGTGTGTTTATCAATCGCGTGACTTGAGTGTTCTACCTGTGATACGTGTGTTGATCAATCGCGTGACTTGAGTGTTTTACCTGTGATACGTGTGTTCATCAATCAGACCCATCTGAGTTAGAGACAAATATTAGCTGCTTGGATTTGTTTCATCATTTATTAAGCCATATTGTCAGCTTAGTTTTGTTTTATTCTATTCAGCACCACCTACAGAATAAAATCTATTACAAAACATATTTGTATTTTTAGAGTCAAGAATGTGACCTAAAATTAAACGGTTCTCAAATTCACGTCATAAGTATTATCTTTCTCATACATACAATGTCTGGATATGAAAAGTTCAGGGCATACAAAGTCATATTGCTGACCCAATTCGTATACTAATCCAAGTATTTAAAAATTTGTTTACCGCACAGTCATCTAAAGTTGATAACGATTATTTAAAATTTCTCAAATGTGACAAAGAAAACGTTACTTACCAATGGTTCTAATCGTACACTTAATCTACAATTTGATAACTCAAAGTAGAGCTATATTTTAAAATAAGTAATTATCGTATTTGATGTCAAAAAGCATAGAAAGATTTTGCAAGGTGCAATAAATTCGTCACGATATCATGATGGACAAATAAATGTAGATACAGATTGCTGACTTGTTTATGAATCGCTCCGCAAGCCATAATGAAACGAATTCAGGAGATCCAATTAAAAACCACCATTAAACCGAGTAACAAAAGCAACACAAACAAAAACATTATCTCACTAACTTTTTCTTATTACCTTGTTGCTGAATGTAGTAATATAGACTAATCCGAAGTTTTATTTACAACTGCCTATGCTCATTTGCAAAAGTAAATCATTTCTAGTATACTAAAATACAGATTCTTGAAATTTTACAGACTTCTCACTTAAACGTGAAAACAAAAGATCAAATTTAAGCAACGTGAAGGTAATATTTTCTGAATTATTGTAACTCAGAGTTGCCATATTTTTTCAATAGTTTAACACAGTTTGTGTTATGAGGAGTACAGAAATACTACAGGAAACTACACCGATAGGATAATACGCCTGAAAGGAGGAGAATACGAACATGGAAACCCGATTATAAATAAAACAATATCAATGGGACATTTAAAGAAAGAAAAAAAAATCTCTTTCCAAATTTTTTTTTTTTTTTTTTAGGGGAAATGCACCATATACCAATAAGGGAGGACGGGAAATACACATAAAATCCTTTGATTTTCGAAAACATGAGGGGGCATCTCTAAAACTCCAACCAGTTATATATACTGGGAAGGGGTTGCGAAGTGTCCACAAATAAAAATAAGCTAGGGGTGGTTTGGTATAAATTGCCTGAACAAAGCTAGCTGTAGTTGACAACAAATATTTTCTTTGTGACTGTGGTCACATGTTTCGTTACAAAGTTGTTTACCTGGACATTGCATGGATCACGGTATGTCGGGGATGTTCTGTGGTTATTTTCTCTTTCGGTACGGAGTCGAACTTGCCCGGTCAAAACAAAGGACCACGATAGCTCCGGGTTAAACCATTTAGGGTTAGGTGTGCAGACAAGAGCGAAGTGCAGCTAACCGGAATCAGACTAAATCACCCTGCAGATTGGTATAGGCCCAGGGAAAAAATCTTAGGGAAAACTAGCTTCGCGAATCATGCATAAGGGTTGCGTGGTAGCTTCAGAAATTCAAGACATTTCGGCCCGGTTACAACATTGCGTGAATTAAATAGTGTTAACTGTTTGAATCATTTTGTTGCTCCTAACAAAAGAGCAACCAGGTGTGATAAAGGGGCAACTCCAACGTTGCGTTCTAATTCGGTTCACTACAGGTTAGATTCGATCGGTAGCATCTCGAGGGACTCGACTGAATGTCCAGTTGAGTTATAGTGGTTGACCAGTTTCCCGCTGAATTTGTTGCGAATGTGGCTCCTGTGGTTATTCATTCGTTTTCTGCAATGAACGGTTTCGCGAACATGTCGAGTGCACATATCTTGCATGTTAGAAGATAGATTACATTTTCGGTTTCGACGTCCTAACATCTGATTGATAGTCAAACTAAATCCTGTCGTGGAACTTCTGAACGATTTGGTCTCGGACATATGTTTGCAAATTAGGCAACACTTGTCTTTGCAGCAGTATGTGCTTGAATCTGTAGTCTTGTTTGAAGTTGCCTTGGAACGTACCAAATGGTCCTTTAGATTTTTAGATCTACGGCACACTACCTTAGGAATTTCTTGAAATATGCCCTTCAGACGTTCGGAGTATTCAATCTGGTGTCAATGCTTCCGAATGATCTGTTGTAAGTTTGGGGCATCAGGGTGGAAAGTAACTACGAAGAGGACTCGTTTGTTGGTTTGCTTGGGCTCCTCTTTAGTTTTGCTAATGGCCTCCTCAATGTACCTCATTCTGTATCCTCTCCTGCTAAGGTGCCTCTTTAGCTCTCTGGGTCTCTTTTCAAAGGTAGTCGGATTAGAGCATATGCATTTGGTCCGAACGCACATACCGTAAGGAAGACTTGTATCATATGCTGGGGGTGGCGGGTGGCAGGTGGTCGGTGAGAGTAGGTTGGTTTAGAATACAGGTCAGTTTATATGATCCTTCCAAGAGGGGAGATTGGATATCCAAGAAGATGAAAGATGTTGGACCTGTTTCATAACTTTGATGTAAATTTAATCGTAGGATGGAAGTTATTGGCGAATTTTAAAAAAAAAATATTTTGAAATTGTCGCCCTTTTCGATCCATTTTGATTCTATGTCGTCAATGCATTAGGTTAGGGCTAGAATATCAGCTGCATATAAGGATAGAAATAATTGTCAAACTACAATAACACCCTTACACCAATTTAACACAAATTCATCTTCAAGATCGTTCAGATATATGGCAAAAAGATAGTGGATAAATATTCACCCGGTCTTACACCGGTAAAGCATTACATCATTGAAATTATTCACTCACTAAACTATGGACCATTATATATAATACTGTCTAATATTCTCCATCAGATTTAATAACATGAGTCACTAAACGATAAAGTATGAAAATATTGTCTTCAGTAAACACATTATTCATGAAATTCAGCTTGGACTTCAATGTCTGCAGAGTACGTTTCAGCCCAATCGGTCAGACGGTTATTCAAAATACGGATAAACGTTTTGACATGAACACAGAATACTGCTACTCAACAATATTCAACATTTTTGGGTTTCCCACTTTATACAGCAGTATGATATCTCCAAATGAACAATCTTTGAAAACATAGCCTTTACTGAATAATTTGCATTAAAACTTATATGTAAATATGGAGCCGCAATACTTGCTACATTCATTAAGAACTCATTTGTAAGTTTATCTGGACCAACGCGGTTGCCATTTTTTAGTTGTCGTATAGCAATAATAAGTTCTTCTACAATAACACTGGTCTACAATTTTTTAGAAGTAGTCTGCTTCAGAGATAAAATGTGCTGTTTATTAGGGGTTTTGATGTGCTGAATTCAAATATGACAATTAAAACAACTGATTGGATACTGTTTCCAAGATATTTAAGTTTTTACATTATACGTCTATGTATACTGTGTACATAGTAGACTTTTAATTATAAATTGAAAACAGCAGTACTTTGTGTATCCAGTCTGCAGACTAAGCAAGAGAGCAAGAACCATGAAATTGCCACAAAGCTGCCACTGATGTTGGTCATAGTTTATGCACCTCAAAAGTTGTTTCATGTTTTCATAGGTTTCCTTCATATGGACTGCATGACCAACTGGAATTGATGGCAAAACACTGCCATTATGCAGCAAAACTGCTTTAATACTCGTCTTCGATGAATCAATGAACAGTCTCCACTCATCTAGATCAAGAACGATGTTGAGGGCTGCCATCACACCATCGATGTTGTTGCAGGCTACAAGATCACCTTCCATGAAGAAGAATGGGACAAGATCCTTTTGACATTCACGGAACATGGAAACCCTAATATCACCTGCCAGGAGATTCCACTGCTGTAGTCTGGAGCCCAACAGCTTTGACTTACTCTTGGGTAGTTCCAAATCCCTGATAAGGTCATTCAGTTCACCTTGTGTTATGAGGTGTGGTTCAGAGGAGGAGGATTGGAGAAAATAGGTCATGTGACATTAATGGTTCAAGAGTAGAAGTTTCATCCTCTTCGTCTTCCTCGTCTGACTCAAGTGAGAATGATTCTGGTGCATCAGGAACCGGCAGTCCTTCTCCGTGGGATACTGGGCGTATAGCTGATGGAAATGTTTGGATAATGCACAGTCCACTTTTTCTTCTTTGACACACCTTTCCCAACTGGAGGCACCATACAGAAGCAACAATTGCTGATATGATATGTTGGCTCTCTCCAAATCATTGGCACTGCAGAAGGCATAGATTTCCTTTTCCTGTTCAACCCATGGCGAAGATTTGTTGCACAAGTGTTGCAGCATATGTGTGGGGCCCACATCTTCTCCTGATCTACAATTTTGCAGCCAAAATAAAGGTGATAGGCTTTCTTAACCATAGTGGTTATACTGCACTTTTGTGATGCAAAAGTCACTTCACCACAAACATAGCAGAAGTTATCTGCATTGTTCACACAAGTACGAGGCATCTCTGCTCACTTTGGCTAAACAGAAATGTGTCCCTTTGCAAAATCAAACACTGACAAATAAGAGAGCAGGACACTGTATGATTTGTAAAGCTGATATAAGGCAATTTCTTAAGCAGAGTGATGTAAGCTTAGTTATGATTGCATCATCCATGGCTTCTAGGAATAACATGATGCAATTCATATCATGTATGATGCAATACCAGCTTCAGATTGCATCATTCATTGTTTTACCTAAAAAGCAAGTACTGTACAAACAGTCATAGATTTATTCATAGATCCAGTCAAAGATGTATTTTAGTCATTTCTGGTTTAAATTGAGATCCCTTCCCTTTATAACTCACTTATCGTCCGCCATTCCCAAGTCAAAGGTCGTATATACTGACCCAGTATCACATCTTTAAAACTAGAGCCAATCAACAATTTTAAGCATCATTTTCGTTCTCAGTGACCCAGAATTAGTAAAGTTTGACAACATTTATTGCGGAAGCATTTTGGCTGTAGACCAGTGTAATAGGCAGATCTAACTCTGAAAACATAATAATATGCACATCTAACTCTGAAAACACAATAATAGGCACATCTAACTCTGAAAACATAATAATAGGCACATATAACTCCGAAAACAACTTTTATTTCACCTCTGATGTATCTGACACTAACGAAAGCACTATTCCTATCCGGTGTAAAGAAAGAACTATTCCCATCCGGTGTAAAGAAAACACTATTCCTATCCGGTGTAAAGAAAGCACTATTCATATCCGGTGTAAAGAAAGCACTATTTCCATCCGGTGTAAAGAAAGCTCTATTCCCATCCGGTGTAAAGAAAGGGTCTTTACTATTATTAACCGCCTGATAATAACTATCAAATACAGAAAAAGAAAGAGTTTGATTGAGCAGAGTTGATGCATTCCTTTGAAGCTTTTAATATTTTTGGCATTTTGCGAGCGAGCTTTGTTGAGTGTATTATTTCTGAATAGTATCATATTTAAGTACGGTTTAAGGTACATCTTCCTTAAAGTCTGGCCGTGTCTCGACCGTATTAAGCCTATTAAGATTAGTTTTATTCAAATAATATACATTCAACTTATTATAAATTCTTTTTTCTTGATCTCTCATGCCTCGCTGTACCAGTGAGTAAACCTGACCGTATCCTTTTTTGCTTCATATTTGATTTCTTTCATTCTTAATGAAGGACTCAGTACAAGTCTAAATGGTGCTTGTGAATCCTGTTATTTCATAATCTATGTCGATTCATCTATAGTTTGAATCTGAATGGCAGTTTGTATTTCTTGAAAAATATTAATATTCACTAGGAATTTTAAATTATTAAGGATGATCGCTTATGAAATGTTGGAGTATTTAGGTTTCAAAAGGTTGATGTGTGTTTCTATAGGTTGATTTGCGTTTCTATAGGATGATGTGCATTTATATAAGTTGCTGTGTGTTTCTATAGGTTGATGTGCATTTATATAAGCTGATGTGTGTTTCTATAGGTTGATATACATTTATATAAGTTGATTTGCATCTATATAGGTTGATGTGCATTTATATAAGTTGATGTGCATTTATATAGGTTGATGTGCATTTATATAAGTTGATGTGCATTTATATAGGTTGATGTGTGTTTCTATAGGTTGATGTGTGTTTCTATAGGTTGATGTGTGTTTCTATAGGTTGATGTGCATTTATATAAGATGATGTGCATTTATATAAGTTGATGTGCATTCCTATAGGTTGATGTGTGTTTCTATAGGTTGATGTGCATTTATATAAGTTGATGTGCATTTATGTAAGTTGATGTGCATTTATATAGGTTGATGTGCATTTATATAGGTTGATGTGCATTTATATAAGTTGATGTGCATTTATATAAGTTGATGTGCATTTATATAGGTTGATGTGCATTTATATAGGTTGAGGTGGATTTATATAGGTTGATGTGCATTTATATAGGTTGATGTGCGTTTATTGCCCTACTCTTAGTTGAAAGTCGATCCTCAAGTGTCATGAATAGAAAGGTTTTGGGGGAAGAGTACTCTGTCACCAACTATCCCTAAAAATCGCCGAAAAAGTATTTAAAAATTCATCACATTTGAGAAAGTTGAAAATCATAGACTCCTAGTATCAAGTACACCATATACAGGGTATGTTGAAACTCATAGACTCCTGGTATCAAGTTCACCTTGTACAGGGTATGTTGAAACTCATAGACTCCTGGTATCAAGTACATCTTGTACAGAGTATGTTGAAAATCATAGACTCCTGGTATCAAGTAAACCATGTACAGGGTATGTTGAAAATCATAGACTCCTGGTATCAAGTACACCATGTACAGGGTATGTTGGTAGTTGAAAGTCATAGACTCCTAGTATCAAGTACACCAAATACAGGGTATGTTGAAAATCAAAGAATCCTGGTATCAAGTACACCTTATACAGGATATGTTGATAGTTGAAAATCATTGATCCCTGGGATCAAGTACACCAAGTACAGGGTATGTTGAAAATCATAAACTCCTGGTATCAAGTACACCATGTACAGGGTATGTTGAAACTCATAGACTCCTGGTATCAAGTACACCTTGTACAGAGTATGTTGAAAATCATAGACTCCTGGTATCAAGTACACCTTGTACAGAGTATGCTGAAAATCATAGACTCCTGGTATCAAGTACACCATGTACAGGATATGTTGGTGACTGAATTTGTTTCATTATGACAATCATTAAAAGCATGGCAAGTCGTAAATCGCTAATGATTATTTAAGGTCTAGTATAATTTTCGTTGACTTTACCATTTTTTTCACAGGACTCTTATTAAAAGTGTATAAGCATTATTTCTTTTATTTTCATTATTATTTAACAAGTAACCATATGATGCTTGTACAGAATCATTGTGGGGTCCCCTTCCAAAAATCAGGGAAAATGTCAATCATCGTGCAGAAATCAATAGGTTCAAATCGTAAACAAAATGGCGTGTAATTCACAATCTTTCTAACGACTGAAGTTCTTTTCGTAAAATTTATTAAATACACAATTCAAAATTTGTAAACATTGCTATGAGTAGAACAGTTGCTTGTGCTTTGTAAAATTAAATACAGCGTAATTTCATGATGCTTCTTATACTATTTATAAATTAAGCATCTAATCTAATACTTTATTTTCCTTTACGTACATTTTTGGTTGCATTTTCGCTCAATTTCGGTTCGTTCATTTTTGCTCCTTTTTTCTATATCTGGTAATAAGGCGTGTCTGTCTTAAACCTTACCCTTCAGTAGCCCCCATTATGACTTATTGATTTTGCTAGATACTCGAAGTAAAATTAGAGAGAAAAAGACTTATTTGCAGATGACCTATATTTTTTTCAAATATAGTTATTGCTGTGCCTTATTTTAAGGTGTCTCGAATGTATAAAAGCAGAATGTAATCAACGATTATGTAGCTCACCTCCACGAAGCTTTCAGTAGTCTCCAATAGCCACTGTATACATTAATTATTGTAGAGAAAATAAATTCAGACTAAAATAATTCTGGCAACGAAATTTTGGCCTTTTTGTAAGCAATTTTGTTTTGCTTGCATTTTTATCTTTTCCTTTGTTTTACCTTGAACGGGCGCCGTTTAGTCAGTATCGTGCTTACATGTCGATAAACCATATACGCACATACATATTACATAAAAACAATTTTTAAAAAAATGTTAATAATTTTTTTTTTCTTTTTTTTTTTTTTTTGTTTGTTTTGTCTTTATATGAAAGTAGATGTGCCGTAAATGGGTTAATACACACCAAACATTATTTATGTTTAAAATCATTGTTCTTAAAATCTGCTTCAGAAACTATTATCATTGTACACCACTAGAAGCCAGATTTTACTGGTGAAATTAACAGGCTTTGAGTAACTGTTTAACCTTGGAGTGCCAGCCAGCATTAGAAGCATAGTTCATGTATCAGCAATTACATTGATTAGCCACTACAGTTGGAGCCTTAGATGAAAAGCATCCAACATGCAGTCCACTCCCCTAATTCCTATACTCATTCACATATACTATACACAGTTAACCTGTTGAGGTTAACCTATCACGATATATAGTGTATAGTCATTAATATGGAAAGTTTACCATTAAATTAACATTTTTATTCCTCCTTCCAATTGCACTGGTCAGAAACGGCACTATGTGTTGGATAGTGTGTATATGGCACGGCAAAATCTATGTAGTAATGAGCTAAATACAAATACATAACCTACCTATGTAAGTAAAGCAATTATTTTAGGTCACTGTGGCACTGTTCTATTGAAAGATGTAGTATTATCAATGATGAATTCATTCATCAAGTTTTATAATTGAAACATAAACAGTATCCAATAAATAAACTCTGAACACAAAATTTCAATAAAGCCACTGAAGCGTGAAATATAGGTCACATAGTCCTATTTTAGCGATATAGGTCTCATAACAATCCACATGCATCCACTCACCAAGTCTCATTATACTAGGCAGGATAGCACGCATATATAATGCCAAAACCTCACTTGTTGAAGAGTTAAACTTAAAAACTTAACTTAAGCCGGTAAATGTGAAATGTAGGTCACAGTGACTTTTGTTGTAAAATTGTGAAACGAATAGAGATACATACAATCATCTAGTATGCTGATTCTAAAATGAACAGTGTTTGAAAAATAAACTTAAAACACAAAACTGAACCCAAGTAATTGAAGCGTGAAGAATAGTGTTTTACTTTTTTCATGAAGGTGTGGTACACGTCAAGATGCATCTATTGATTCCAGGTATAACATTATTTATACAGTGTGCAAAACACCTGAGCTAAACGTAAAAACTTAACCAAGAATGTACAACCAATTTACATGTATGTACAAAGTTAGCCTTGATAGCCCCCTCTCCAGAGGGTAGTTGTTATGAAACCTACTCCAAATTGTTGCTTAAAACCTCACAATAAAGAATGGATGAGATGCAGTGGGGCTGTATATATGTATATGGTTTATGTGTGCGGACGTCGACGCCATCGTCGGGAGTAGCACAATATCTCTACACTACTTCGTAGAGGTCAGTTAAAAAACATTCAAACTGTATTAGAGTAAATATATCAGCAGTTTCGCAGTAAATCATTGGTGATTTTAAAAACAATTTCGTTAATTAGGAGTGTCCTACTTCAGCCACACCATTGAGAATGCAACAGACTTACAGGCAAACGACTTTTTAACAAAATGCAAATGCAGTTGTTGGTCTACATAATTCTTAGGTGCCAAACAAATTCTAAAAAAGCATTCACACTGCCCAGCAGTAACTATGCCAGCAGCTTCGTGGTAAATCATTCGCGCTTTTGAAAACAAACACTAATAAAAGAGCGGCGCCGCATAAGTCGCAACACCGTCATTTTACGTCTAGTCTCTCCCAGAGTTCATATCACTAAGATACACTTGTCACATGTTACGTCATATAGATGACGTCATAATGTAATGTTCACGTCATTTTCGAACTGCGATGTAAGCGTTTATTAACAAAAGCAAACATCCTTAATATAATAATGTGTTTCTTCTGCATTTAACACATATCAGTAAGTGTCACTACTTGCATTTACAATGCGCACATCCTCAGAAAAAGACAGTGATTATATGTAAGAAGAATAAGTTAAGACGATAGTCTGAAATCTCTCTCTCTCTCTCTCTCTGTCTATATATATATATATATATATATGTCTATATATATATATATATATATATATATATATATATATATATATATATATGTGTGTATATATATATATATATATATATATATACACTAAATGAACATGTATTTATACAATTTAGTGCATTTGCATCAGCAAGTACATACAAAACTTTGAAAATGAGAATTTACGCATATAACTTTTTTATTCCCTTATTCGACACCTATCTGCCATTTACAATTCCTAATGAAGTTTCTTTACAGATAACAATGAAATACCGTTAGCGTTAATAGTGGATCTATCTTAAAAGAACACGTGACATATGGTATTCTTACATATACTTGTCAGACAATGGCAGTTGGAAAGACATAACTGAAACCTTTCCTTGTCTGTGCATTCATGTCACTCATGACAATCGTATGCATTTTTCGCATCAAGAACTGAAATTTCCTGTTATATCCTGTCAAATACTGATGCTTTTACGATAGCTCGTCTGCTTAAATAATGTGGTAGTACATACAAAAGCAAAGATCAACAACTTTGTTTTTGTAATAAGATATAGTTGTAACCGTATCAAATTATATCATCATCATATTGTTTCTTGACTAGAGTACCTTTATCAAACAAATGTCATCTGAGATAAATAAGTAACACACTGGAAACTCTTTCTCTGCTCTGCTTCTTTTCAATACAATGCAATCAAACTATCTCAAAATCTTTAACATCCGAAACCGATAAATCCATCGTCTAGCTTTCAGTACAACCTACTCCGTCATGTTTATCAAATATTTTACTGACTTCTTTTATCATTCTCACTCTCCCTGACCCCATCAAACCCAACTCCAATACCCACCACACCCCCAATCCCGACCCCAAGCGGGCTTGGGGATGTAGAATAGGCCCGATTTGCCCTCATGTGTGTTGTAAGAGATAAATTATGGAAGCAACCTTTTTCCGTGGGTTGCGTTCCGTGCCGGTGTAGGAGAGGATCCTGATGGTGGAGCAGAGGAGAGGCCGGTGTTGTAACTCTGATGATACATACTACTTCAGCCTCAGCTTCGGTTAGACGGTTGGTCAGAAGGGTCTGGTCTAAATCAGCTTCGGTTAGACGGTTGGTCAGAAGGGTCTGGTCTAAATCAGCTTCGGTTAGACGGTTGGTCAGAAGGGTCTGGTCTAAATCAATCGGTTAGACGGGTGGTCAGAAGGGTCTGGTCTAAATCAATCGGTTAGACGGGTGGTCAGAAGGGTCTGGTCTAAATCAATCGGTTCGACACTCCAAGCTTCAGGGGTTATGTTAAAGACAGATTCATTTTTACTAATCTTCAGATTTTTAAAGGTCACCATTGTGATTAAAAGAAACTTGTGCTAATATGCTTAGAGCCTTACAAAGGACGAGGCCTCTGAGGTGGGTGGCAAGGATCAGTACAGTAATGATTCTTCTTTGCTCAAGTGTGTCACGCTATGTAGTCCTGACACGAGGAACGCACTAAAGTAGCGTAAATCTGTGTCCCCGTTTGGGGCTCGAATGTGGGTGGGAAGCACGGATGACGAAATAATGTTCTTCCATTATGGGAAAGTACACAAAATCAAACTGCTAATAAAGTGAGACCTCTTTTTAAACGGATCGTGAAGCGGAAACTGTTTCGAAATTGGCCTCGATTTCTCATCGCTGAGTCAACTGATGAGCATCAGAAGCTAGCTAAGTTATCACCATTTGTGATAGAAAAAGCACTTCAGAGCTTCGCT
This sequence comes from Margaritifera margaritifera, assembly GCA_029931535.1. Lineage (NCBI taxonomy): Eukaryota > Metazoa > Mollusca > Bivalvia > Unionida > Margaritiferidae > Margaritifera > Margaritifera margaritifera. Next base: position 5,560,605 of record JAQPZY010001667.1, read on the forward strand.
GGAGATCCAAAAAGTGCAAAAAGAAGAAAGAAAAAAATAAAAAGAAAGTAAAAAAACTTAGCTTGGGCTAATTTCTTGTAGAGTGCAGCTCCAAAGATCACTCTGATAACTTCCGTCGCTCCAAACAGTTGGTGGAGATACCCATCGAAGTATCTCCACACAAATCCCTTACACATCCAGACGTGTCGTGCGATCTATAGATTTAGATTGCTGCAATAAGACTGAGATATTCGAAAATCTCAGAACTCAGAACGTCTGCTACGTGAAACAAATTAACGGCAAGTTTATTCCCACATACATACCAACGTTCTACTGCATTACTGTGCCTGCATCGAACAGGACTGGATTCTTGAATATTCCGGTCGACCTTTACATCCCAAATCCTGTGTGGTGCAGTAAGTATCAGACGTATGGCCACCACAAACGTGACTGCAAAAGACAATAAATCTGACCCAGGTGCGGAGGGCCATGATGGATCGTTATGCCAGGAAAATAAAACATCTTGCGAATTTAAGGAGACCCCTTTCTGTACTGTAGATACTCCCCTAAGTAAAAACTCGAGCAGGAGATCTAATGCGTGAAATAAAAAAAATGGGTTTCTTTTCTCGAGGCCAGAAAATTTGTCGAGGCCACGACTCCAATAAATACTGCTAGAAAATCCTACGCCAGCTCAGCTAAGGTGGAAACAAAATTTTCTACATATTCTGGCTGTACTCAGATATATATTCCCTGGCAACAGGGCAAGACCGATTTTGCAGTCTTGAAACCTTCCAAACCTGTGCAAGTAATTACCCAAACTGAGAGTGAAGCAGAGAAGGCAATTAATCAAAGCAGCAGTGTGACAAAAAGGACCCCCCCCCCCCCTTCTACAAGTGAAAAACCGGTTAGATCCATCTCACGAAAGGTTCAGCAAACCACTGACCTCAGTGGTGAAAGTAACAGTGTGACAAATAAGAAACTTGGCATTAGTAGCGAGAAACCGGTAAGATTCGGTCCACCAAAAGAGCAACAAACCGGTTGCTCCAGTGGAAATGCATACTCCAAACCGAATAAAAAGCGGATTAAAACATCTGCTAGACTTCCAAAATAAGCTCATGATCCTATCAAGCACTTCAAAATGTTTGGAAGTCTAAAAAGTATAGACACTGGAGACTCCCCTAACACCACACCAGGGATAAACTCACAGAAATCTCGTACTTCAACCACTTTCATTAACAAGTCTGACACAACAAACATACAATGGAACTGGTGGGGTTGGAAACCAAATATTGATGAAATAGGTATTCTACTTAAAGAACATAACCCAATAGTTGGCTGCCTTCAGTAGATCTTTTCAAAGAAAACAATAAAGATAATCTAAGAACTTTTCAAGAAATACTGATAAAGCCACTGGAGGAGTGTCCATCATCATGGATAACAAATTAATCTCGGTACTACATTTCAGGCTATAGTGATTCGTGTGTCCATGCACAAAACTCTCACACTTTGCTCACTATATCTCCCTCCAAGCACTCCAATCAATCAATCTAATCTTGACGATTTTATTCAACAGTTACCACTACATTTTGTTCTATTTGATAACATTAACAGCCACCTTGCACTTTGGCGCTGTAGAGATATCAACCAGAGAGGGAAGAAAACATAAGATTTTGACTCAAAACACAATCTTTGCCTTGTTAACTAGAAGCCGTATACCTATATGCATCCATACACAGGATCCTAATAGTCCTTTCATTGGACTTTCTGCGATCTATCCCTTTTGTTTGACTTTTCTCGGTAAGTTGATGACTACCTCTGTGGTAGTGACCACTTTTCAATATACTTAAGAAGTAATACTCCCACACCACAAACGATAGGGAAGAGATGGAAATTGAAGAAGACAGATTGGCCTAACGTTTCTGCTCTCTGCGAAACAAATTTGAATGTTGATCATTTCGAAAACGTAGTGGATACCCAAACTTCATTTACTGGGGATTCAATACCTAAACCTTCGACGATCCGTAAACGTGCCAACAAATCATGGTTTGATTATAACCGCAAAGACGTCATCAGGGAATGGAAAAAGTTCCCTAAAAATTTGAATGACAATCCAACAGCTAAAAATAAATAAATACCATATAAGCCGAGCTAAATCTCGTCGTCTTATTAGAGAGCAAAAGAAAACCATCTAGAAAATATGTTTCTAGGTTGAACTCTCGCTTCCCTGTTAAATCGTTATGTAAAATAGTAACAAAAATCGTTGGCAAAACTAAAGCAGCTCAATCAAACACTTAAAGCAATCTAATACGATGATCATCCCCCTTACCAGAAATCTCAAATTAATTGGCCGAAATATTCTCGAAAAACTCCGCACTAGAAAATTATTCTGACAAATTCCACTGTCAAAACTCTGCAATAAATGGTTCCATTAAATTTCAAATCTGCTAACGCTGAAGATTATGATAACTTTTTTAATCTTAGAAAGCCGCAAGACCCTTTGGATTATGCCCATGACACTTCAGCAGAACCAGATGATATCCACTATCAACTTCTGAAACTCATACCTGATAAAGATCTCATCATACTACTTGTCAAACAAATTTGGGAAACTAGCGACTTTCCGGCTTCATGGCGACAAGCAAGTAATACATGTACCTAAACTAGAGAGGACGATATCCTTCAACTATCGTCCCATAGCACTAACAAACTGTGTTTTCAAATCCATAGAACTAATAATAAATGAGAGACTTCTTTGGTATCTTGGGTCAAACACATTACTTTCAGACCTTCAACGCAGATACAGACGCCAGAGGAACTGACCATCTACTGACCATCTACTCAGACTTACGCAACTGACCATCTACGCAACTGACCATCTACGCAACTGACCATCTACTCAGACTTAAATCATTTATTACAGAAGCTTTCATAAAGAAAAAAACCCCATAGCATCCATCTTTGTTGACTTGGAAAAGCTTATGACATCCCATGGAAGCACGGCATTATGAATGACCTATTCAATCTATGTCAACGGGGACGCTTACCTATTCTTATATCCAATTCTTTGAAAGATATAAGTTTCAGAGTTAAAATAGGTACAATCCTTTCTCAAAGCTATCCTTATGATATAGATCTCCCTAAGGGCAGAATATTGTCCTTAACCATTTTCAACATAAAAATTAACAATATAGTGAAATGCCTTAATCCACGAAAAAAATGCTCATTATATTTTGACGACTTTTTGATCTGCTATAGATCGAACACTGAACGACAACTACATATATACTTAAATAGAGTTCATATATTGTCAGAAGAAAACGAGTTCTAACTTTCGAAATATAATACTGTTTGCATGCACTTCTGCCAATTACATATAATTCACGATGACTCAAAACTCTGTATTGAGGGTTGTCGAGTTAACAAATTGTTGATGTTTTTTGGGGGAATTTGTTTACCGTAAACTAAATTTCTTTCCACATATTAGATACCTCAAGAACAAATGTCAAAAAGACCTGGATTTCATATGAATCGTAGCAAACACAGATTGGGGAACAGACCGGAATTCCTTGTTCCGGTTAATGCAAACTTTAGTAAGACCTAAACTTGATATGGCTCGATTTTGTATGGATCGGCATGTAAATGTTACCGGTAGGTGCTTGGTCTGATACACAATTAGGGACTTTGACTTTGTCTGGGACCATTTAGAATTTCCATTTCAGAAATCCCCTATGGTGAGGCAAATGAACCATCACCTTATCTCAGACGAAGGAAAATGAGTTTTCACAACACTACCAAACTGTCCCCTAATTCATCTAACCCCGCATGTGATGTAGTCTTTGGCCCAAACCTTGTACGCTCAGAAACCAAATTTCATTCCACCTTTTGGTTATCCCCATCACCCAACCCGACCCCGATATTTCATCTTTGCCAAATTCAAAATGTCCTCAACAAATCCTCTCTTTTTTCAGAGTAAGTTCTACTAAATCAGCGATTTCTATCGTGACCATACATCCCCATATAAATACGGTTCGAAAAGAAGGCAAGGATAGAGCTGCCGTTACAGAACCCCATAACGCCTGTTACCGGATAAAGCCTCCATTTTTAACGCAGAAATTAGAGCCATACGGAAATGTTTGAACTACATTGAAACCTCTCTCAAAATAAATTCATCATCTTTCCTAATTCCCTTTCCACACTGAAAGCCTTCCAAACCCTTAAATTTGGCAACACGTTAATATCCCAAATCTTACAGACACGTGACTTGTTCATACAATCTGGAAGAGATATTCTTTACTGTTGTATGCATATCCACATTGGTATTAAGGGTATTTTTTAAAACAAAAACAAAGCAGCCAAAGCTACCCTGTAGTCAGGAAGATTCCATATACTAACTTCAAATATTATATTTATCGGCATGTTCTGTATACTTGGCAAAATATGTGGAATGAAAAAGCTGCATATAAGCATCGGAACATCAAATTCACCATTGGATAGTGGCATCCTTCATATATAACAAATCACGGAGATCATGTGGTATTTTGCCATAGGGCACACATACCTGACCAATGCAAAACTCCTGAATGGTGAACCTCGACTATGCGCCTGCCATTATCCACTGCCAGTGGAACATATTCTTGTAGAGTTTATGGGCTTCCGCCCAGTGAGACAGAGTTTGTTTGTTTGTTTTTTTTTTTTTTGTTTTTTTGTTTGTTTTTTTTTTGGGGGGGGGGGAGTTGGGGGTTGGGTTGTTAATGTGAACTAATTTATAGAACTTTACGATGATGTATCACCAGAGAAAATCTTAAGACATTTTTAGGGAATGTGGTTTATGTACAAACAAATTTGATCCAATATTTTTAGACGTATATTTTTTATCTTTTATTTTACATATCCTTTACAGAATTTGAACATCATTTATGTTGTAGCACTTCATATTTACGATTAATTAGAATGGTTTGTCTTTTTCAAGGTTTGTTTGCAATTCTTTATATTTAGATTTTTATAAGATACTTTTAATAGGCACAATACATCCATTGTTGTGTTGACGTGCCGCTAAACCCTAATTCATTCATTCATACATACATACATACATACATACATACATACATACATACATACATACATACATACATACATACATATTAAACTTTTGATCGACATTAGCTAGCGTCTGTATGATTTTCCTTACACCTATTTAAACAGTTTTTGTCTCATCTGCAATTTTCTTCATTTTATTAAATTGTTGACACTCGGATTGTTTTCTCTTTTTATGGATATGCTTGAATCGCATAGGATTGACTTACATTTAATTTTTATATTTACATCATTAAGCAAAACCCGTCACTTGTAACGTCTACCGTAAAAAGTTCGACCTTTTGTACCTCAGGAAAAGACCCAGACATACTACGTCATAGCCATTGTATCCTAAAGCGTCCACACTACGTCATACCCATTGTATCCTAAAGCGTCCATGGGTCACGTTAGACTTTGTTACAGGCACATCAGTAGTAACACCTCTTGCACTAAAGTACAGGTGCCAAAGTAGCTTATTCATGAACAAGTGAGAGTGTCTGACTGTATTACTAATTCATTACTGATCGTTGCTCATCTTGTTAACTTTAAGCGGTTAATGGTGCAGGACTTAAAACAGTGGTCTTTACGGGATTATCTGCTTCTTGACTTGACTAGGTCAATGGTGCAGATCTTGCAACAGTGCTCATTTCTGATTGTTTGACATATTTGGTAGCACATGCTAGAAGAGTTGCCTCATCGATCCTTTTATCCCTTATAACAATCCCAATCAGGGAACATGTCGCGCTTAATATATTCATTCAAGATCAGCTTTGCCGGGTAACAAATCGATACAGTACTTGGAGGGTAGTTGTCACGTACATTTTTGTAATCATTCCACAAAGCCTTACGTACAAGACTCATCTCACTAAGATAATTGCGAATTCCGCTGTACCGAGTACCTTTGGCATTTCTTAGCGTTTGCCATGAATATCTCCGTATCATAATTGTCAAAAATAGCCACAATAAAATTGGTCTTTGTTTGGACGGTAACTGTGGCCCAATCATGTGTCCTCTGTCTGGACGGTAACTGTGACCCAAGCCTATGTGTCCTCTGTCTGGACGGTAACGATGGCCTCAGCTTATGTTTCCTCTGTCTGGACGGTAACTGTGGCCCAGGCCCCAGCCTATGTGTCCTTTGTCTGCACGGTAACTGTGACCCAAGTCTGTGTGTCCTTTGTCTGGACGGTAACTGTGGCCCAAGCCTATGTGTCCTTTGTCTGGACCGTAACTGTGACCCAAGCCTATGTGTCCTCTGTCTGGACGGTAGCTGTGGCCCAAGCCTATGTGTCCTTTGTCTGGAAGGTAACTGTGACCCAAACCTATGTGTCCTCCGTCTGGACGGTAGCTGTGGACCAAGTCTATGTGTCCTCTATGTCTGGACAGTAACTATGGCCTCGGCCTATGTTTCCTCTGTCTGGACGGTACCTGTGGCCCAGGCTCCAGCCTATGTGTCCTTTGTCTGCACGGTAACTGTGACCCAAGCCTGTGTCCTTTGTCTGGACGGTAACTGTGGCCCAAACCTATGTGTGCTCTGTCTGGACGGTAAATGTGACCCAAGCCTATGTGGCCTCTGTCTGGACGGTAACTGTGACCAAGCCTATGTGTGCTCTATCTGGACGGTAACTGTGGCCCAAGCCTATGTGTCCTCTCAAGACATGTATCATCCCCAGTCTCCAATGTTTCATACACAAATTTATATAGAAGCAGTTCTAACAAGGAAATTCATCAAATCCCTGAGAAAATCCGAACTTCGATATCAATGGATTCAGACTCCAGTAACTTTAGTCGATGTGCATATGACTGCATGACAGCTTCTATATTATCAAAACGTCTGTACAGTATTTTTATAACATTGACTTTGTAATAAACCTTGTCGACCATCTCATCCATACGGCTCAACTTGGTAAACAATAGCGAGAGCTTATTACTTGTCGAATGGGCATAAAAAAATATTGCTGTTCATTGATATATACATTGTCATTCATATTAGAATCACTATCAGAATTTGTACTCACACATTTCCGTTTGACATTTTTTTTCTTCTCCCATTCCCGTGCACGAGAGGAATGCCATCATTCGACTCCATCTCGCTCGATGATACACAGTTTGCTGAGCCAACTAGTCCTTGACACGTAAAATGGTTGGAGTCTGTGTTTATTGGACCATGAACTACACTGCAGTCTAGAAATACCTCTCGATATGAGTCTACATGAACTACACTGCAGTCTAGATATACCTCTAGATATGAGTCTACATGAACTACACTGCAGTCTAGAAATACCTCTAGATATGAGTCTACATGAACTACACTGCAGTCTAGAAATACCTCCAGATATGAGTCTACATCTAAAAGGCATACACCGTATAGACCCCTTAACAGACATTTTGTTAAACAAAATAATAAAACGACTGGAACCACCGGAATTCGGATAGTTCAGAGAGCGACTCCCCAACAGTTTGCTCTCTACCCGCCATGATATCAGGGGATAATGAGAACAACATAGAAAATATAAAACCTGGCTAATGCAATAATTGATTACATAATATTGTAATTATTATTATTATTATTTGTGTTCAGTATATAGCGAGCACCAATAATAATAATAATAATAATAATAATAATAATAATAGTAATAATAACAGCAGCAACAACAACAACAACAACAATATTTACCACATAAATAAATATATAAATAAATAGATAGATAAAATCACCAAAACTAAAATAATTATAAAGGGTAGCAGATAATAAATGTTCATTGTCTAAGAGATTTTCCTTTTTTCTAAAAATGATACGTTTTGACAAACAGACGTTCACTATAGCTGTAGCCAACTCTGTTATTACATGATGACAGGTTTTGACAAACAGAAGTTCACTATAGCTGTAGCCAACCCTATCATTACATGATGACAGGTTTTGACAAACAGAAGTTCACTATAGCTGTAGCCAACTCTGTTATTACATGATGACAGGTTTTGACAAACAGAAGTTCACTATAGATGTAGCCAACTCTGTTATTACATGATGACAGGTTTTGACAAATAGACGTTCACTATAGCTGTAGCCAACTCTGTTATTACATGATGACAGGTTTTGACAAATAGACGTTCACTATAGCTGTAGCCAACTCTGTTATTACATGATGACAGGTTTTGACAAATAGACGTTCACTATAGCTGTAGCCAACTCTCTCATTACATTGCCTTCCAAGATGCCGCCCCTGATGTTGACTGTATATCAGTTGTATCAGATATCACCAATGGCTTACATACGGTCTAGAGACATAAATAGGTGTACTTTAAATGAACACGGTTACTCATTACCGACTGAGTTACATAAGTAGTCTGAATGGTACAAAGACTAATGACGTGACACAGTGATCAGATACTGAATTTTTGGTAATATATCTATCATGATTGACAATGACGACAGTTATAACCACTAAAAACATCTTTGTACATAAACTTTACTATTCTCCTTGGAAATAGCGATAAAAATCAGAAAAATAACAACTTCAAAGAAAGTTGGTGAAAATTCCTTACAATCCTTATTTAATTTAAAAGTGTTGAGTACATCAGTGACAATTGGTGACCGTAGAAAATGCACCGGCAGATCTGGATCTATGCAGTTTCTAAGGACTAATCAGTAGAACAAACAACATAGACCCTGATCTGATGGCGTATTATGCGACAGCAGATCATGGTCTATGTTGTTTGTATTTAGACTCGGTTTATACGCGAGTACTGACGGTAAGCTAAATGAATACATACGCCTTATATAAATACCCTTGGTAGAACCACTGCATAGAAAAAGAATAGATGTTACACTACATTACATTATGAAATAATTACTTTACGATAAACATGTAAGTAAAGACTTATCAGGTAATTTTTCACCTTATATACACCTTTGAAATAACTAAATATGTTTGCATTTGACGTTGATTTTAAAAAAGGGATTATCTTTGAAGTTTCTAAATCATTTCTCTCAGTTATTGATTTGGTGTACGTAACCCTATATTCAGCGTGATCCGTGGTATTCAAACTCGGGTTGCGTGTTACGTCCATATGAGGTTCTGCCATTGTTTAATTACTGAACAAGATATGTTTTCCTTGATATATGCAGCTGTTGAATACAATGTAGCCGGTGAACCAGGTCTTTCAATAGATGAAAAGTCTTCTCCGCCCATGAAGTATACGTTTTCATCAACAGATATCATAAAATGACTTCATTGTTACAGCGAATTTGGTGGCGTAACTGTATGAGGACACCTTCTTAGCACTTAACGCCCATCTTTCACTTCTTGATTTTGACTATCGGCGATAGCGCTGAGATCCATGTTTTAAAATCCTACAAGATTCCCAGATCGCTCCTATCTGGAGATTTCCAATAGGATAGAATCTTTAAAATAAAACATATCACCAAGAAACTCCACAATAACGTTTTCCACTCATTTCTTACCACATTCGCTGAAAAAGGAGGCATTATGTCCGAGATTATTTTCTTTCTGAGACTCTGGAATCTGTGCGCGGTATACAAGCACAAAACTGACAGACTGAGTAAATAATTTCTCGACTGGCCGGTTTATTTCGCTACTCAAGTGCAAATAGAAAGGTATTATGACGTTTCCATACTACATATGTGCTGAGAAATGATTTAAGAACGTAGCTGTGAAGTTTCTTGGTAATACGTTATATTTTAACCATTCTGTTCTATTGGAAGCTTCCAGATCTTAGCGGTCCAGGAATCCTATAAGATTTTGACGTCATGGACCTTAGCGCTAATCAAGAAGTCAAACATCTACGTTAAGTGCTAAGGCTTATTCAGCTAGAGTGTAACTTCTATTTATCACATAGCTGGTACACTTTATATACAGTATATGCAGCTTATTAATTTTTTATATGTCAACATGTTACATATAACTTTCTGTGAATCTGATTGGTCTCAAGTGACAAAAAGTTATTCAACCACAGCATCCTTCCAAAATCAAATAGTGCAAATATCCGTTCACAAATACATTCATTCTGGGAATCACTACAGAACCATATGAATTCAGACCGTCATCGGCATAACACCTTTTGATTAAGTACTATTTCTGCATCCATTAATCATCCCTTGAGACAAATATCCAACAACTGGAATGATATTTCTTCTGTCATATCCAATACTGCATCAGTGGTGAATGTCCATAGTGGAATCGACACTCTTTTCGTTGTAAACAGTCTCATCGAAATCCAGATGACCTGACCAAGTAAACCGTGTGACATCACACAGGATTTTCCACTGGAGATCCAGTGTTTAAAATGATGTCCATATGCAATGTTCTTTTATTGAAAGGATAGTTACTCTTTGAGCTGTGATTTACAAAACAAAAATCTACTTCTAAATGTTATTGGTCATCGAATTATGCAATATTGTTTCAACTCGCGTCTGGGACTATATTTTTTCACGCGCAAGAATGGAAAGGTGCAGCGTCTGAGCCAGAATTAAATGATATACCAAAAACCATTTGTCCTTCTTGATTCTTTCCACTCAAAATAAAAACTATGTAATAAACAGAATCTCAAATAGGCATTGATTCAATATTGAATCAATCAAAACTCGTTGAATAATTTCAAATTTTGCTCCCCAAGGCTCTCACAAGCTGGAAGTTATTGAACTCGTTTCATAATTTTAATATTAAATCATTACCCATTTGAGATTCTCTATTTATTTTCGATGAAGACGTATTCCAATATTTTTCGGCAAGAGAGCCTGTAACGCAAGCCGCCAATACTCTGTCAAGTAAACGAAATGTCAAAGAACAAAAATGTTGTCTTATCACATTAACTTTGTGAACAGTCCGTGAATTATACGCTATTGCGGAAAAATGACTACTTGCAGGAACCACTGTTTAAAATGTTATATGTTAGACACTTTCTGCACACACACACATACAAAAATCATACTTGGAGATTAAAAGCTAATATGTACACTATAATACAAAGAGTCGTAGCATATAGCTGTATCCAGGGTGTTAATATATCGATAACTCGGACTTATTCACATTCTGTGTGATATTCTTACTATCAGTAAATATCTAGTAGTTTGAAGAAGAAAACAACTCAGGAAATTTAGGAAATAATTTCTATCATTCTACCGAAATTTAGGAAATAATTTCTATCATTCCACAGAAATTTAGGAAATAATTTCTATCATTCCACCGAAATTTAGGAAATAATTTCTATCTTTCCACCGATGATACTAATCATGTATCTCCAACAAGAATAGTTAATGACATTTCCAGTTTGTATTTATCAATGAAGTTGGTACAGGCAACTAATTCATTTCTCAAAGACCCTGATGTTATTGCTTTGCAAACTAATTGCAATTTGCCCACTATCAAGATTCGTCCGGGTAGAGATTTCCCCGATTACATCCGGTAGTACCTATTTGGCGTCAGGGATAAAATAAAAATGTTTTTGGTTCGAGCCTACTATTGCAGAGGGTTGCATGTGTATTGGTTTCCAACTTTCTTAGGTCGATCCAAAAGGTTATAATATTTATTTTCTTTAAAATCATGCTGTTACTAATATTTAATTTATATTAGTGATTAGTTGGTATTATAAATCCTGCATTTTGCTGATATCAGAATATAAGTTATTTTTGCCCGGAAGTTCATACTGTATGCTCCAAATTTGGTAACTGGCATTCCCCATCTGCTTTGTAATAGGTTAATAATGTGAAATATTTCATTAACTCATTATCCCCGCGTGCCTCGTGTACGCGTCATGAGGTAGTACCCTGCTTCCGAGCTCTGTAATGTCAACATCATTTATGACACGCCAATGTGGGTGGTCTTACAGAAAAGGAGAAAGATGTAGTTGTACAATGATACCAATAATAATGACTTTCCACTCGCGTTAACAACTACAGCGGAAAAACACTATTTTTTAGACACGATTTTTGTAGGCCCGAAATTACCGGTTTCGGAATCGGAGTTTGTGTCCGGATTTTATACTTTTTGGCGTTAGATCTAAAGCTGACCGGTCCGAACTTCACACAGACAGATGGACCTTTGCAAAAAGTAGAATAAGTTTGATTTTTGGAGTAAAAGAGGTCCAGGACACAAAAATCGTGGGTCCAGTACGCCAAAAAGTCCAATTTTCACCCATCTGCACATGCGCGGGCGAAATAGCCAATCAAAAACAACGTCTTTTTTTTACACCAAAGCATCCGGCTAAACGAAAATCTCTCGAAAACAGATCTGTTTAGAAGCATTCAGAAGTAACCCCCAAAATGCCTTTCCTACCTCCATTTCAGGCGAAAATGAAAAGAATCTCCAGGGGACAATGAGTTAAAAAATGTAATTTATAAAGCCAGAAACATAGGACAGCAGAATATTGAAGCTGTGCACAATTCTTAGAAACTTCCTCCAACGACACTTCGTCGACAATTACACTTGGTCAATAAAATCTTCTCGAAAGGTCATTTCGTCGACAGATCGCGTGGTCAACATTTTAAGTTGTTCTTGTTATAGTAGTAAAAGACACATGCAGTGCATGGAGTCACCAGGGAATAACAGCCAAATTCCGCAGATATCTTCTACTTACTAGCTAACTGAACAATATTTTCCATGATTATAAAGAGGGTGAATCACGCTGAATTCTGTTCATTTGCAAAGAGTTTTAAATGAAAGCCAGGAATTTTGGTAAACACATTGATTTATACTTCACATCTCTTTTAACTTGTAATCACCTCATTTATGCATTCTAGAGATCAACCTTGATAGGAAAGTACAAATGCACATATTTTACACTAGGAATTGAAGCGAAAACATATTGCAGGAATGACTCATACATTCGCATTTGTAGCGTGGATTAATTGACAACACCCTTTTCACACTTCAGTTCACGCTGGTCTCTTCAGCCGTGCATTCAATTAATATCTTAGAAGTTGATTAGTCCATTAACTAACCTTTTGACGGACATTAACTAATCTTTAACGGACATTAACTAATCTTTAACGGACATTAACTAATCTTTAACGGACATTAACTAATCTTTTAAGGACATTGTTTAACATAGTCCTGTTACACCATTTCTTCTAATAGAAGTTCTTTTTCAATTCATTGCAGAGAATCTGACTCTAAGGAACCGACAGACGAGGAACTACTTATCTCTAATGTTTGCAACAAATCACACAAATCTAGAAAGTCACTGAATGCGCACATTCAAATCCAAAATTCGAGTGTATAGTATGCAATAAAAAGTACCATCTGCAAACCGATTTAACAAAACATATAACAACACATCAGGAAGACAAACATCTTTGTTCTCACTGTGTAATTGTTTAGTAATGCATGGACCCTAAAAGTACACATAGCGGTCAAACACAACAATAACGTAAACATAATTTGCGAATATGTTGTCAGCAATTTTCTCATAAAATCATCTAGATGGTCACAAAATCAGCATTAGAGAGAGAGAGAGAGAGTAACATAGTAACAACGTTTTTACGTTTTATTTAAATGTTTTGCTTGTTTTCCATTTCATGTTACGTCTGCAGCTCTCTGATAAGTGTAAGAGACAGACAGACAGACAGAGTGTGTGTGCGCGCGCGTGCGTTTAAAGATATTGACAATCACTGGTAGTGCATTTCATGTTTTCTTATTGCTGTTTTTTTTTTGGGGGGGGAAGGAGTTGCTTTTTTTAATTTGCATATTTCCATTTCATGTTATTTTGGTCCTTGAATAAAAATTTTTGTTTGCATATTAGTATGCTCGTGAAAGGGAGAAAAATACAGAGTGAGATGTTATATCACCTTAATCATGTTCCACGATACATTTCTGATGAGACAGTTTTGAAGTAAAGTTTGTTATTTATATTCTGTTGTCCCGATAATTCCTCTTTTTTACATTCTATCTTAACATTTTGCAATCGATGGCTGATCAAATGTTGCGGATTGAATACAATTATTGCATTTGGTTGCAGTGTTTGTCATGTCTTCCGTGTCAAATCACCTTGAAGCCTTCTTTACTATTGCCGGCATGTGGTACGGGTATCAAAATCGATTATGCGAGTTTAGTATCTAGGTAGGTAGGTAGGTTTGAGTGTACATGGGGGAAAGGAATAAATGACAAATGAAGACACTCTGCATATAAATTTGTCAGTGATTGCATATCTATGTTGATACCTATGCATACAAATACTTATGCATGCATGTATGTATGTACTTATGCCTGCAAACACGTACCAGGACATGCACGAATATTAAGTATTTATTAATGTATGTATGTATGTATGTATGTATGTATGTATGTATGTATGTATGTATGTATGTATGTATGTATGCATGCATGCATGCATGCATGCATGCATGCATGCATGCATGCATGTATGTATGTATGTATGTATGTATGTATGTATGTATGTATGTATGTATGTATGTATGTATGTATGTATGCATGCATGTATGTATGTATGTATGTATTTTCGCCAACATTTCATTTTCGTACATATACCATTTCGTCTTGGTACATACGCTCAGATTGTTGTCCGAAAATATTGTTCTTGGACTTTTGCGAAAACAATGTTCATTTCGTGCAAACTCTTGATGATGCATTCTTGTCAAATTTAGTCAAGATGTTGCCTTTACAGAAGACAATTCAACACCATTTATACTACACTTTACGAAAAACTGGATATTGTCTCACACACAGAAACACCAAGGGATCTCTGCATTGCTAAAGTAGTTCAGTTGGGTTTGGCTGGCTATGATTGTTTGATAATGAAAAGTAAAATTTTAGCATAAAGAGTCTTTTGAGAACTTGTCCTGTTTGTAACTGAAAAAAATAGAGACAATTTTTGATTGATGGAATTTCAGTCCTTTTACAGACTTGACTTTGGAAAACTCATTACAGAAATTAGCACCTGATCAAAATAATGTCATATGGTTTTCTCTACACAGAAGCTTGGATCAAGGATGGGCCTATACTGAGAAATATAGGTTTGATCACGAGCATTCAGAAATTAAAAGTTATTGAATTTTTAATATCATGGTGTTTCTATAGGCATACTATGGAAGCTGAATTAGTACCCAGGTCCTATAAAGCAAAATACTATTAGTGTCACTATGTTGCACTGCAGTAGTTTTACTCTACTTGCCTCGGCACGATATGACTTTGAAAGTGTTTTTAAGTGCCATAAATAAATAAATAAAAATAAAACATGTTTGTGTACTTTGCATATCTGTACGATGGTGTATAAGTACTATTCATCAGTGTTTCTGCATTGATTCTGGCACTTAATGCGCGTGAAGTAAGGCATGCATAATTGTGACAGCATACAATAAGAGGAAAAAATACCTCGTACTCAATTCCGTCGACTTTTGTAACCACGAAACCTTTTGGGCCGACCTAAGTATGACAGAAACCGAAACACGTCCGACCCCCTCTTTTGCGTACAGTTTATACGTAGATTTCTTATGAAGGAATATAAATAAATAAATTTTTAAAAAAATAAAAAAATAAAAACGCTAATTTGTGACCTTCGTTCTTTCATATACCGTATTTAATATTCCTCTACACATAGGCTGGTTCTGTAGCCCGTAAAATAATTAGTTTCCAATAGAAAGAGTCGTAGAGATGACTGCCGAATAAATCTCTTCTGCCTGAGAGGCATTGTCGAGTTTTGATTGGTTAATGTAATGGAAGGTGTCGATTCATAAATTAGGGATAATGTAGTCCTGACCTTTGCTTAGGTTCTTATCGATTCAGAAAAACACAAAATGGAAGATGGTAAGCGGGCTGGTCATAGTCTATCCTACCTAAAATTTCAACTCGCATTTAACTTTGCTAAGAGCCTCTTCTTTACGATGGATGATTGCGACCTGACAAAACTTCTTAGGACTAATATTGCTGAAAATATTGATTTAGGGTCAACGTGAGGTACACAAGTATTTACTGTCGCACTTTACTCAACTTCTGCGGAAACAATTTCTTTGAATGAATCAGGTTTGCAATGGAAAATCAAGATTAGAAAACAATCCAGGCCGGTGTTAGCACGTTGACACCGTCAATATAATTCAATAATTAACACGACTGAGTTTCCTTTCAAGGTTCGGGAAGTAGGGAAAATGTGAAAGTGACAATTTGGCAAAATATCATTGTATATATATATATATATATATATATATATATATATATATATATATATATATATATATATATATATATATATATATATATATATATATTGTATTATGTATCAGAAGTGTTTAGTCAGGCTAAACATTTTATATGAAAACTGTACATTTTTTGTTCGTATAAAAATTAAACATAATTTGTATGTAATGAATTGTATATCATTATGCACAAAGTCCGGTTAGTCCTAACAAGTTTTGTGGGACTGTTATGAACTATCATACTTCCTTTAGAAACCAAAACATATCCAAACTACTTCCTTCGAAACCAGGAAACTCCATATTACTATCTTGTGAGTGGAAAGTTACCAAGTGTCCGCTGCCGCTAAAAATATGTACTTATCTATAACATAAATACATCCTGCTGTGCTAGATCGTGCATGTTGAATCCACTTAAAAAATCCCAACACAATACTGTCCCTCTGCTGATTACGTTATAAGAGTCACTCAGTCTAGTATAAACGCTTTTACTCGAATTATGTATGATCTAACTTTCTGGATTAAATTTCGAAGTGCTGAAACTATGCGTATGCAAGCTCTGTTAATTCAAATTTATGTGGTCAGATTCAAAAACAAAAACAAACAAAACTGCAAAACTGTATAGCAACTTGAAGTCGCATGCCTGCCATTGCAAAAGCTGAAACGGGGAAGAGAGAGAGAGAGAGAGAGAGAGAGAGAGAGAGAGAGAGAGAGAGAGAGAGAGAGAGAGAGAGAGAGAGAGAGAGAGAGAGCGAGAGAGAGAGAGAGAGAGAGAGAGAGAGAGAGAGAAAGAGAGACAGAGACAGAGAGACAGAGAGACAGAGACAGAGAGAGCGAGAAATTAATAATGGCGCAAATTCAAAACAGTTTCCCAACGTTTCGAGATAAACAAGTTTTTCGTCAGGGGAATAAACAGCTTACATATACAAAACAGACACTAAACACAAAATCTAAGATAAATTCTGGACTCCTACATGTTAAAATCACTAGGGGGAATTTACAATAAGAGATATAATAAAAAGTTGTGCCACAATAATAATCGTATATATATATTAGAAGACGAGCTTGCGAGTCAGCCCGCCAAAACAATTCGTCCACTGGAACATGTTTTCAATACCAATTCAATAATCCACATCTTATTTACTTTAAACCTAAAAAATACATATTCAAAGTTATTTGGTACACCGTCATTGAAATTAAATACCGAAACATAATGCTTTAAATATACAATTCAAGCTTTCATCTTGACGTGAATGATATTAAAATACCTCGCCCATTGTATATTCTCGATGAATGAATCCCATTCATGATGACTTCTTTGTGACTTCACGTAATACCGGTGACGAAATTGCATCTTATATTGCGTTATCTGGAAAGGTTTCAAGCAGTGAAAATACTTTTTCAGCGATAATTTCGTTTCTATGCTAAATTTAGTGTAAAAAAACAAGATATACATCAATAAAAATAAGTTACATTTTCTATTCACGAAGAAAAACTTACAGATGGGAATATTTTGTGGTGTTAAAATAGCGTTTGACAGTCTCTATAACGTTTTACAATGGCAATCGGTTGCCATTTTTGCAGTGTCGTACTTTTGACACTGGTTTCATACAATAGTGTTCACCTAAAACAAAGTTTTGAAATGTACTATGAATTGAATGACAATTTAAGAACCAGTATGTGACAAAGCAAAAATGGCGGCCGACTGCTAATGTGGACTTCGAGGAGACTGTCAAACGCAGTTTGTCTTACTAAATCAAGTATCAAGATTCTAGAAGCTAGTTAGACAACTGTAACTTATTTACATAAGATATTTTTTGTTTATTACTCAAATATAAACATATAGACGAAATTATCTCGGTTAAACGCTTACATTGTTTTAATCTCGAGCGTACGATAAATAGATATCTTCGTTTTTTGAGAAAATATAAGGAAAATTTCACGAGTGAAGTGAAAACATTGTATTGTCACGAGTGGCGAAACCACGAGTGACAATACAAAATGTTTCCACTTCACGAGTGTAACAGGTATACAATATACGACACTGTATGGGTGACACAGAACATTGAATAGCAACAGATCATGTAAGTTCAGTCAGTGACAATTTGCATGATTCATGTGGAAAACTAATTATAAACAAGTTAATATCTGAAGCCTGCTTTTTGCAGTTCATTTGTATGCATTCTTGACGGAGCCTTTTCATTGATTACTAATAAAGATATATTCATCCTGAGAGAGAGAGAGAGAGAGAGAGAGAGAGAGAGAGAGACAGAAAGAGAGAGAAGGAAAGATTAAGAAGAAAAAAATAAACCTAAATATGGAAATACAGGTCTGGAGAACATACATAAGGGCAGATAGACTTCCTAAACGGACAAAGGAAGTAGTTCCGAAAGTGATATCGCAACTGTGGCGATAAAAGTGGTATCACCACTGTGGCGATATAATTTGTCTCCCACTTATATATTTTAATGTCTCGTTATGAAATATATAATAATACTCTTTCTCGTTTTGTCAATGAAGCATCTACATGTCTGTAAGTAATCATGCGTTACCGTTATTTTTTGATTATATTATATGCTTTCAAGTTGGGGACTTATGGGTATTGGTACAACAATTAACTTTATACTGTACAAAACATGTGTCTCTCTGTTCCTTTCAGCAGCAGTTCATCCGAATTTTTAGACTTAATTTTCTTATCAACGAAATCTAAACCGAAATGGTCACGCCTCTATATTGCCGACATCGACTAGTAGGGAAAAGAGAACATTAAAAATCAATATTAAGAATTGCTAGACCAGTACTACTTAGAGATATTTTGAAAGTGATTAAAATTACTAGAACAATCACATTGAAGTACACGTACATACAGTGTAGTATACTAGGATTTGGTTTTGGCTTGTGGTCAAACTAGTCAGCGAGGAATTTTATTCATAAGTAGCATGAATGACAAATTAATTGCCTCATGCTTCAGCGTGGCATTGTTTCACTAAATAAATATTTTACTATAAATTATGGTCTGAACCATTAACAATATTGTAAAATTGTTTAGGATTTTATGTACGTGTAGATACACGAAACAAATATTTATTTTGTGAAATGAATATTTAATTATAGATTATTGTTTGAACCACTATCAAGGCTGCAAACTGGTGTTGTTTCTAGTGCACTTGCAGGAAATATACTTTTGCATTACGTGTTAATCTTACTCTCTCCTATTTAAAAATATCCGAATCAAAAATTTAAAAAGTAAGAACTTATGGCAACTGATTTGAAATCTTACTAAAATAAAAGCTACAATTGTGCTTTTGAAAATAAGCAAACCTTATTTATTTAAGAGAATATGTACAGGAGGCTAGTAATGTGATATTTAATTGATCTTGTCACTTCTGGATAAGCCTTGTAGCATGCTAGTATACAGATTATTGTCAGAATTTTAGTAGGCAAAGTCGGTACTTGCAGATTTGTAAGCGTTGTATTTTAAAACCATTAGTCTGCGGTTTGACTCTTGCCTGTGGAAACTTTGTTTTATATATCAATTCAGCACACCTGCATTTTCTAGTTGCTTCAAAGTATAATGATGGATTGGGTTGACTGAGTCAAAGTTATTACGACATCAAATTAGTGCCCTGTTTGTGAATTAACATTACGTCAGATCACAGGGCCTATGAAATTGTGGCCCGCCTTAATTTTTTGGAGACAAGTTTCACTATGCCTACAGGTTGAATTACTTTCTGAACTCATAGCCATTTGTTTCGTCCTAGAACTCTAATAGGGGGTAAATTAAATAAAGTAATTAAAGTGATTCAGCGATATCCCGGCTGATATAACGTAGGAAACCAAGGCAACAAACCTACTGACTCAGCGTAAGAAACAACGATTAAGCCTAACTCTGGAAGCGGTCAGCAAAGAATTCATAGTAGATAGACTCATGAAAGAAGGAGAAGAAATAACAGTTGAAAGGACCATTAGGTTTCTAGATATCTGTTTATTCGTGTAACAGTCTATAGAACAGCCGTCTAAAATTTAAATGAAGAAAAGATCACAAATATAATGTAACAGTTTACAAAAATACAGTTTAATTACTTAAAGAAAGATATTTACCCATACGAACAAATGGATAGCTTTGAAAGGTTTAATAAAATAGCAGAAATATTTTATTCATTACTTAAGAATTCAAACATATATAATGGCATTTACCAGTATATTCAGGATGTTATGGAACATTTCAACCTGAAAACGCTTGGAAATCTGCATGACTATTACGCAAAGAAAGATACATCGATAATATGTGACGATTTTATAAGAGTTTAGGGATGTCTGTGTGAAACATTACATACTAGACCCTGCTCGTTATTACAGTGATCCACGGATTAGCACATGTTGTACGCTTCAAAATATCAGTTATCGATTTAGAAGTGTTGACAGATTATCACATTGAGACTAGAGTATAAGGTGTGATTATCATGATACCACATTTTCGTGCTGATTGAGACAAGAGTATAAGGTGTGATTATCATGATACCACATTTTCGTGCTGATTGAGACTATTTAGTATAAGGTGTGATTATCATGATACCACATTTTCGTGCTGGTTGAGACTAGAGTATAAGGTGTGATTATCATGATACCACATTTTCGTGCTCGTTGAGACTAGAGTATAATGTGTGATTATCATGATACCACATAGATACGCTGAAGGAAATCACAAATATTGCCTTGACAAAGATGAACAAAGAAATAATGATGGTGACTACAAAAGGTTAAGATCAAGGTCGTTCAGTATGTATCTAGATAATAACAACCTCTATGACTGAACCTTGCGCTTTTGCATGCCAGTAAAAAAAAAATATTAATGGACAACTGATAAGCAAATTAGATCGGTAGAAGAAAGTCTGTTCGAAATATTAGATGGCTATGATTGAGTATAATAACAGGTGCATTTTAGAAGTTGATTTGGAGATTCCATTACACTTGTATGGTTATTTCAAGGACTGTCCGATATCTCTTGAGAAACATAATTCCCGATGAACATGATTTATCTCCCTTGCAAAATAAGTTGATCGATGATTACAAGAGTACAAAATAAACAGTATCAAAACTGTTATGCACATCGAAACACAAATAAAATACGTTATTCAATACAGAAACTTAACGCTTAACTACAGTTGGTTTCAAAACCGAATACGATATACATAGTTGTCTTCTGTGGCTAAATCTTACATTGAACTGAATACAATTTTGAGATCAAATAAAACATCTGGTTTCCCCTTCAAAAGATTTCTTTAAACTAATGAATAACAGAGTAATCGGTAAACAGTGGGACTATATCTGAAAAAGTACAACAGAAAAATATATACATGTGAAAATATTTTTTTCTTAACACTACAAAGGTCTAGCATATGCCAAGAACAATTATTGACGGTGACTTGGTGTTAGTCACTTTGAAGAACAATTATTGACGGTGACTTGGTGTTAGTCACTTTGAAGAACAATTATTGACGGTGACTTGGTGTTAGTCACTTTGAAGAACAATTATTGACGGTGACTTGGTGTTAGTCACTTTGAAGAACAATTATTGACGGTGACTTGGTGTTAGTCACTTTGAAGAACAATTATTGACGGTGACTTGGTGTTAGTCACTTTGAAGAACAATTATTGACGGTGACTTGGTGTTAGTCACTTTGAAGAACAATTATTGACGGTGACTTGGTGTTAGTCACTTTGAAGAACAAGAAAATCAAATTTAGTCACAATGTTAGAGTGATCAAAATAGTTAATGTGCGAATTTTATCTGTTGGAAATAAATGCGGTGATAGAACGGGACTTATAATGAATGATACTTATTCTATTTGCACACCTGTTAGGACAAATAACTTTTACAATGACATGAAAGATACCATAAAGTTCTATGACACTAGTGACTATCACAAGGACACTATATTGGCTTACCACGCATGAATAAGAAAGTTCCTAGACTTTTCAAAGATGAGCCGAATTGAGTTCCAATTAGAGACTTTTGAGGGTCAAGGTAAAAACTGAATTAATTTAGAATTGATTCAAATGAAACCATGGCATAATACAAAATGTGTGATCAAAAAGAGATTTAAAAAGTTGACACGTGCATGGATTGCTTATTCAATCACAAGGAAACTAAATCAGGAAATGAATATACTAAGATCGTACAAACATGCTATGTATAACATTGAAATGAATATCATAGCAATGTATGTGTATGATGACAACTTCTTCATGATTAACAACGTAAACAAATTATCTAAAGAACACGCAGGCGCATTGTATTGAAATCGAAATTTGAGTCTCATTTTTGTTCCTTTGTTATATTTCAAATTATCTACAATCTCTCTTTGTGCATCATCTGTTATCAGATCATTTTTAGTGCAGATAGTTTCTATTGCTTGCTGTACTTGCTATATAAGACCATTACGAACCTTAAATTCTCTCTAAAATCTCAGATTACAGAATTGTGCTTTTGTACGATCAGATATACGATTATTTCAACATGTCTACCACACAAAATAGCTAGTTTGGTAAGGTTAGTTGCTTTCTTCTCTTACATCGTCATGATTGCCACAATCACTAATCATTAACAAAGTGTTGGTTACTCCACAGACATCAACCAGTAACTCTAACCATTTATCTAATTTATTAACATGATCTATAATTTTATCTTTGAGTAACCACGTTCTGTCGTAAGTGTTGTTGAGCAGAGAAATTGGTAAAAGAATGGCGATGTAGTCGAAAAAAGTTATTCTATTAAGTCTATATCAGATTCAGTGCAAATATAATCTTTCCACAATTAGTCATTCCACCTATATCATGCTGTGAGGCTCTTTGAAATATGTATTTTTTTCATAAAACATAACTGATTTAGCTCATGGCTTTGAATGTTTATCTTAGCATCAGATTATACATACATACATTTATATATATATATATATATATATATATATATATATATATATATATATATATATATTGAGCATCTACATCTTCTTTTCAATTGATTTGAAAGTGAATACCTTTTTGAACGGTAGCTAATTTAGCATCACTATCATGCAATCTATTATCGTGTATACTTCTCAACTCATAACAGATACCATGGTTATCAGTGTAAAATTTGTTTAACACTAAAGCTGCTAATGTATGCATGCCTTTTTATTCATTAAAGAAATACTTTCTGGCTTCTGTAACTGTTGCCTAAATTTAAAACCCTGGGAATGCATCACATTTGGCAGGCCTTCCAGAGTCAAGAGGACTTTTTCTATTGTTGGTTAGGGTTAGGGTTAGGGTTATGTATGTATGTATGTATGTATGTATGTATGTATGTATGTATGTATGTATGTATGTATGTATGTATGTATGTATGTATGTATGTATGTATGTATGTATGTATGTATGTATGTATGTATGTATGTATGTATGTATGTATGTATGTATGTATTTAACAGTAAGTCAGCACAATAATGGATATATGGTGAGGATTAAAAGTAAACCTCAACAAATGTTAATATAAATTCCATAAAAACACTTTTGGAAGATAAACCCTTCCAAATCAATCTAAACATGAAGTCCTACAAGATACAAGATAAAAGGCAAATATATTAAAAGTGTATAAAATGTATAAAACATATAAATAAAAGATAAAGGTATAACATATAAAATCCTTGAAACAGGGTAAAAATCTGCATTATAAACCACACTCCCTCAAAGTGTCCAAGCTTTTCTCTGGTGGTACATCATCATACAGTTCCTTAAATAATTTCACATCAAACAACTTCTGCACCACAGGATGGAAGACCGATACACTCGATAAGAATGTGTTCCACTGTCAGTAGACATTAGCAGGGCAAGAGCTCTGGTTGAAGTTCACGCCTCAGAAGGTATGCATGAATCCGATATGATTGTACTATACTTGATATTGTGTTTCTATATGAGGGATGCTACTCTCTAATGATGGGTTAGATGTTCCAAAGCATGTTTGCGGAATTTTCATTCCACATAATTTGCCAAGTATATATAACATGTTGATTTATATAGCTTTTAAAGCCGAAATCTTCTATTTAGATATGGGTGACTGCAGCGCAGCTTTGGCTGCTTTATGTGTCATTTCATTACTTTAGTATCAAAGGGACTAGGCAGCCAACAGTACAGAATACATGTCCTAGAATGAATGAGCAAATCATCTTTCTGTAAGATCTGGGCTGTTAACGCGTTGTGAGATTTGTTTTTGTTTCTTTCATAAGTTTCAACGTAGTTCAAACATTTTAATATAGCTGTAATTGCTGCGGTACAAATGGAGGCTTTAATCTGTAACCGACTGGAGATGGTGCCATGGGGTGCTGCAACGGCAACTCCAATCTTGTCTCTATCTTTCGTACAGTCGGTATACAAGGATTTATGAGCACAATAGGAAGCTCTTATTCCATTGAATTTACTCTGAAAAAAACTAGATAATTTATTGAGGACTTAATTAATTCCAAATATTACATTCTGTTTTCGGTAGTATTGATAAGCAAGGCGGTGATGTGAGAACTAGAGACTTGCGGTATTTGCAACATTTATTGTTGCTGTTTCCAGGTGATTTTGGCATTTGGGCCTAAAGACTACATTATCGTCAGGATTAGATTGATTAGAAGATTTGTTAGGATACTGAGGAGCCAGTCTCATTAATCTGAGACAAAGTTATGGTTCATGTGCCTCGGCATGGAGGCAATCTGAACGGGAATTTCTATATTCTCTCAGACAAAGACAAAGTCACTGATTGTGTATCGGATCAAGAATCTGCATATAATATTTACAAGCTGATCTATACACAATTTTGTAACCGACAAGTTTAGATCTTACTAAAAACCGGTATAACCAGAGCAAGACCTTCCAATATTTTCCCCAATATGTGTTTGACACGACTAGTATCAAATTGAGGGCTTTTTGTTCCTGAGGAATTTAATATGTAGAAGGAAAGTTAGTTTACGGTCAAAAATAAGCCTTAAAATTTGTGCTGTCATCAACATGGATCAGAAAAGTCGAAGCATAGAATTTTGGCGTCGTCATAAAGTGCATACGAACAGTTTTATATTTCTAAACTTCGAAGCCGTTTTCTTCTGACCTTTTCTGATCTCTGTTTCAGAACTTGAAAATATAACGTTAGCTAGGTGATCTAGACTGAATAGGTCAGTCATTATGTCGTACTTCCATGTGGTGTCAAAAGCTCCAAGTAAAATAAGATGACAACTATATGTTCTTTCTTTATGAAAGCATCTCTTGTAAATGCTGAAAGCCTGACCAGATGGTCAATTGTTCTTCTCTAGCGTCTGAATCCACTCTGAAGGTCTAATAGTAATTTGTTGGGCACAAGATACCAATGGAGTCTGTAATTTATCATTCATTCTGTGGTTTTGCAAATACAGCTGGTTGGTGATACGGGACGATACTTGAAAGTATCGGTATGGTCCTTTTTAGGTTTATGTACTGATATCATTGTTGCTTCTCTCCATGACGACGGGAAGTCGCCACATTCCTAAATTGTATTGAAAATATTAAGTTCTGTACGATAGGCTGTATTAGGTAGTCTTTCAGAATGATAGTGGATATCATCTGGTCCTGCTGAAGTGTCACGTGCTCGAACAAGAGGCTCGAGAGAAAAAAGGTTTACTGCAATCTTCAGCGTTTGCACATTTGGAATTTAAATGAACCTTCACATTTACCGGATAGTTCCCTTCTGAGGAGGTTTTCTATAATATTTCGGTCTGTGTATTAGAAACTTATGGTGAGGTTGCGACCATTTCATCAGGTCTCTTTAAGTGTTTCACACAGCTGCTTTTATGTTTGCCAATGATATTCCTTTCTATATTCCATACTCATTGTATAGAGAAACGAGAGATCAACGAGAGACGTATGATCTTCGTGTTTTCCTCTTGCTTACTCTAATGGTACGACGGGCTGTAACTCGGTATATATAGTATTTGTTCAGACGTTTAGTTAAAAATTGGCATTCTGATTTGTAAGGACATTATTTTGCTACCTGGTGGTTTATTTACTTTATCAAGCCATGGATTATTGACACATTTAGATATCGCTGAAGTATTGTATCTCCAGCAACATCCTGGAATATGCCTGTAATAAGGGTATGGGATCTACAACGTTGTGGAAACGATCAACCGTCAAATTTTATTCGCAGAGGGACTGAAACGTTTCCCAGTGTGCCTTGTTCAATTTCCATCTCTGCCCTATCTTTTGAGGCATGGGAATATTGCTTCTGAAGCATATTATAAAGTGGTCACTACCATAGAGGTC
Organism: Margaritifera margaritifera; assembly: GCA_029931535.1. Lineage (NCBI taxonomy): Eukaryota > Metazoa > Mollusca > Bivalvia > Unionida > Margaritiferidae > Margaritifera > Margaritifera margaritifera. Next base: position 5,587,132 of record JAQPZY010001667.1, read on the forward strand.
GTCACCAACTGCCTAAGAGAAGTCAAGTTAAAGAGATGGGTCGAGTAGGATAATGTGGCAGAATGCAGGTACGACTTATCAATAAAAAGGAAAAGATTGTGGTTTGTAACAAATGCTTATATTATCTTCCCTCCCTCGTAGATATGTTTTCAACTCCAAATATAAGGTGGCCGTTTAATGCGCCAAGCAGAACAAAAGGTGCTGATCAGATTGATTGATTGGAGCGAGTGGGGAAAAATATATGAAGCAAAGTGTAAGAGTTTTGGGTATGAACACACGAATGGCTATGCTTGAAATGTAGTATTGAGATTAATTTGGCTGTGAATGGTTTTGTTATTTATGTGGATGGGCTCTTCTCCAGCGGCTTTATCATTGTTTCTTGAAAAGTTGTTGTAGGTTACGAAACTATTTAGATTAACTCCATCGTTTTCCTTCAAAAAGGTCTCCTGAAGTCAGACAATAATTGGGTCATGCTCTTTAAGTAGAAGATTTATTTCGTCAAATGTTGCCTTTAATTCGCCAGTTCCATTGTATTATGGTGTCAAGCATATTTATGGAAGTAGTGGAAGTACATGGATTCTGTGAGGTTTCTTTGACGCGGTGCAAAGGTATCTCCAGTGTCCATATTTTCTAGATTTTCAAACTTGTTCCAGAGATTGATACTATTGTCAGATCCTTTAGGAAGTCTAATAGATTCTTTAATTCGCCCTTTATTCGGGTTAGAGCATGCATTACACCTTGCGCCAGCGGCCTGTTGCTCTTTTGATGTTCCGGATCTAACTGACTACTCGCCAGTAGAGCTGTGTTCCTTATGTGTCACAGTTACTATGACCACTGGGGCCAATAGTTTGCTGCGATTTTCGTGGGCTGGATCTAACTGGTGTTTCGCTTGCAGCTTTAGCTTCCTTATTTGCCATACTGTTAGATGAACCCATAGCTTTCTCTGCTTCACTCTCTGTTTGGGTGACTGCTTGCACAGGTTTGGAAGGTGTCACATTGTGAAATTGGTCTCACCCTGTGTCCATGTAATTTCCGTCTGGGTACAGACATGATTTATGGTCACTCTCTGTTTGGGTGACTGCTTGAACAGGTTTGGAAGGTGTCACATTGTGAAATTCGTCTCACCCTGTGTCCAGGTAATTTCCGTCTGGGCACAGACATAATTTATGGAAGGCCTCTTCTCCACCTTAGCTCCGCTGGTATTGGATTTGCCGGCAGTGTTTTGTGAAGTTATGTCTTCCTCAAACTGTCTAGCCTCAAGGATGCCCAGCCTTTTTCCATGCTGTACCCGTTGCATTTCCTTTTCTTGCTTCCACTTAGGGCAGTCTCTAGAGTACGAGAAGTGGTCGCATTGGCAATTTGCACAAGAAATGTTCGCCATGCAGGACAATCTATCGTGACCCTCCTGCCATCATCTGGGGCATACTGTTTTCCTCTTTCAGTTATCTTTGTAGTGGCTGTATTTCTAGCAATTAAAGCACCGCGAGGATTATGTGTGAAAGGGTCGACTGAGATATTTAAATCCAGGGCTTGATCGATATAGGAAAAGTGGGGCAGTTAGAATTTAAGTGTGTTTGCGAATCAACTTGCCGTTACGACGAATGCTGTTTCGTTTCACTTGGGATACGTTCTGAGATTTTCAAGCATCTCGGTCTCACTGCAACCATTCAAAGCTCCACTTCGCACGATAGCTCTATATCAGAGGAGAGATTTATGTGGAAAATACCCTGATGGGTATCTCTATAAATCGCTTGGAGCAATGCAGATTATCAGAGTGAACTTTATAGCTACACTATAATTCATTGGCCCGAGCTAAGTTTTTCAGGCTCTTTGTTCTCCAGCAAAAACCAAGAACTGCTTTGGTATCACGATAGCTTTGTTAACTCTTGACTCTCATCACTTGACTCCAAGATTAGAAATCTTGAGTCAATTCCCTCTTCTCGTAAGCCTTTCCTCTTTTGAGTCACGGGTTGAATTATTCCTTGTCCTTTTGAGACTAGGTTCAGAGTAGTTTTTGTGTGTTCTCCCATAATTGAAGGCTATTACGTCGTCATCAATGCTCCCCAGCCACCTCCGATCCCAGTGATGGAACATATATTTTTGCTGATTTCATGCGTTTCTCATGTCAGGGCTACACAGGTTGATTTACTCTTGCAGAGAAATAACCTTACTCGATTGACCTTTGCCTCTGAGGTCAGAGATCATGTCCTCTCAAAGGTTTGAACGAGAACACTTTGTTTCTTTAATCAGATAGGTGACCCTTAAAAATAGTAGACCAGTGAAACTGAATCTGTTTTCAACATAGCGCCTGAAGCTTGTGTGACTATACGATTCATCGGACCAGGCCCTTCTGACCACCCGTTTAGCTAAAGTTGAGCCCAAAGTAGTGTTATGCATCAAAATGGCACCAATCGGCCTCTTGTCTACTCAATTGCCAAGGTTTATCTCCTCCAATGACAAGGGATACAGGGATACAACCCACTGCAACAGCCTGCCTTCATAACTCGCCTCTAACGACAAGAAAGATGGTGCACTGGACCAATTCTACATCCCCGAACCCACCTTACACGGGGAGGGAGGCATTTAACTCATTGTGGTATTCTTTCTGCTTATTATGAGTAATGTATTTACAAAACGTTGGCATCTTTACTATTTATTGTGTTAATAAGCACAAGTTACACGAGAAAACAAGACGCATTCCATTCATCGCCGAAGGAGAGATGGACAAGCATTTCTGCATGAGTTTGCTTTGGACATGTTGTCGTTAGTTCGATTACACACAAAACTTGCAAGCAAGATAATCGCTAAAGCCCATAACAAATGCAAGGAAAATGTACTCGTATTTTACTTGATTATTTGAAGGTTGGAAGAAATCATTAAATTTAGGCTGTCTTGGATTTGTAAGTTTTATATTTTTTGCAGGGTGAGTAGATGCGTACAGAACAAAAGCATCATGCATGTTGTATAAAGTCTGTGTCACCAAACTTTGTTCTCTAATTTTCATTCAAGTAGTCAAGTCTCTTTTCTCCGTTTTCATTTATATCTGATATGCTCTATAATTCTATTATATTAATTATGTCTCATTGTTTCCTCGTCAACTCCATTTGGGTCAAACAATTTCGACTGATAACTGCTTCCGGTGTAATAGCTGTTCTGTTTTTTACATGTGTACCTAAAATACAAATAACATATACTCTTATACTTGTATTCAGTCTAGCTATTCCCTCATACATTAATCCCTTGCTATTACTCCAGCCATCAGGCTTATCTTTAACTGCCACAGAACTCATTTCATGCTGACAGTGTTCTCCAATATTCAACAGTACCTACTCCAGTATTCAACAGTACCTACTCCAGTATTCGATAGTACCTACTCCAGTATTCAACAGTACCTACTCCAGTATTCAACAGTACCTACTCCAGAATTATATTTGCGTTTGTCAGGAGCCAACACTACGGTAGGCGTAGGCTTCCCCAAACCTTAGTGCACAATTGTATGTGCTTCTGACCTATTATTGATAAATTATTTGTTTGTTTTTTTTTTTTCCTTCAGATTTCTTCAGTCATGCTGTGGTGGAATTTTAAAATGAGTACACATCAAATTAAACTGTTTCATTGTTATCCTGCTGTTATTTGATTTAACATTCAGATATAACAAAAGAAAAGTAATTAGCGGGTCAAATCACATTCTTAGATTTACTAAAGTTGTTACGTAACAAGACAGATATCCGTTTTAAATGGACAACCCACTGTATTGTCTCCATTCGAGATCCGTCTCATGCGTAACCTGAAAGGTCCCTCTCACGGTTTTATCGACATAACTTTGCTCTGCATGAGAAAGATTGATGGCTATAAGGAATATTTTGAAAAAAACGATGTCATAACCTTTAAGGGATAAGGAAATTTGTATGTCTCTCTCTGTGTCTGTATGTACGTACTACACACGTATGTATGTATGTATGTATGTATGTATGTATGTATGTATGTATGTATGGATGGATGGATGGATGTATGGATGTATGCATGTATATATGTATGTACTTCAATACCAGTCAAGAGAAATTATGCATTGTAAGTAACGTCAAGACTGGTACATTCACTGTGCTCCAATCGTATTAATAACTGATTTATCAATTATAAGAAAAGAAGGGGAACAAATTTATGAGTGTATGATCGTCTCTTATAAAGGCATGGGCTGACATTTATCTAACAGCAAATGCTCCTCCCTCTGTTGAGATGGTTGCTGTATCGAACTTAATTATACCAGACTATTTGAATTATTTCTAAAAAGAAAGAAAAAATAAAATAACTGAAGAACTTTATCATTTAGAAGAGCTCAAGCGAAGTAGAATAAATTGATATATTACGATGTGCACAAAACATACCTTTAGTAAGCAATTTATGATAATACATTACGACGCACATTTCACACCAAGGTCAGACTTAGCGGAATATAACAGGACTTTAATTTGCATTCCATTTCCATTAAGGAATAAGTTCTTGCCCATTAAATTAAAAAAATCCCAATACTGCTTGAGGAGAGTAACATTAAAAAAAAAAAATAATAATAATAAAAGAATTTACTGCTGCAGTGTAACGGAGTGAAATGCCACGATTTCTTGACGACTCGATTGGTATTTCTTTTCTGATTTTGATAAAGTATATCAAAAGGGTTCCACAATTGTAAAGTCATGGTCAAGTTCACAACATCGATGTTTGTGGATACATCCAGTTTAAAACCACCTTGGCGAGAATAAACTTCAAATAAAGGAACTCTAAACACACAAAAGTTGACAGTTTTATAGCTACTCCTCCTTAACAACAGTCGATAAACAAACAAGAAAATAGAAGTAGAGCGAAATGTTCTTTTCTAAAATCTTTTATTCAATTTGCCTCATAGTCGCTGAGGTCTATGGTGTATTCACGTCTTACAAATAAAGTATATCGTCTAACCCAAAACGTGACCTTGAAAAAGGATATGTACGTATTTAGTAGATATAAAGAAATATTTCACGAGTGAAGTACAAGGATTGGTTTGTCACGTGTGGCGAAGCCATGAGTGACAATACAAAATGTTTCCATTTCACACAAGAACTTCCAAAATTTAAAAAAAAATATTAAAAAATTAGGACAGTGACATTGAACAAAAGTATTACCTACATATAATGCTTCAGATTGTGTATTTTGTCCAAATAATGACTATTTTCATAAGAAAAATGGCACGATTTTAATTTTCAGTAACATTTCTTGCGCGGATTGATACAGTGAACGTTGTTGGGGTGGGGGTGTAATCATCAGGGAGAGCTCAGATCCGATAAACCTCAGAACGTAACATCTTAAAATACAAATTTGAATGATTGTGAGTGTTTACCTATTATGTTTTGATTAGTTACTTTTTTTCTTGGTGCATTCTAAAGTCAAATATGTGGCAGTGGCAAGCTTGCTGTCTGGTTCGGTAACAGATTCTCCACCAAAATTTCGATAGTCACTTAATTTTGGTTTGCAATCAGCACTCATTTATCCCAGATTTTATCATCGTTTTCATACATTATTATAAGTGTGATGAGAGTTAAAATCGCTAGTTAATAGTATTGAGCATTATATTTAATCCATCTTTTTTTTTTGTCCTAATAACTTGTAGCGTTTGTCGTTGAATTAACAGATATGGGTGATACTGAGTATCGAATAGAAATAGGTCATGTAATTTCAGTCAAAAGCAATTTGCATAATTCATGTTGAAAGCTATTTTAAATAGCTAATAGTTGAAACCAGAATGTTGTTGTTTTGGGTTTGTTTTAGTCATTTATTATAGCAACTACTCATTGCTTAAATTAATGTATATTGCTGGCATATTTTACGATCTTTTCATGAGAGAGAGAGAGAGAGAGAGAGAGAGAGAGAGAGAGAGAGAGAGAGAGAGAGAGAGAGAGAGAGAGAGAGAGAGAGAGAGAGAGAGAAGAAGAAGAAGAACAATGAATTGGGCATAAATATGGAAATATAACATATATAAGGGCAGATATATTTTGTAAGTGGAAAAAGAAGGTAGTTTCAGAGGTGGTATGCGACTTTTATCGCCACTGTTGCGATATCAATTTGCCCACAGTGATACATTTCAATACCTCATTACGAAAAATGAAATAAAATATATTTATGAAATTTTATAATTATTGAAAAAGATTATACAAATAAATAAATTTCGACAAATATTTCACTCATTTCGATGAGATAAATTAAATGTTATACTAGTTCTTTTATCTTTTGTCACTGATGTGCGTAATTATTTTCGTTTCTTTGGATGCATTCTTTTTTTAATTATTCCCCAATGTTTTAAACACATTTAATACATTTAAAGTACAGTACTGAGATATAGGTGTTCATGTATCTATAATGGCTGACTTTAAACTTCAAACAGGCGCAGAATATGTCTACCATGTCAACTTCGATTGGTTTTGCTATGAGAACTATTTGTATCATTAACCTGGAATTGTGCAACCGCGTAAATTTTAAGTACCTGTATTGCAAGCCGGTTTATGAGCTATTTCTCCTATCTAATCTAGAATAGATTCTATTGCATCCTTCCTTTCCAAGAGAAATGTAAAACTCCCTTGTAGAATACAGTTTCAGATGTAAAATCGGCGATATAAAATAATCTAGCATTGGATTGCTGACCTGAATGTGTTTCAGAAAAGAATGACCTGACATTTGAGGTCCTGGTTGAGTCATTTTACACTCCTCTATAGTAGATGGAATATCACATTGGATGTCAATGATACCACTCTTATGCCCTTGAAAAATAGCATTGATTATAATACAACTGCCGTGTAGATAAATACGAAAAAAGATTATACGAATATGATAAAGGAGATGTGAGAATATGAACAATAGACATCGGAAATGCATTTTATCTTTAGGCTCGCGTACTTACTCGTGCACTGATGAAGATTTAGACTTATTCAACACATTTTTACTGATTGTGTGTAGTTACTGATTGAATAAAACATATCAGTATTAAATTTTCTGTTCAAGCCTGACAGTAATATAATTTGACTACGTACGTAGTCGAAGATCAAGAGTTTTACCACTCAATAAGAAACAGTTCTTATCCGATTTTGATCAGAATTTTTACGTGTCTTCCATTCTATCCATAATTCGAACAAATGGGTTAGAAGCCTGTTTCCGGTAAGTGAAAACATTCGGTTTACTCGAACCTTATTCACATTCGTGTGCTAAATTCTGAATGTCAAGAATTAATGACTCGTTTCAAATAAAGAGCAGAAAGTGTGGAAATAAATTGTATTATTCCTTTCATGACACTCACTTATCATTAACAAAGAGCAACTCTGTTCTGAAATGTATTCATCATTGATGTTAAAGGATCTATGGGGATAAGTACAGAGCAAATCACATCATCAAATGACTGGGTTGGTTTGGTGTTTTACGGCACAGCAGCACAAGTAGGTTATTTTAGTGCCTAGTCAAATGGAGTAAAGTGTATTGCCCAAGGACACATCACTGTAACCGACTCAGGCTAATCCGATGTTATAATTCGAACCCAAACCCTTTCGGAAACGAGTCTGGCACGCAAGCTACTGAGCCACCGCTGCTCCAGCTTCCTTTAGTTGCTTCCTACATGCACTAGCAGGCTCGGAAATTTTTTTCCCAAGCATTCGTCCCTGGGACGAGTGAGTGGCAAAAGTTACTCGTCCCTGTCCTCGTTGTACTCAACACAATACACTTCTCCACTACACTGCTTACGGTTTTACTAAAGAACCACAGGTTACAAGCTTGATATTAAAATGGGTTAATATCATGAAAATATTATCTTCCAACACATGGCTCCTTAGATAAACGTATAATTAGATACAAGTTTTGTAACTCGAGAAATTGCAGTTGCACATATAGCCCTTGATTTCTTAGTGGTATTTGCGTTTACGGTGAAACCTTTCAGTATTCTAGGTGTCATAAGTTTCCTTTTCAATGAGCTATCACGCATCTTTGTGAGTTACACATGGGAGAAGTTAAGAGACAGAGAATGTCAAAATTGTATGACTTTCGTCTGGTCAGACTTTGTTACGCTTGCCCCGGATCATCAATATTTTCAAGACTGTGTGGGTTTATTAATACACTGTCACGACAATGTAAAGTAAAGACGCCAACATATATTTATATAAGTATGCAATTACTTTCACAAGACAAATGTCAGTTACCTGAAAGATGAATTCCAACCGTCTCAATTTCCAGCAACTTTCAGACCATATAATCCACTTTGGTCAAACCTTAATTTTAGAGAGCTACGTACGGGCGCCATAGAAAGGAAGATTTCTGATTGGCCAAAAAAAACTTGATCATTTCGAGATCATTCCCCAAACTAGATTTCGACCAGTTAACTGTTGTAGCGACATTATCTGCTTTATAAATAGATTACAACAGCATGCATTGTGTGAAAGTTGGTGGGAATCGGATGAGACACTTAAAATACTCATTTTGTATCTAAATTGGCAACATTTTTCTTGTGAAAAGTAATTATATGCTCACAGAAATATTTGCTGGCATCTTCCCTTTTGCATGACAATGTTTCGACAATACAGCTTTTGTCTTGAAATTACCAGTGACCTGCGGCAACTGTAATATTGCCTGACCAGATGAAACATCACAGAAATTTTGACATTCTTTTAACTTCTAAGAGGTCTGATTCATAAAGACGTGTGATAGCTAATCGAAAGCGTATCTTTCTCCACATCAAAATGACGCATAAATTACTGAAAAGTGTCGCTGTAAATGCAAACACCATTACGAAATCGTCAGCTAGGTGTAAAACTGCAACATTATATGTTTCTAATATCAATCCATTTTAGTATCAAGCTTACATCATGTACCTGTTTTAAAAAAAAAACAAAAAAAACATGTTCTAGAATGATAAAGAGTAAGTAGATTAGGCATAAATTATTTATTATTTATAACTGACGCACGCCAAATATTCAGCGATGTTGAACTTCGGGGCTTATGGCTTATAAAGGGTAGAAAATGCATTTAGCTTAATTCGTAAGCTGTGTTTTACTCGCCCCAGCCATTTTTTACCCGGTCAGGACGAGTGGTTTTCCTGAGCCCTGACGAGGGTATCCCCGAACCCTCAGGGAGTCTCTTCAAATGAACAAGGTCGATGTCAACTTATAATTTGTGTCAGAAATCATGTCAGTAGTGGATATATTGACATTTTTCGACCATATTGAAATTTAGAAATTTAAAATAGTACGACCTTTTTTAGGGTGGGTTTGCCCACTCGTGGGTAAATGAATAGATCGAAAAATTTCAAGAAATTCGAATCCCAGTTCTGTTATTATATCCACTACTCTAAATGTACTGGCCCAGTTGATCTCGAGGGTATTATTTCAAAAATTAAAAATTACCAGACCAGTCAGGTTATGAAGACATTTAATGAACACAAAACAATAATTTGGAATGTTTTTGCTTACATTATAAATAATGGTACAAAGCTACATTGAATTCAATAGTTTTCAGAGAGGTGATATATATTTCAGAAGTTTAAGATGAAAGCAACAATGTTGGTATCTAAAGATAATGGCTACTTGTTTACAAGCTTGGACAGTATAAAATAGTGTTCATCCATAAATACTAAGAAACATTATATACTAAACTTGTTCACCTTCTTGAACGGGTCGTTTCAATAATCTGATCTTTAAGTCTAATTGAACTTTCACAGAACCATATTGCCGAATTTGTCTACTGATGATCTTCTTTAAATATGGCTCTGTGTCATTAACAAATTCATACAAATCTGCATTGTTGCCGCCGTACAATCTATACTGATTGACATTTTTGTTAAATGAATCTCAATTTTTTTTTTACGGTTCTATTTAAATTCTACATGTCGGCATTGGTTCGTCAAGTATCCAATGTCTTTGTTTTGATCGATTTAACAAAAAATAGTAAAATATATACTTAACTATTTTACACATAAAAAAATGAACATGTATTTAAGAAATATTTTACATTTTGTTTTACTTGACTATTGTATGTGTACAACTACATCACTGTTTTATGTGTACAACTACATCACTATTTTACGAGCTATGTGTATTACATCTATGTTTCTATGTACTGTGATGCCTTACGTACATGTATGCATAGGATTTTACAACATGTCAGCACAATACTGGCTATATGGTGGCGTGTCCTGTACAGCATATTATGTAGGTAAATGAGCGCATATTGTCCTGAAGCAATAAATAACTTTCACTAAAGGAAATAGATCGTAATAGCATAATTGTACCACCCAACACAATTAAAGACTTATCTCCCTTTACCATTTTGCTCGCTGTGTTGTGCCATTATTTATGTTTTTAAAAAAGTCACATTATTTTTTATTCAATAATTGTTTTCATAGCCTGACCTTAGTAATTTTTAACCTTTAAATTGTACCCTCGAGCCTAACTGATCCAGTAATATTAGAGTTTTTTGGATATAATGACAGACATGGAATTTTAATTTCTCAAAATTTCTAAATGCATTCGCCCAAGCAAAAAAAAAGATCGTTTTCTTTTTAATTCCACTATGCTCTAGAACTGTTATTATATCCACAACTGATGTCAAGGATATAATTTGTCTATGTTTAGAAAAGTTTAAAGAATTGACCGTGCCACAATACTATAGTTAAGGTCGATATCACGACAGCCAGGCCTCTCAAGTTCCATGCTACACTTATGACAGTAAACTTAGATTTCGGGATATAATTAGATCATCGTACAATAGTACAAAACATAACAATAGTCTCTCACCTATAATGGCAGCTCGAACAAAAGATTTCAATACAATTATAAGATACCAGCTTATCGGCAGTTACATGAAATACGGCCTTATCTGTATCGCTATTGTGCGCGAACCTATAAATCTGCATTGCTATTAGATGTTGACGTATCTGCATTAGTGTAAGATATTGGAGTATAGAATATGATTGATATTAATACTGACGTATCTGTATTGCAATTGAAAACTGACATATAAATCGGCAATCCTATTTAATACTGACGAATATGCATTGCTATGGGATACTGACGTATCTGCATATTACAGTATTAGTATATACTGGCGTATCTGTATATTACAGTATTAGTGTATAATGACGTATCTGTATATTACAGTGTTAGTATAAAATGACGTATCTGTATATTACAGTATTAGTATATACTGACGTATCTGTACATTACAGTATTATATTGACGTATCTGTATATTACAGTATTAGTATATACTGACGTGTCTGCATTCTTCTTTAATACCAACTTGGTGAGATGTCATTGATCTGTAAAGGTGAGCGCCTTGGACCACTCGGCCACCAGGGTCCCATACATTAATGTTCTTATGTCTTTTAGATATGCCCTTGGGACGAATTTTCGGTAATTCCAGAGCTTTATCACCAACATGCCACTTGTACTACACTAATTAATGTTGTCATGTTGTTCAATCCAACCCGCCCTCGATGAGCCAGTAAATAAGTTTCTTCCATGGAATAGTTACAACCTTCATCGTTTTTTAGCTTAATTTGTCACATTCTTCTTCAGGTCTCCCACAAGTTAAGAATTACTCCATTACAAAGTAGCTCTGGAGTAAGCAATCATGTGACATAAAATTGAATACTTTACCATTTTGCATGACCTTTCGTATAAAGTATGACCTCAGCTAAAATGGTTGATGGCATACAAAGCCATAATACTGGCACAAGTAGAAAACTGTACAATGCATTGTAAAATAAATTAAAGACAACATCATCCACTCAAAGACCTTAACAGTTACGTGTATAATTAAGGCTATCGCAAGGTACACATTTACAAAACATATAAAGTACGTCTTACAAATGTTTAGCAATGGTTAATATTTTACAGGATTAAGCATGTGTTTTGGCGTATTCAAAGATAAGCAACCATGGACAAAAGCTATTGTTTTGTTGGTGGATGTTGCCCTGAAAAGGCATTTGTCAAGTTTAATCCATTCGCCACGAAATAATAATTCAAGAGTGTAGTAAAGGCCACTGTAAGTCTGAAATCCTAATTCAAGAGTGTAGTAAAGGCCACTATAAGTCTGAAATCCTAATTCAAGAGTGTAGTAAAGGCCACTGTAAGTCTGAAATCCTAATTCAAGAGTGTAGTAAAGGCCACTGTAAGTCTGAAATCCTAATTCAAGAGTGTAGTAAAGGCCACTGTAAGTCTGAAATCCTAATTCAAGAGTGTAGTAAAGGCCACTGTAAGTCTGAAATCCTAATTCAAGAGTGTAGTAAAGGCCACTGTAAGTCTGAAATCCTAATTCAAGAGTGTAGTAAAGGCCACTGTAAGTCTGAAATCCTAATTCAAGAGTGTAGTAAAGGCCACTGTAAGTCTGAAATCCTAATTCAAGAGTGTAGTAAAGGCCACTATAAGTCTGAAATCCTAATTCAAGAGTGTAGTAAAGGCCACTGTAAGTCTGAAATCCTAATTCAAGAGTGTAGTAAAGGCCACTGTAAGTCTGAAATCCTAATTCAAGAGTGTAGTAAAGGCCACTGTAAGTCTGAAATCCTAATTCAAGAGTGTAGTAAAGGCCACTGTAAGTCTGAAATCCTAATTCAAGAGTGTAGTAAAGGCCACTGTAAGTCTGAAATCCTAATTCAAGAGTGTAGTAAAGGCCACTGTAAGTCTGAAATCCTAATTCAAGAGTGTAGTAAAGGCCACTGTAAGTCTGAAATCCTAATTCAAGAGTGTAGTAAAGGCCACTGTAAGTCTTATCACGCTTTCTTGAATGCAACAAGTTCACCGGTCTCATTAAAAAGCATCCCCCCCCCCCAAACACACACACAAATAAAATCACCCACGAAAGGAATGAAAGAAAGTTCTTCGAAACCAGCTAATACCTTTATTTTCTGTAGAAATGAAAGTTTCGAGATCTAGCTAACACTACCTATTTAAGTCATTCTATCAATTGGTCGAAAGTACGGTTAGCACAGATACAAGCTTTTATAAAACATATTTGTTGAAATAATGCAAATTGACACAGACAATTGAATTACATAATGCGGAACTGGGGGGGGGGGGGAGCCAGCTCAAGGCAAACTTGTATGTACAACTATCTTCCCTACATCAGCGTATATTAACCATGAAGGCTCTCTGGCACTGGCCTGACAAAAGATCTGTCTCAGAAAAGAATTATGAAAATGAATAAATAATGAAAAAATTTAAAAATGTTCACTTGTGGATTTACAGTTGCTGTTAAGAGAAGCTCTCGGATGATGTAAATTTATAAACTGCCAAAAATATTTATTCGTTGTAATCATACGGGCACAACAGGTTGCTAAAGAGCAGAGTCTTATTGAAATTGTAATAGGAAGAGTGTACATTAGATTGCCACATGGCTGGTATTCATATCCATAATCTATCAGGGACGTCATCTCTGGGATAAACCAATCAGAAATCGATAGCATAATATTGTAAAAGTTTACTTCCTCAGTATGTATTTCTCTTCCTCCTTTAACTTTAGTGACTAATATAATCCTGAAATAGTGTTGGTTTTTTTGTTAGAAGTTAATGTCTTGAAAAGCATTAAAGAAATTTACTTGCCCGATTGTCTGGACTTTATTTCAAGCAAATTGGAAAATAAAGAGCGCTGAATTTTGATGCAAAAATGTATACATGGTCGCAAACCAAAGGTATTCACCTACCATAAACAGTTATTGAAACTTTATTGTACAATTATGGATACTATTTGCAGTAAAGAGTGTTCAGCTATTTATATTTAACTACAAAAGGACACATAATTTGGTTGAATTACAGATAATTTAAAACTAAGTATTAAGTAAACAACTTTTCTGCAATCAAATGAGCTTGGGGGGAAATATGTTTTCTAATCAGTGGTGAAATCTATAACTTTAAATTACATTAGCCTTAAAAGATGAGTTTTAAAACCGACCGCTATGGCATACAATATGCCACAAAAGAGCTGCTCTTTGTCAAGCAATTGGAGCTTTGGTATGTACCAGAATGAAACAAAATGTAAGGAACACATCACCTATTGGCTAATCTCTGGTGATCACCCCTGCCTTCCTTCTCGTTCTCTCTACAGCCAATTAATATTGATAGGCGATCAATCAGGTGTCTAGCTTCAACTGCCAGTCACTATGTCAGGTAATTACCTTGGCTTAACAGTCAACCAGATCCCTATATTGAGCAACTTTGCTCAATGGCAGCTAAATACGGACTGAGCTTGTCTGTAGTCTTCCACTTGAATAGGCGTACCAGCCAATCATATGCCAAGATTGAGCAACTTTGCTCAATGGCAGCTAAATACGGACTGAGCTTGTCTGTAGTCTTCCACTTGAATAGGCGTACCAGCCAATCATATACCAAGATTGAGCAACTTTGCTCGATGGCAGCTAAATACGGACTGAGCTTGTCTGTAGTCTTCCACTTGAATAGGCGTACCAGCCAATCATATATCAAGATTGAGCAACTTTGCTCGATGGCAGCTAAATACGGACTGAGCTTGTCTGTAGTCTTCCACTTGAATAGGCGTACCAGCCAATCATATACCAAGATTGAGCAACTTTGCTCGATGGCAGCTAAATACGGACTGAGCTTGTCTGTAGTCTTCCACTTGAATAGGCGTACCAGCCAATCATATACCAAGATTGAGCAACTTTGCTCGATGGCAGCTAAATACGGACTGAGCTTGTCTGTAGTCTTCCACTTGAATAGGCGTACCAGCCAATCATATACCAAGATTGAGCAACTTTGCTCGATGGCAGCTAAATACGGACTGAGCTTGTCTGTAGTCTTCCACTTGAATAGGCGTACCAGCCAATCATATACCAAGATTGAGCAACTTTGCTCAATGGCAGCTAAATACGGACTGAGCTTGTCTGTAGTCTTCCACTTGAATAGGCGTACCAGCCAATCATATACCAAGATTGAGCAACTTTGCTCGATGGCAGCTAAATACGGACTGTGCTTGTCTGTAGTCTTCCACTTGAATAGGCGTACCAGCCAATCATATACCAAGATTGAGCAACTTTGCTCAATGGCAGCTAAATACGGACTGAGCTTGTCTGTAGTCTTCCACTTGAATAGGCGTACCAGCCAATCATATACCAAGATTGAGCAACTTTGCTCGATGGCAGCTAAATACGGACTGAGCTTGTCTGTAGTCTTCCACTTGAATAGGCGTACCAGCCAATCATATACCAAGATTGAGCAACTTTGCTCGATGGCAGCTAAATACGGACTGAGCTTGTCTGTAGTCTTCCACTTGAATAGGCGTACCAGCCAATCATATACCAAGATTGAGCAACTTTGCTCAATGGCAGCTAAATACGGACTGAGCTTGTCTGTAGTCTTCCACTTGAATAGGCGTACCAGCCAATCATATACCAAGATTGAGCAACTTTGCTCGATGGCAGCTAAATACGGACTGAGCTTGTCTGTAGTCTTCCACTTGAATAGGCGTACCAGCCAATCATATACCAAGATTGAGCAACTTTGCTCAATGGCAGCTAAATACGGACTGAGCTTGTCTGTAGTCTTCCACTTGAATAGGCGTACCAGCCAATCATATACCAAGATTGAGCAACTTTGCTCGATGGCAGCTAAATACGGACTGAGCTTGTCTGTAGTCTTCCACTTGAATAGGCGTACCAGCCAATCATATACCAAGATTGAGCAACTTTGCTCGATGGCAGCTAAATTCAGACTAAGCCTGTGTGAATTCTTCACCTTTGATAGGTGTTCCAGCCAATCAGATACCAATATGGAGCTACTTTGTGCATTGGCAGCTAAATGTAGACTGGCCTAAATAGAAATCATCCCCATTTTGAATTGCAGTCTCAGATTTTAAATAATGGCATATATCAAAAGCGAACTTACTGCACTTACACCGCCTAAATTAAATAAAAAACATTCAATAATTATATAAAATCACTCCAGAGCCGTAATCTCTTTCTTGATACAATGGAATAGTTATGTTTAAAACAAATCCATTAATTAGAATCAACATCAATATTGTGTTGCCCTACAGCTTAGCTTATTCCGAAATTAAATATAAAAAAATTTGTTTAATTCTAACAATATTCATAAAAATACAGAATTGATGAAATAAAATCGCTTTATGCTAAACTGCCAATACTAATGGGCAGAGGAATGACTATGAAACTCGAGTTGATGATACTAGGCCACGGCGAAGTGGCGGTTTATTGTTATTATAATTGCGATTGCATCATGATCTCGGAATATATGACTAATCGTTGAACTAACAGAATATCAGCATGGATAACAGCGATAAAGTAAATACACCTAAAAAGGATAAATATGTACATAAAATTTCTTACCGTAAGACATTTTATGTTGAACTGGCATTCCTAATGGGCAGATGAATGAATGTGAAACTTGAGTTGATAATACTTGGCTACAATGGACGGACAATTTATTGTTATAAATACGGTTATATGATGACGTAACAAGAATGAGTAGGCGATAATTTGACTCCAATTAGTTAAAAGTCATTTAGTATCCATGTAAATGGGCCTGAACATGCCATAACTGGCACGGATAAGACTTACGTCCAACCGTTGTCAGCGTTCCATTGGAAATAACAAGCAAACAAACAAACGGGAGAACGTAGGGAAATCGTAAACATTGATATCTTTATACCCATGAAGTTTACAACAATAATAACAGATCCAGAACTGCTGGAGAGGCATATTGATACCATTAAATCTACAGTAGAGCTTTGATTTAACTTTTGCTTGCAACCTGTAGATCTACAGTTATATATTTTATACAAGATAGGATGCATATTTCTGTGAAAATCAGACAGTGAAAGAACGTTCCTTGGTCCAAGTTCCTCTTGGTGCAAATCACTATGTGAGCACTAAACCATGGTGGTAAAACTGTATCTTAGTCATGCAGCAATGCAGAAATGTCTATCACACAGGTTTTAATAATGGCAGAAACTTACTGTTCAAGCACAAAACACATTGCATCGACTTCTGGGTATAAATAATGAAGAGCAGTTCATAGAAATGATATTGGAAAACGTTCACCAGCTATAAGGTTTAATAATACACGAGTGGCACATGCAAAAAGTACTAAAGTTAATAATGGAGGGAACATGGTCCATTGCGGTGCCTAATAAAATAGCACCTAAAGCAGTAAATGGTATGAGATTGAACCCAGAGAATCAACACCTTCTATTTCTGTCATAATCAGAAAAGCATGTGAAACCCTTAGGACGAATATATATATTCACACAAGTCACTGTAAAGTTAATGTTTCAAATGTAAGGAATCTGCATGCGAATCCCGAATTCACAGAATACACATGAAAAAGGGTTAGTCTTTATACCAACCCTCTTTGTATCTGAACCTAGAATAGATTAAAAAAATCTGTACCTTTCAGACAGAGATTCAAAAATAATTTCCTTATGAGACAATTGGTTTAGTGCTTGGTTTTAACGGCACTTTCAACAGCTTAAATGATATATCATACTGAGGAAATGGAAGCTAAGCGCCTTTCCCAAAGACATAGCGAGGCAGCCGACATCGGCTGGCCCGGGTGGGTAACGAACCGCGACCATTGGATAATGAGTCTAACGCTCTAACAGCTGAGCTACTCGTATGTGAAAATATATCGAGTATATATGAGGTATGGGATTTCTTTTTTATGCATATATCGAGTATATATGAGGTATGGGATTTCTTTTTTATGCATATATCGAGTATATATGAGGTATTGGATTTCTTTTTTATGCATATATCGAGTATATATGAGGTATGGCATTTCTTTTTTTTTGCATATTTTTTACTGATGTAATGTTTATTTATCATTCAACACTCACATTCTAATCTGACAGGGTCCTCAGCTTTCTACTTACTACATCTATAGTATAAACATTGATACTGACTAAAGCACTGATGTAACAATATATAACCGTAGCACTGATGTAACAATATATAACCGTAGCACTGATGTAACAATATATAACCGTAGCACTGATGTAACAATATATAACCGTAGCATTGATGTAACAATATATAACCGTAGCACTGATGTAACAATATATAACCGTAGCACTGATGTAACAATATATAACCGTAGCACTGATGTAACAATATATAACCGTAGCACTGATGTAACTATATATAACCGTAGCACTGATGTAACCACATGTGTGAGTCTTGCATGGTGTAACTTGCAATAACTGGAACCGTTTCCTAACTTTAAATAACAGATTTAACACCAAAGTCATACCTAATATACAATGAATATTTAATTAACGCTTGATTTATATTTGTCAGTAGATTAAGTGCATTTCTATTACACGAGATAAATGACCCAAATCCTTCATGGGTTAAATCTACCGTCGTCTTTACAAAAGTAACATATTTGCTCCTTTTAAACTCTGGTGAAAAAAAAATCTTGTCTGGCTTTAATAAAAGCTGGCACAAGGGAGCATGTTCTTTCTACCAAATGATCCAGTTAGGAAAATCGTTCCACGAGTTTAGGGTCAATGATTGTAACACACATGTCTGCAATAATTAAACTGGTTACTAGTAGCGTAAAATACCTCTTAATCTGCAACCCTTGGTTTGTTATTTCTCTTGTACAAGTCACAGTTATTTCAATACCGTTAAAGGGGGAAACGCGGTAGCTCAGTTGGTAGAACTTTGGACTCGTAATCCAAATGTTGCGGGTTCGAAGCCCGCTCATGACAGGCAATGTTGGCTGCTTCAGTGTGATGCTAGGAAAGGCACTAAGCTCCCGTTTCCTCAGTATGATATAGCCAATAATAGAGAGTAGACATCCGCCACATAAAAGGATCTGATCTGTAGAGAACCGCCACATAAAAGGATCTGATCTGTAGAGAGTTGACAACCGCCACATAAAAGGATCTGATCTGTAGAGAACCTCCACATAAAAGGATCTGATCTGTAGATAGTAGAAAACCGCTACATAAAAGGATCTGATCTATAGAGAGTAGACAACCGCCACATAAAAGGATCTGATCTGTAGAGAGTAGACAACCGCCACATAAAAGGATCTGATCCGTAGAGAGTAGACAACCGCCACATAACAGGATCTGATCCGTAGAGAACCGCCACATAAAATGACCTGATATGTAGAGAACTGTCACATAAAATAAGCTGACCTGTACAGAACGCTGCATAAAATGACCTGATCTGTAGATTAGCTACATTTCGTGGTCTTATAATTATGTAATAAGGATCTGACATGCAGAACATGCCTACTTTTTGAGATCCAGGCCTAGTTATATTGGTTATCATTGAATGCACCCTTTATATATCGATAATAATAATAATAATAATAATAATAATAATAATAATAATAATAATAGTAGTAGTAGTAGTGATGGTGGTAACATGTTTATTTTTAAATATTGTTTGAATGCTACAGCCATGAAATGCTAATGAGATATACTACATTCCCCAACTTCTTCCAACCTATATATGTATCGAACGAGTAATGAAGAAGGTGTTTATTAGGAGAAGGTAGAAGTTTCAGCATCGACTTTTCTGGGCCCATAAGTTTGAAACCACGCAGACAAAAACAAACTCTTCAGATAATGGATTTCTGAGCACATACATTCTACCTTTGGATCTACTCCTTCATAACATCAAGCGACAAACAAGCAACATTAAGGACAAATAGAGCGGAATGTTCATTTTGAATCTGTTATTCAATGTGTTTTTTAGTCGTCTAGCATCAAATCTTAAGGCTAGGTTATACTAACTCAAACTGTGGCCTAGATCCATTCAGCAGACTTTACAATAACTTTGAGTGAATGTACAAAGACATTTTTGACAAAGACTTCTCTCATTTTGATAAACAATTGAGATGCTTGACTAGTTTTCTTGTCAAATATGTACACAATTATTTGTTGCTGCCTTACTATTTATTTTAGGGGTGGGGGTGGGGTTGTTATTATTTCCCAGAGCTTCAAAGATTGAAATATGGTTGGAATATCCGCTAAAATTTGTAAAGGAGTAAAGTTTGTCTGTAAAAATGTATACTATTTGGGTATAACTAATCAATCTGTCTGTAAAAATGTATACTATTTGAGTATAACTATTCAGTCTGTCTGTAAATATGTATACTATTTGGGTATAATTATTCAGTCTGTCTGTAAAAATGTATACTATTGGAGTATAACTATTAAGTCTGTCTGTAAACATTTATACTATTGGAGAATAAGTATTCAGTCTGTCTGTAAACATGTATACTATTGGAGTATAACTATTCAGTCTGTCTGTAAAAATGTATACTATTGGAGTAAAACTATTCAGTCTGTCTGTAAAAATGTATACTATTGGAGTATAACTATTCAGTCTGTCTGTAACAATTTATACTATTTGGGTATAACAATTCAGTCTGTCTGTAACAATTTATGCTATTGGAGTATAACTATTCAATCTGTCTGTAAATATGTATACTATTTGGGTATAACTATTTAGTCTGTCTGTAAATATGTATACTATTTGAATATAACTATTCAGTCTGTCTGTAAATATGTATACTATTTGAATATAACTATTCAGTCTGTCTGTAAATATTTATACTATTGAATATAACTATTCAGTCTGTCTGTAAATATGTATACTATTTGAATATAACTATTCAGTCTGTCTGTAAATATGTATACTATTTGAATATAACTATTCAGTCTGTCTGTAAAAAATTATACTATTTGGGTATAACTATTCAGTCTGTCTATAAAAAGTTAAAACATTGGAGTATAACTATTCAGTCTGTAAAAATTTATAATATTGGAGTATAACTATTCAGTCTGTTTGTAAATATTTATACTATCTGAGTATAACTATTCAATCTGTCTGTACAAATTGATACTATTTAAGTATAACTATTCAGTCTGTCTGTAAATATTTATACTATTTGGGTATAACTATTCAGTCTGTCTGTAAAAATGTATACCATTTGGGTATAACTATTCAGTTTGTCTGTAAAATATTATACTATTTGAGTATAACTATTCAGTCTGTCTGTACAAATGTAACTATTTGAGTATAAATATTCAGTCTGTCTGTACCAATTTATACTATTTGAGTATAACTATTCAGTCTGTCTGTAAAAATTTATACTATTTGAGTATAACTATTCAGTCTGTCTGTAAATATTTTTACTATTTGGGTATAACTATTCAGTCTGTCTGTAAATATATATACTTTTGGGGTGTAACTAATCAGTCAGTCTGTAAAATTTATACTATTTCGGTATAACTAATCAGTCTGTAAGAATGTATACTATTGGAGCATAACTATTCAGTCTGTCTGTAAGAATGTATACTATTGGGGTATAACTATTCAGTCTGTCTGTAAACATGTATACTATTGGGGTATAGCTATTCAGTCTGTCTGTAAACATGTATACTATTGGGGTGTAACTATTCAGTCTGTCTGTAAGAATGCATACTATTGAGGTATAACTATTCAGTGTGTCAGTAAAAATGTATTCATCATTGTTGATCATATCACGACTTTAAACTTTCAACAGCAAAAAACCGCACTATATATTCGACAAGTCGCCACAAACAACAATTTTTTTAAAATTTGCAGCAGTTCTGTCAAAATACTCACATTTTGTAACCGTAGCAATTTAAATATATGTATTCGTGTCACTAGACTATATTTTTTTATCTATCTTATCTGATATCAAATCTACCTGTATTTTTATCTATCTTTTCTGATATCAAATTTACCTGTTTAATCATTAGAATTGTAATATCATGAATGTACGAACCAAAAGTTACAAAATGTCAAACTTATTGGCAGCACGAGTGCAGTTTTAACCTTCTCCACGGTCCAGTATGCTGATAACGTACATTCGCATTTGTTTCGTCCCTGACTTCACGCAATGTACGCGCAACTTCCTTAAAGAATATAGTTTCAGGTGTAAGGTTAATGATGTAACCTAATACTAGATTGTTGATATGGTCTTACGTAACATTTTAGGGTAATTTTTGAGACATTTTCCCTCCTCTAAAGTAATCGCATTTGTGGGAAGATAATTAAACACTTCAACCATTTGAAAAGATAATGGAATTAATTATCATAACGCTAACTTTTGGAAGATTCATAGCGAAGTTGTAGTGACATGCACGATATTTTACTAAGTGGCATTGCGAATTATTCATAACTGTAACTTTGACGTCAGCTGTGGTATTACCCAATCGGAAGTTTATATTTGTTCATTTAAAAAGGCGATTTACTCGGCATTTATTCCACTGTTCCTCCAACTTCAGCGATAAATATAAGCCTAAAATAGCTTTGCTTTTTTTGTTTAGAATGAAATTGGTGTCGAATAAATCTTATCTTTCACCTACCGGAAACAGGGTTCACGCCCGCAAGTTAAAGATGTTGATAATCACGTGAAAATGCTGGTGTATCATTTAAAGAAAAATGTACATTTTTACATTTACATTTTAAAATACTTAGATATCTTATTTATTTTTTTTTTTGTGGGTTTAACGCCATTTTTCAGCACATGATAGGCTATACATGGCGGCTAGTATATTTGGTGGTGGAAGAACCCGGTGCCCAAAAATATTTAGATGTAGATTTGATTTTAAATCAACTTGCGGATAATTATCATTTCATTTAGTGTCCTTATGACATTTTTATAAATGTGTGTGTGTGTATATATATATATATATATTGAATAAAGAGCATTTTCTATGATTTGTTATCCGACTCAAATCTGACAAGTATTTCAGTTTGAATAGGTAGTCGGAGATCACGGAGTATGACACTCTATCGGTAGTAATGTTTCTCCGGTTTCGAGTACAATAGGTACACACTGCCTCTAAATATACGTAAGGAAGAGGAGGGGTGGACACCATATTTTGATGGAGGTCGAGATCATAGCGTTTAAGTTTCTCAAGCACGTGACAACACTTATGACTAAACTTTGTATTAGAAATGTGCTACCATACATTACAACAAAACAAGATCTTACTTGTTTCTGCATTAAACAATTTATAAACAAAAGACTAAGGACCGGTAAGGAGATACTGTCATTTATGTAGTTTATTATGTTTGCTTTGGCATACAATTTTCAGATCAAAATAGTATGCACACTTTGCATTTTTTTTGTTTGTTTGTTACCATGGATGTAATGAAAAATAACAAGGAAAAAAGATTTTGTTTTTTGTTCTTGTGGGTTTTAACGGCACTTTTAACACATTATTGGCTATATCATACAGAGGTAATGTGAGCAAAGCATCTTTCCCAAGGACAAACCGAGGCAGCCAACCCGGGCTGGCCTGGGCGGGTATCGAACCTACGAGTCCGACGCTCTTCCAACTGAACTACCGCGGCTCCCAAGAAAGAAAGAAGAAAGAAAATGAATAAATAGGGAATGCACAGATTACGATATCTTATGTTATCTACCTTAAATGCTCTGGACACGAAAGACAGGAAAAGAGTAGGATTAAAGGAAGAAAATAAAGAAAAACTATAACCTATCCAGAAGTTAAACATCTTGTTTCTTCTTTTTTGTACTATTCTCTTCTCAAAAAATAACTTCGGATGCATATTGTTAGATAGTGATCAATGTATTATTAATAAATAGATATCTTTTTAGTCGAGGCCTATCATGAAAATTTATCTCCGATATGTCGTAACTTTTCGTGTGCTTTGTCTTTACTCACACATTTATCTCCGATATGTCGTAACTCTTCGTGTGCTTTGTCTTTACTCACACATTTATCTCCGATATGTCGTAACTCTTCGTGTGCTTTGTCTTTACTCACACATTTATCTCCGATATGTCGTAACTCTTCGTGTGCTTTGTCTTTACTCACACATTTATCTCCGATATGTCGTAACTCTTCGTGTGCTTTGTCTTTACTCACACATTTATCTCCGATATGTCGTAACTCTTCGTGTGCTTTGTCTTTACTCACACATTTATCTCCGATATGTCGTAACTCTTCGTGTGCTTTGTCTTTACTCACACATTTGCTGCAGTTCGATAGTTTCTTGACTTTAAATAAGTTTAATTTGGATTATTAGTTTTTACATTTACCTTATCATTAATAATGAGTTAACCCCCGTGACTTTATAAAGTTTAGTCATTTTAATGAGACTCTTTTTTGTCTACTGTTTGTCTATGTTAATCAACAAGCATACCTCAGTTGTCATAGTCATATTACCAAGGAGTGTGTTTCACTTTGGTGTTAGAAAAGAGTCAAAGCTACCGGTACTGTTGCACAGTATCCAAACATCGCTGCAACGGTATTCAATTATAGTTGCAACGCTAAATTTTATTGATGTAACTGTTGTTATGTATGATGTTTATATAATATTATAAATATTTTAGGAAATTATAAATGTTTCTTCACTTTAATATTTGCTTAAATCTTAATGTTATCAGGAAAAACATGTTTAACTAGTGTCCTTGAATTAGGTTGTTTTGATCAATATGTTTTCTCAATTTGAAGGTCAAGGTTGATTTTTGTTTACAAGTAAAAATTCCATTAAGATGACTCATGTTCTAGAACATTCTGTCATGTGACCAATCTTTATATATGCCATGTTTAGTGGACATTTATTCAGTTTTGACATTATCATCAGTCTTGTAAAGAGCTATTACAGTTGTGAAAATTCATTCCAAATTCTAAGAGAGGAATTATTTTAAATATTCATTGGATTATAACAGTGCTCATAACCTTTTGGATTTTGGATTTTTAATTAATGATTTTGGAATTTGACTGAACTTATTCAGAGATTTTGGAATACTTCATTTTGACATCAGCACATCAAGATTACTAGTACATCAGGACTTTGGAGACCATTGGCACATAATAACATTCAAGGACACAGCCGTGAATTCGGAACATTCTATATTTAGGACTTGTGATTAGAACAATCATTCTTATTGGATTATTAGGATTTCAAAACACATTACTGTAAGTGACTTTTTGATTTTTCATTTTAATTATCTAGTTATAAATTGCTTGTTGATTTTTTACTTGATTTGTTGGTTTCACTTTCTTTCTGTTACATTTTTCTTAGACCATAGAGTCGTAACAGAAATTGGGGGCTCGTCGTTCCGGGATCTGAATTTCTTTAAAGCATATTAGAGATATTAAAGTTATTTTTGAAATTCATATTGATTTTGTCTCGGAATTATTTTTTTTGTCTTTGGCAAAGATTTTATATAGAGAAATTTTTTTGTGTGAAACCAACAAGCATTTACTATGGCATCTAATGTTCAGAATTTCATTTCAAAACCTACCCAGGAGGGGTTAGAGTGCATGAGAAAGGATGAGTTGCTCGAGCTTGCCAGAAAATACAGTCTATCTGAGGCAAAAGTATCATTGACAAAACAGGAGATAAAGATTATTTTAATTCAATATTTAGTAGGAAAGGGAATTTTTGAAAATAGTGCTTTAAGTTTGAAGAGAAAGCCTGTATCTGGTTCTGACAGGAAATTAAGGGAATTAGAGTTAAAGAACCAGATGGATTTAGAGTTGGCAAAGCTTCAGATTCAGAGAGAGAGAGAGAAAGAAGAGAGCCAGATACAGATGGAGAGAGAGAAAGAAGATAGGCAGATACAGATGGAGAGAGAGAAAGAAGATAGGCGGATACAGATGGAGAGAGAGAAAGAAGAGAGGCAGATGGAGAGAGAGAAAGAAGAGAGGCAGCTACAAATGCAGAAGGAAGAGAGGCAGATACAAATGCAGAAGGAAGAGAGGCAAATACAAATGCAGATGCAAAGAGAAGAAAGGGAAATGCAATTTAAATTAAGAGAATTAGAACTGGCAAACAGAGCACACTCCACTCCTTTAAACACAAGTTCAGGTTTTGATGTTACTAGATATATTAGGTTAGTACCCCCTTTTCAGGAAAAAGAAGTAGATAAATACTTTCTTCATTTCGAGAAAATAGCTGAAAACTTGAAATGGCCCAGAGAGCATTGGACTTTGTTATTACAAAGTGTACTTATTGGCAAAGCTCGTGAAGTCTACACTTCACTGTCAGTACAACAAAGCACTGATTATGATGTGGTTAAGGAGTACATCTTGAAAGCTTATGAGTTGGTACCAGAGGCATATCGACAAAGGTTTAGGAATTGTAGAAAAGAAACTGGACAAACTCATGTCGAATTTGCAAGGGATAAAGAACAACTATTTGATAGGTGGTGCTCAGCCAAGAAAGTTGATCAAGCTTATGATAACCTCAGACAGCTCGTATTAATTGAAGAGTTCAAGAGGTGCATCCATAGTGATGTTAAAACCTATCTTGACGAGCAGAATGTGGAAACTTTGGAAAATGCTGCTCGTATGGCTGATGATTATTCCTTGACTCACAAAATTTCATTTGGCAATAAATCGTCCTCTCAGCAGTTTTCTGGTAAAAAACCATTTCAATCTCATTCGAGTACTTCCAAATTTCACAACAGCACAACTGTTAGGAATCAAACATCTGATAAGACTGATCAGAAATCCTTATCTCTTCCTACGTACACTTATAGTAAAATAAAAGGGCACGTTATTTCTGATTGCTTCAAGTTGAAAAATAAGCAACAGAGTAAAGACAGAGCTTTTCCAAATGCTCTTATTTCTACGAGGTCAAGCTCACGGTCTTGTATTGAAAGCAATACATTTGTTGGGTCAAACAAACCCCAGTCTGATTCTATTTTGGGGGCTTATGAACCATTCATGTCAGAAGGTTCTATATCACTTATTGGTGATTCTGCCAAACCTATCCCAATTAAAATATTAAGGGACACTGGAGCTTCTCAGAGTCTTTTATTATCAGGTACTTTGCCTTTGTCTGAGGAGTCTTCTTCAAGTGAAAGTGTTCTTGTTCAGGGAGTAGAGTGCGGCTTTGTAAATGTTCCTCTCCATTGTGTAAATTTGGCATCAGACTTAGTTTCTGGACCTGTGACTGTTGGGGCAGTGACTTCTTTACCCATAGAGGGTGTTCATTTATTACTAGGCAATGACCTAGCTGGAGATAAGGTTGTGGTTAATCCACTTGTAACTGACAAGCCTTGTTTGGATCAGAAAGTTGATCCTGTCGAAACTGAAATCCCTGATTTGTACCCTGCTTGTGCAGTTACTAGAGCTATGGCAAAAAGAGCTCTTGAGAGTGATGTTGATCAGGATATTATTCCTTTAGCTGACACATGTATTGGTCAGTTTTTTGATGAGGTCACTTTTTCCTCAGGTATTGATCAATCAAACGGTATTGATCACAGTGATCCTCTTTTGGCAACTCATTCTCTTTGTTCTAATCAGGATGACAAATGACAATCCCTTGTCGTTGAACAGGAGCAAGATCCCGAGATATCTTGTTTGTTTCAGAGGGCTATTAGTGAAACTGAGGCCACACAAGTTCCAGTGTGTTACTTTGTGAAAAATGGGGTCCTTATGAGGAAATGGAGACCACCTGATGTACCCGCTGGTGACGAGTGGTCAGTGAGCTATCAAATTGTTGTTCCTAAGTCATATCGACAGGAAATTTTTAATTTAGCCCATGAAACTCCTTTGGCTGGTCATTTAGGAGTCCGTAAGACTTATCACAAGATCTTGAATCATTTTTATTGGCCGAAACTCAAAAGTGATGTTTCTAAATACTGCAGATCTTGTCACACTTGTCAAATGGTAGGAAAACCCAATCAGAAGATACCTAAGGCTCATCTGCAACCTATTCCTGCATTTGATGAACCATTTAGTAGAATAATAGTAGACTGTGTTGGTCCTTTACCTAAAACCAAGTCAGGCAACCAATACTTGTTGACCATCATGTGTACATCTACAAGATTTCCAGAGGCAATTCCTCTGAGAAATATACAAACTAAAACTATTGTGAAAGCTTTGTCAAGTTTTTTACACTTGTTGGCCTTCCCAAATCTGTCCAGTCAGATCAAGGGTCAAATTTTATGTCTGGAATTTTCCAACAAGTTATGCATGAATTAGGCATCCAACAGTTTAAATCTTCTGCCTATCACCCTGAAAGTCAAGGTGCTTTGGAAAGATTTCATCAAACTTTGAAGAATATGATTCGATCATATTGCTTTGATACAGAAAAGGATTGGGATGAGGGTGTTCATTTGTTGTTGTTTGCTGTTAGGGAATCAATTCAAGAGTCGTTGGGTTTTAGTCCCTTTGAACTAGTTTTTGGTCATACTGTCCGTGGACCATTGAAATTATTGAAAGAGAAACTTCTTTCAAATGAAGACTCAAAGATTAATCTTCTTGATTATGTTTCTGATTTCAAATACAAGTTGTCAAAGGCCTCTGAAGTAGCAAGAACTAATCTTCACAATACCCAGTCAAAAATGAAATTAAGGTATGACAGAAATTCACAGGAAAGGAGTTTTAAACCTGGTGACAAAGTTCTGGCTCTCTTTCCCATACCTCAGAATCCTCTTCAGGCTAAATTTTATGGTCCTTATACCGTTGAAAAGAAAGTAAATGACTTAAATTATATCATTAACACTCCTGGGAGACGGAAACAGAAACAACTTTGTCATATAAATATGTTAAAGGAATATTTTGACAGAAATAGCCCAGCTAATTATTCAGTTAATTTAGTTGTACCTGTCCCACACAGTGAAGATATCAACGATGGAATACAATCAGACTATAGTGACTCTGGTATAACCAATCTTCGGAATTCAGAAATATTGAACAACCTAGACCAGAAACTTTCACATCTACAACAACAGGAAAGAAATGAACTAAAACAGCTATTACATGACTATGAGCACTTGTTTCCTGATGTTCCAACACGAACAAGTAAAATTTATCATGACGTTGACATTGTAGATTCTGCGCCTGTGAAACAGCATCCTTATAGGATGAATCCTCTCAAACAGAACTATCTGAAGAAAGAAATTCAGTATTTACTGGAGAATGATTTCATAGAACCAAGTAAAAGTAACTGGAGTTCACCATGTATTCTTGTTCCCAAGCCAGATAATACATTCCGTATGTGTACTGACTATAGAAAAGTCAACAGTGTCACCAAAACTGATTCATTTCCAATCCCAAGAATGGACGATTGCATTGATAAAATTGGAAATGCTAAATATGTCACCAAGTTTGACCTTTTAAAAGGATTCTGGCAAATTCCACTGACGGAAAGGGCAAAAGAAATTTCAACATTTGTAACTCCAGATGGACTTTATCAATATAAAGTCATGCCGTTTGGAATGAAAAATTCGCCTGCAACGTTTCAACGTCTGATGAACATGATAACATTTGGTCTTGATAATTGTGACGCTTATATCGATGACGTCATTATCTACAACAACACCTGGGAAGATCATTTGGAAACCATTCGAAAATTCTTCGATCGACTCAGTGATGCGAATCTGACAATTAATTTGAGCAAAAGTGAGTTTTGCCATGCTTGTGTCACATTTTTAGGACATATTGTGGGACAAGGTCAAGTTAAACCTATAGAAGCTAAGGTCAAAGCTATCTCTGAATTTCAAGTTCCAATTTGTAAAAAGCAACTGATGCGATTTCTAGGTATGGCTGGATATTATCGGAAATTTTGTTCCAATTTTTCCAAAATTGCTGAACCTTTGACAAGTTTATTGAGTAAGAAAACCAAATTTTGTTGGTCTGACAAGTGTCAGGAATCTTTTGACAAGTTAAAGGCCATGCTTAAGAATGCACCAGTTCTTTCTGCACCAAATTTTAGCCAATCATTTAAATTATCTGTTGATGCAAGTGATGTAGCGGTTGGTGGAGTATTGATTCAGGAAGACAAAAGTGGTGTGGATCACCCTGTGTGTTATTTTTCTAAAAAACTAAACAAGCACCAGAAAAATTATTCCACAATTGAGAAGGAATGTTTGTCTTTGATATTGGCTTTACAGCATTTTGAAGTGTATGTTACCTCAGCTCTTTCTCCAATTATTGTGTACAGTGATCACAATCCCCTTACTTTCATCAACAAAATGAAAGATAAAAATCGGAGATTGTTGAGATGGAGTTTGATATTGCAAGAATATAACATTGACATTAAACACATCAGGGGAAAAGACAATGTGATTGCAGATGCACTCTCACGTGCCTAGAAATGTAATATTGCTTGATGTAATTAAGTCCAGTATCATAAAACATGTTCTTATGTAATTTTGGTTATTATAGTATTAGATGTATATTCAAAAGAAAGCTTTATTACATAAATCTTTCTTTTTCTTTATGACGGGAGGTGTTATGTATGATGTTTATATAATATTATAAATATTTTAGGAAATTATAAATGTTTCTTCACTTTAATATTTGCTTAAATCTTAATGTTATCAGGAAAAACATGTTTAACTAGTGTCCTTGAATTAGGTTCTTTCGATCAATGTTTTCTCAATTTGAAGGTCAAGGTTGATTTTTGTTTACAAGTAAAAATTCCATTAAGATGACTCATGTTCTAGAACATTCTGTCATGTGACCAATCTTTATATATGCCATGTTTGGTGGACATTTATTCAGTTTTGACATTACCATCAGTCTTGTAAAGAGCTATTACAGTTGTAAAAATTCATTCCAAATTCTAAGAGAGGAATTATTTTAAATATTCATTGGATTATAACAGTGCTCATAAACTTTTGGATTTTGGATTTTTAATTAATGATTTTGGAATTTAACTGAACTTATTCAGAGATTTTGGAATACTTCATTTTGACATCAGCACATCAAGATTACTAGTACATCAGGACTTTGGAGACCATTGGCACATAATAACATTCAAGGACACAGCCGTGAATTCGGAACATTCTATATTTAGGACTTGTGATTAGAACAATCATTCTTATTGGATTATTAGGATTTCAAAACACATTACTGTAAGTGACTTTTTGATTTTTCATTTTAATTATCTAGTAATAAACTGCTTGTTGATTTTTTACTTGATTTGTTGGTTTCACTTTCTTTCTGTTACATTTTTCTTAGACCATAGAGTCGTAACACTGTAATTTTACCTCTGCAACGATACAACTAACCGTTGCAACAGTATTTGTTAACATTGGTGTCGTTGCAATTGTATTTACATTTGTTTCAGAGGTATCCAAATACCGCTGCAACAGTAATCTTTGCTGATGCAACGGTATTCATATACCGGTGTACCAGTATTTGCTGCTGGTACAATGGTGTATGAATATAAATACCTCTGTACCAGCAAGCAATAAGGTTGGACTGCTGCACCAGCAAAAAATAAAAAATATATATATAATAATTTTTAAAAAATCACCTTTATTTTGCTGTTTTGATGTGTTGGTAATGATGAAAAAGAACGTTTTTATTTTTAGAATTTGGCTGAACCTTCGTCGTCAGAACATCTGAACAGTGATATACCGTACGTACTCGGGTATAGGACGAGTTTAACTGCAAACAATATAGATCCTCATCTGCAGTCGCATAATGCACCGGCACATCAGGATCTATGTTGTTTTGTTCCACTGATAACTCCTAACAAACTGCATAGATCCAGACATGTGGCCGCATTATGCGACGGCAGATCTGGGTCTATGCAGTTTACAGTTGGATGCGAATTATAAGCGAGTATAGACATTAGGCCGAACCATATTTCTGTTGACGAGTGCCATCCCATGATGCTAGGCATTCAAGCAGGGTTTAACTGGTAAACTTTCATAGTATAAATGCAACGCTAGTTACTCCAATATCGTGCTATCCGACACAAGTGCATACTCCTCAAAAGGTGGTGAGTATGTTGTCGTATTTGAACGATGGGTGCTCGCGATGTTTTTCATTAACACACTTGACACCTGTATGGCCTTGACTTGACACCTGTATGGCCTTGAGTTGACACCTGTATGGCCTTGAGATCATAAAACTCTGAGCCAGAGGTTGAGATTGAATTTCTACTACCAGCCAATCAAAAGTGAGGAAAATCTTGTCTTATTGGTTAACACAATTTTTTTTTAAAGCTCAAACACTGTCTCATACACTAGCAAAAGTTGTCTTATCTCCAAGTCTGAGTTCAATGAGCACCGAGTTGTGCCACTCGTGTGACTCATTTTTAGTTTGTAAACCTACGTTTGAGTTCAACTCAATCCAAAGGAAAGGTTTGGTGAGTCCTGAAGCGTCTTCGGGCAAGACCGTTCTTCTCACGCGAACAATGTTCTCCTTGAAAATTATCGCCCCAAGAAGAAAAGCATTGTTTGCGAAAATCGTTCTTGGGCTGAAATGTCATACAATTGTTGAAGAGAGACTGACAGAGAACAAAGATAATATAAAAAAGCAAATGGTAACATTTAGCAGATGATTTATTGGGTACATTCACGGCTTTAGTGCGATATTAAAAGACAAAAGACAAGAGCATGTTCTTGGCATTCGGACAAACATCGATAAACAGGTCTCTCCAAAACGATCTTGCCGAGGAAATGTAATTTCTCGTATTACCCTTTATAGCTTGATTTGTATTGTGCTGGCACGCATGCGTAAACGACCGGCCTCTGTATCGACTCGACTCTGAAAAGAACTACGTCAGTAGTGTTACACTAACAGTATGTGTATTGACCTAAGGAACCACGCTCCAAGAGGTAGAAAAAAATATATACTTCCATTCAATAATACATTCCTCTTGGTTATAAGTATTATTCAGATTGATTGGTTTTACTCTTTGCAAGACCTCCATCAAGCTACGAATAAACTCCCTTATAAAACACATTTTTAAGTTTGAATAAAGTACGTAATCTTAAATTTTAAACCCATTTAACATTTTTTTAAATATGACCTTGCTTATACAAGTTAGATCCGTAATTGACGAGCGCGTGATATAAAAAAAATCATAATATTGACATAATTCGCTTACAATTGAAAACGTGGTAATGAAATGTTTTCAATATCATTCATCCACTCCAGATACTTCATAAAAGGGATTGTTACAAATATGATAGAAGAGTTTGCATAGGAGAAAAGAATACTTTAAATTCAAGAAAAATAACATTTTAAAGACCCTGGTGTATTTTTATGCTTACTAAAAGTAAAGCTGTTACTATCAACAAAAGAGAATAATCTAAAAAGAAATGTATGATGTGCAACCCCTTCGACAAACAATCATTATGCAATTAGACGAGCTATGTGATTAAGGCATCCAATCAATTAATGTATCACGCAACTTGCCATTAAGTAACAAATGTATCGACACCATTTAAATATAAATAAATGCAGCACCTATGGCCACGTTTATAATACTTATTTTTGTTGTTGTTGGCAGTCAGTAAAGTCTGAAACCGGTTATCTCTGATGGGCGTATTGGTTTACCTCTGAATTATGAATGCTTGGGTTCGAATCCACACCGTCGTACAGCGTTCATTCCCACTCCATGTTGAGAAATCAAGTTTCGTGAACTCCGAGAAGATGAAGAAGAAAACAACCCTTGTTCTCAAAGGCTCGCGTGGACGCAAATAAAAAATTAAAGAAAAGAAAGAAGAATATTTCCGAAATCAGCCCTGTACCTTTCGCCTCTGTGCCAGTATCGAAATCGAGTTGTTCATCTTTATGTGAAGTAAAGTTACTCGTCTACATGGAAAATCTTCTGCTTATTGACTGCAACATAATTTAAATACATTCAAGGGACTCTGCCAACAAACATTACAAACATATTACGTAATGACTGTCAATATATTGCAACCTAATTGGCTAGCGGTCCGCTGGGATCACCGATAAGCCGAATTTGCACTACAGTTTTTGATAGCTCAGAGCTGCCATCTCCTTCCTAATATTATCAAAATACTCCGATTAAGTTATAATTTGAATCGATGTTCTACTCTAAATTAACGGTGATAGAGTACCTGGATAAGCTAAGGTTATCTCAGTATAATACGGAAACCATTCTCGCTGCATCCCCCGGTAATATTTAATCGACTACAGTTTTATATTGACCATGAAACCAAACCCAGAGGGCATGTTGATGGTCACGCCTTTGATTTATAAAATTAAGGAAATATGGGAAAATACGTTTCCTTATCTTAAAACAATTACTTTTTCCATCCAAATAGGAAGCGAACTCTTATCCATCGAAACAGGAAGCGAACTCATATCCATTTAAACAGGAAGCAAACTCTTAACAACTTTCTCTGGGATTTTCAGAAAAAGAAATAAAGACCGACAGACAAAGAGAACTACTGATGAAAAAATACAAAAAATAAAAAAGAGGTAGCATGAAAAACATTTATGTCTATTTTTAAAAACATGAACAGGAGAAATTCAATATCAAGCACAATTTTAATGTACAAGTTTAGCTCTTCCGAAGTACCAGCTTCGGCTGCATATCAAACTTTTGAGAGTGCCCAAGTCAATTTAAAAGCAGACCCTACCTTCATGAAACATCTCAACTTGGGTACTTATCCTCAATTCCAAAATTTCTCTCTGAATCTATTATATTGTTATAGGAGGCCGTATTTTATTTTATTTTATTTTATTTTTTTACAACGAAAAATTACTTGTCTCTTTAAAAAACGCAAGGTAATTATGTATTTTTAGGTTACTATGCTTTAAAAATAATGACTCGTGATATGGGCTGAATTTATACTAAAAATTTGTATACCATTTACGAAAGTTTCACCAGGCTGAAACTCGTATTCAACTGATGGTATAAACGTACATTTACACAGACTCACTATGACTTAGTATCCTTCTTAGAAACAATAAATGATTATCACATTTGGAATCGGATAAATCTATACAACAATCAATGTAGGCAGTAGCTGATTGAGCATGCGCACTGTATCACGATTTTAAAATTTTACACATATCTCATTGATCTATAATGTGATGATACCTTTTGATACTTTTGTTTCAATCCACACGTCCTAAAGTTTTCAATTGCGACATAAAGTGTCTTCTTGGATTTTAAGATTAATTTATGTGCTGAATATATTTGCAGTTCTATACAAATCGCTACACAAATGAAGATAAAAACAGGATGAACACAATATTAATATTAATGCACATGTTTTGCTAACCAGGCAAATATAGAAAATATACACACCGTCTTCGCTTAACAAATGTAAGCACTATTACTGAACACTTTTACAACAGATCTTCTTGGTACAAATGATGAATTTACACCATCAAGGCAGAGACATAACAAATTGTTGCTTACTTATTAGCCAATTTAATATAACTAATACCTAACAAGATGGCTCTTGTTTTTGCGAAAATCAACATGAATCCTCAAGGCACTGATTTATGAAATGGAAGTACCGGACACTTATGCGGGTATTGCAAAATGCAGCTTGCAACGATTGGAAGGTCAGTTTTCACTTCTGATTCCCTCCTCCAACAGTCCTGTTCTGGACAATATAGGTCCAAAGTTCTACAAAATGTATTCTCAGACTTTTCTATACCACCGAGTACATATAGCCTGTTGTCACTGACGAACATGAAAAATAAATCCCGATTAAAGTTCTGACTAGAACATAACCTAGATCGACCATTTTTGGGATCAAACCAGATCAAACTTCCACTTGGAGTGGCGATGTACACTTTATCATTCAACAATACTGCTTGTCCGCCAGAGAATGGAATTGGAAGGTCCTGCAAACCCTCCAAGACGTTAGTGATCATATCTAACTTACGTACGTTTGGCACGTCGTATTCATCGTCATATTCGTTTGAAGTTCTACCACCAAATATGTACAAACATTTCTGATACTGAACAACCAATGGATTGGAAACATTCTCCTCAAGATGGCCGATTGTTGAATATACTTTTGTTCGTGGATTATATTTCTCGATGGAAGCAATCTCGCCGCCTATAAGGTAAATGTTTTCATCGAAAGATATCATAGCGTGATTAGATCGCGGACGGCGAAGTTTGGGGCACGTCTTCCATTTATTTTCGATGACGTCATATTCAAACATTTGTCGGCCAGAGCGCCTTTTGCCACCGGAAATGAAAATATAAGGACAGTCATTTCGTATTTGGGAACAAACTGAGAAGCCGTGTCCAAACCTTTTCAACTTGTCAACACTTTGTTTGTGGACTATTAATGTGCTAGCAAGTTCCACCACCATTACTGTCTGCTTTTCATTGACGTATTCATTCAGAAACAGAACACCGTACTGAACACTTTTACCAGTTTTGCAAATATTATCATATGTGCAAATAACTTTTCTTTCATTTTTGTCCAAAACGCGTTTACAATCGGCACAGCCTTGAAGGCTGTACAACCTATTTTCCGCTTTGACGTCGTTGTAGAAACTCATACAATGACGGAAGAGTTTATCATCGACACTGAATGTCCGCATCGAACACAGATGGAAAAAGGAATGAAAATTAAATTCATTCAGTTGCAGACATGCAGGGCAGCCATCGGAAAGAAACTTTGCCAGTTTCTTGCGTTCCTCATCTGGCAGGTTTTGGACATAAAGACGCTCCTTCACAACTGGGTCATCGGGGTTCTGGAAACACATGTCCTGTGGATAAGAGTGCGTTTCCTTTTCTCTAAGCATCTCTCAAGTTTGATTTACATAATAAAGCAAAATGTCAACACACTTCAGTCTGTGCACGGTAACTTGTGGAAAAAGTACAGTCTTAGACTGGTAAAAAAGCCTTACTAGCCAGTATGTACCGGCCAGAATCAACATGGAATAACTGAAACAAAAAACAATCAGCTGAGAATAAGGAAATTCAACTAATCTATATAGATAATGTTTTCATCAAGAATATATGTATTTTTGTTGTCTTAACAATAATAATAATAATTATTATTATTATTATTATTATTATTATTATTACCGGCAATGTCCGAATGTGTGGTTGGAATGCAGTTGCATTGATAAAAAATTGATGACAGTTGACAATTGCATTGATAAAGAATGCAGTTTCATTGATAAAGTACGAGGACGCTTTGCATCATAATGAGACAGAGGACAATAGAACAATCAGTTTTAGTTAATGCAATAGATCTTGTATCTTTGTTTGCTTGGTATTCTTGCATTCAATTAATTCGCATGAAAAGATAATTTTGACATGTAGAGGAAAGTATACATTATACACAAATAATTGAAGAGTAAAATTGTAAAACCGTCATGCTATAATTTGACTGATTGTAAGGATTTTTTTTTAAAAAATCCTCTTATTAAGTATTTCTTATAAAGCTGACTTTTTCTTTGTCACCTACACATATGAAAAGACATCCATAAAACATTGAAAATACACAAACGCTACAAATCCTGTAAAACTTATGAGTGCAGTTTTGAGGAAATCAATCAATCAATCAATCAAGAAATGAAATCAACGTAGTGAGTGTAGAGGATCCTAAAAAAAGCAACCAAAAAGTGAGGAAGAACTAAAAAAACAACTTTTCCACCCATTATAATTTATATTAGGTATATGGTTGTTTGGTTTCAAGGTAAGAGTAAATTAAAAATATTCTTTCTAACCCGGTGCCTGACCTGCGTCCGTATGCTGATCAGCATATCCCCAGTATCTAAGTTTCATAAACTTTAACACAAAACTTTAACATTGTTGGCCATAATGCTTAAGTAGGCGAGACAGGCAAGACAGGAGTGCCTGGCATATTACGGCATAAAGTCTAAATATATAGTAACATTAAATCAAAGTTTTACTTGAATGAACCAACTGATGTAGAAGATATGTGACTTTCATAACCTTACGCAGCTGAAATACAAATATGACTAAAATATTATTTTTTTATTTTTTTAAAAATTACAATTCTACGATATGCGTCGTCGTCCCAATGAATGAAAAGTCTAAGATGTCATTCGGAAAGAAATGTCGGCCTTAGTCATAAAAGGGCTATTTAAACCTCAAATTGAAGTGTATCGCTGGCGCCCAGGACGCTGACGAATTGATTCTTAAGTCTAGTTCAGCTGCGCAAGTGAGATACAAATTAAAATCTTTTCACTCAGTGTTGTGTTGGGAACGAAGCTTAATTGCAAAGTAAACGGAAAATAATTTACCTGCAAGCTGACCGAACTCTCCAGCAAATGCAATTATCAAAGAATACACCGTTAAACATTTAACTGTTCACTTCTGTGCACACAAAATGCACACATAGGCACATGTATATAAACACAAACCAGTCAGTGCTTTCATGATATAAGAGGCCAGTACGTTGTCAGGCAAAACACAGATCAACATATATAACTGTGATCATTTTGTCTAAAGTCCTATTGTTCCTTGTATTTCGCGAAAAGCACGCAAAATGAAATAGGACATTGGCGAGAACTGAATTAGCAAATTTTTATGAACAACTGCACAATTCCAACTGTAAAATCAATAATTTTCAGTGAACGTCTAAAGCTACATTAAAAACTGAATGGTTGAGGTGTTTGAAATATAAATTAAAAAGCTCTTATTTTCTTTCTTTGTTGTTCTCTTCTTCTTATTTTGAAAGAATGAACAAAATATTCTAAATATCGGGGATTACAGCGCGAAATAAAGCAGAAGCACACAATAAAATATGCAAGCAGTAGATGTTAAATAAGTAATAAAGAATGCATATAACATGGCCTAAATAGCCTGCATTGGAGGCTGCCTGCTCTTAGAAAAGAACTTTTCTTTTTAAAACTAACATCAGTAATAACAATAATATACTCACCGATGCGCGAGGAACAAAGCACAAGAGACTAACCGCAGCTCCTCTGAGTGAAAAGAAAACACTTAATCGGGGACGATAAGAGTCTTCCTTTTTAGATCACAACATAACCACGTGACTGGGAAACCCCGATTATTTTCTATTTTCTGAGTGGAAAATTACAAAAGTGTGCGCTGTAACTAAATTCTGCTTATATTATCACAGTTTCGATTACTGAACGTGCTAGCATTTGCCG
Source organism: Margaritifera margaritifera (assembly GCA_029931535.1). Lineage (NCBI taxonomy): Eukaryota > Metazoa > Mollusca > Bivalvia > Unionida > Margaritiferidae > Margaritifera > Margaritifera margaritifera. The sequence continues at coordinate 5,625,984 of JAQPZY010001667.1, forward strand.
GTTGAGTCAACCTAAAAACACCATTCGTCAGTCAGCTATTACGTACTGCAATAAATGCCTCTCGTCCTTACATGTACAGCTTTCTTTGAATAGATGTGACCCGTTTGTTTGCAAATGACTCCAAAGCATTGAAATTGATACGGATTGTATGGATCGAAGCCATATTAATTCAAATGTAGGTAGTCACAACTCCAAAAGCTCTTAAAATCACTAACAATAGATACTAGATAATATCTTAGGACCAATACCGGATTAAGGTGGTAGGAGGCCCTGGGGCAATTTAAAAAAGGGGCCTGCCTCCCTTCCCCCACCCCCTATATGTTAGTTATCATTTCACTGCGTTGGGGGGGGGGGGTCCCTGGAGAAACTGCTCCATTTGCCCCGCCTTTAATCCGGCCTAGCTTAGGACCAATATATGCAATTGTTCGATCGGCAACACATATATGCACGCGCACACATGCACTTACCTATCTGGGGACGCAGCTAAGATAAAATAGGCATGAATGTTCAAAGATTAAATTACTAATTAATGAAATAAACATTTCTTAAAAGAGTTCAATAGGATCCGAGATGTGTCACAAGACTGGTACATTCAGAATGCTTAATAATAATAATAATAATAATAATAATAATACATTTATTATTATTATTATTATTATAAATTGGTCTGTAAGCCTCCTTAAATACCCGCAGTCTTGCTTATATGACATTTTAACTTCTCGAATCCACCCATGTCCAACCCCATGCCTCAGTGTATCCTTGGGAAAGGCACTTAGCTCCCATTTTCTCGGCCTTATATAGCCAGTACTGTGTTAAAAGTGCCTGTAAAACCGATAACCCCCCACCCCACCCCATGAGACTGCATTCAATATCCGACACCTTCATTTTCATTTTCTGCTTCTAGTGAAACACAATACCAACTATGATTATCCTCTCCTAACGGTGTAGACCGAGTTCAGATTAAAAGGAAGATTTCATATAACCTGTGAAAATGTGACATATTTAACTGCTAATCTCCCCACCCGCTATCTCCTGGGGCGGAAGCCAGAATCTGAAGCCTTCATTGGCATTTGCTGGTCCTGATTATACATGATACTAGACAGTATCACCCTTCCTCAACCGCTGTGGATGGATTTTAGATTACAAGTCGTATTCTCTATGGTCTATGAAAATGAAACTGTTGACTGTCCATCCCCAAACCCCCACCCCTGAGGCTGCAGCCAGGATTTGAAACTGTTTTAATTTACTCATTCTCGTGAAATATCATAATAGATGACTGCCCTTTCTCAATCGGCGTAGACCGAGTTAAGATTACAAGCAAGGTTCAAATGTTACGTGTACAGATATGACTTTATTCTCGCATATTCACATCCCCGCACCTAAGGATGCAGCCAGGATCCGAAACTTTTGTCTCATCCTCGTAAAATATCATGTAACTATAACATCCTCTCTCAATCGGTGTGATTGGAGTTCAGATTACAAGCAAAATACATATTACCTATAAATATCTGACTTTTGGCACTCATCCCCCATTCCACAAACCTCATCCCTGACAATGCAGCCAGGATCCGAATCTTCCGCTTTCATTAATCGTTCTTGTAAAAATATCAGAGCAAATATAATCAGTTTCTAAATCAGTGTAAACGTAGTTCATATTACAAGAAAATCAACTGACTTATTTACGGAAAGACGGCAAATCGTACACACGGACGCACATGAGCATTAAGTGCGGATATTAAAATGATGACAATGATGAATTGTAGCGATGAAGATGTGGACGACAAATGTGTTTATTTTTAGTTGTTGTCCATGATGATGATTATAATAATCCAATCTCAGTGATGACGACTAAGATGAAAAAGGTGATGGGTAGTGTTGAAGATGGTGATTATATCCTCATGCACTGATATAGATATTAAATATAATCAGAAAGCATTGAAAGCAATTTTTCCATACGCAGACTTTTAATATATCCTGTTTCAACAACAACTGCCAAATGACAAAGTTATCTTTATCGATCACCTTTCACTACATATGTATTTTTAGCATATGTAAAAAGAAAATCCTAAGATAGAAACACGTCGCTGTAAACATGGAGGTTATTTCCCTCAACATTACCTAGGAAATAAAAATAGGTCATAGCGGCAGGTCATGTGCATGTTTGTTTATATCGGTGCATCATTTCACCGCCCATAACGATTGGGCAAGTTTGCCGTATGAATCAAACTACAGATATGTGGGTCTTATGGGACTTGACTGGATTGTTTATATGTTTGTTTCGCATTATATCCCATGATCTTGTTGAACTAGTTTGACCTAGGTAACATGTATGCAGTGGGCGTTTTATAGTTTTGCTCAGATCCGGACATTCTGATATATAACTTTCCCCCACTCGAAATCTAACAAGAAACTATTCTGATCAACCATAAGACTGCATATACAAATTTCGATTCAGATATTCAGATCTGACATAAAATTTCAGAATTGAAATATTGATTTGAGTTTTACGACAGAGGGGCAGGGATATACGGATAATTTCAGTGTCCTGACAAAAGTAATTTTGTCTCCGTAACTATGATAAAGTATGTGTTGGGCTGCAAAATATCCGTCAACACCACAGTTTTACTTATGGTGATTACTCTTCCTTGATAATCTCCTGTACACGTTGTTAACGGAAAATGACTAGCGGTTGAAAACGGCGAAAATAGATGAGTGATGAATGATACGACGATAAAACAATAATCTCAAAACACGACAGATATGGTAGCGCTAAAACACCGTGGATACATTCAAACAAACATGTGCATTATCTAAATACCGTCGCGGTCTGCACGACCACGGCCGTACTACATTTTGGACGACAGTATACATTCCAATGTGTAGAAAAGTATCCAGGTTTAAAGTAGAGCGCATTGAAATCGTCCGCAAACAGTACATGCAACTCTGCACAGACCTCGAAATAGTCGATTCTTTATTGTTTAGCACTGGCAAATGTCTCCCTCAACCACCACTGTGAGTAGGAAATAGCCGCACCAAAAGATATTCGGTGACGGCCCTGGTATTAACACGCTAACATTCATCTGAAGGCTCTAGTTAAAGGTAGACCACTCTGCTTCTTTCACGAATATATCACGGTTCGTCGACCCTTGCCTGGAGATGATGACAAAGTCGTCTGGTACTGGTGATTGGCATTGCTCATTTTTTCTGCTTTATGCTTCCTCCGCGTAGATGCAAATTGTCCTTCTTTTTTTCGTCTTATATTATTTAATTGTGCCTGATTTACGCCAATTCTTTTTTATTATTATTTAATTATAATGATTTTGTCGCATAGTAACTCTTTCGCTTCACCGCTTTAACGCACTACTTGACAAAGCCTGATTGGAAAGCTGGAGAAAGATTTGAAGATATCTTCTCAAAATTTCCTTGCTTAAGGATAAAATACATCAAAATTGATAACTGAGGTGTGGTCACGGAGTACCATACTAGTTGTTTTACAAAATCTGTGACATTAAAATAACACAATCAATAAATAATGTTTTCCACCGTAATCTATACAAGAGAACCTAATTTATGTGACTCAACGAAAGAAGATGGGAGTAGCAATATGTGCCACTTGCGTCTCTAACGGGAATTAAACTTTACGCCGTAGGTTTGCATTGAGGAGAGGGGGCAGTATATGGCCTCTAACGGGAATTAACATTACGGCTCCATTTTGATAAATTGTGTGCACGTGTACGCCGTAGGTTTACATGGGGGAGGGAGGGGGAATATGGCCTCCAACGGGAATGTAACATTACGTCTCAATGTTGAAAAAGTTGTTTGGATATGGTCTCAAAGGGGAATTTAACATTACGCCTCCATGTTGAAAAATGTTTGTGGATATGTATTGACGAACATGTTAAATAGTTATCCAGCATCAATATTTAGTGATCTACTATCCAGCACCCCACTTTTTCAGTACTATCCAACACCCACTTTTGAGTATTATCCAACACCAACTTTCTGAGTACTATCCAATACCCACGTTTTGATTACTATCCAACACCCCACTATTTGAGTACAATGCAATACTCATCACTTTTTGAGTAGTATCCGACACCTACTTTTTTATTACTATCCAACACCCCATTTTTTGATTACTGTCCAACGCCCACTTTTTAATTACTACCCAACACGCCGTGTGTATTACCAAAACCCTTACACCTACTATCCAACGAAAATGGTAGGAAGTACAAGGGGAATGAAATCGCATACTATCACACAGCAGAGGTTAGGAGTGTTTAGACCTGGATCACTGATGTTTAACTATATCCAGGAGAACTGCACCTCCTTGGCCTGACTCTGCAACACACATCTGGTCAAAATGCTCCGTTGTTTTTCGGACATAGAGATTGATTCTAGAATCAGACTCGTTTGCCTTCATCTCCCAATCCTCCTCTTCAGGAATAAGGAGTAGTTGTTGCTATTGTTGTTGCTGCTGCTGCTGTTCTTCTGCTTCCTTCTGTCACAGCCTCTCTTGTACCCTCATCAAATTTTGATTGAGGCGTTCGAATTACCTCTCTCTTTTCTCTCCATTCTGTAGCCTCTTTTCTTCTGCCCTTGCCCTCTTTATCCTCCTCCATGCCTTCTCGCACAAACGCCTTGGCTGTTTTAGCGAGGTCATCTCACTTTTCAAGTGTCACTTGTTGGCGTATGACTCCATTGCCTCTACCCTACCCAGGAGCTCCCCCACTCTGTCTATTAAGCTGATTACCTCTCTTAATTTTCCCACTCTGCAGTGCTGGCTAGCCATTCTTCTTTTTCGTGGACGAGTCGACAATGAATGGCAAGATTGGCAAACACACCGCTTTGTATGCTTTAAGTACGAACGTGAAGGAAAGCATTCCTCTAAAGTAGAGACGTGGACGTGAAGGAAAACATTCCTAGCTGTAGTATAGAAATACAAGTCAAGAGAAATCACACGAACCTAAAAGAAACGATCCTTCTTATTTTTTTCAAATAAACCTATTATCACTGACACTGAGAGACTTATGATACACAAGGACAAGGGTAGGGATGTTTATACATACACTATTTCACTGGGGTAGAAGGGGTTTAAGTGTTAGTATTTTTGTGGAAGACAAAGACATACACAGACATACAAATGCATAACATATTGGCAATGATAGAGTAGTATCTCTTTTCTAAAAGATGTGGATGGCCTTGAAAGGGCCGTTTGTTGTTGTCCTGGATCGTTGATGTTATCGTCATATCCAGGACGAATAGGCCTCACCATAAATCTCACAATGCAGCAGGGACGCCTCTTTTTAACAGTGAGACTAAAATCAACTGTCTCCATCTTCCATTCCTCCACCTCTACCCCCTGCTGTTGCTTTTGCTGTAAATTCCCATTCTTGTCTTTCTCTGTTTATTTCCTCTCGCATGACTTCTTCAACTATGTCTTGTGCCATCTTGAGGAAAATGGTTGTTTTCCTGTCAGTCAAGTGGTGTCTTAGCCTGTGCATATGTGCTAGGGTTTCTCTCAGTTTTGCGATCTTAGACATGTTGACAAGTCAACTATGGATGACACAACTGGTGAACACACCGCTTTATTTGTGAGAAACACGGATGTGAAGATGAATATCCCTCAGATTCTGTAAGCGGATGTGGAAAAAAATATCTTTTTTCACAAATTTAAAGATCGACAGAAAAAGTATGAAAGAGCGTGTCCAAAACATTAACAAAATCAATGAAAAGGGAGGATTAGTGCTCGTCCCTTAATGTTCTTTTACAAATCCCAACATTATACATAAACGTATTAACAAAGCTGAGGTTGTGGACCACAACTGATCTAGTGCAGTGTCATTTAGCCATCGATACACACTACGTTTCTGTGCTAAAAAAACAGATAGCCATAATGTTCTCAAAACCACTTATTTTGTCATCGTTTCTAGAGATATCATATTGAAAACAAATAGTACATGTTCTAATGGGATTCAAAGATTGCGTTGATGAAGAAAATATACACAATATTGTTCACACACCATCGAATCTGATTCTTGTAATCTCACATTATTAAATTGAGTAGATACGGCATTTATTCTCATAGAGTCGATGATATCGTCTTCCAGAGGCGGTAATGCATAAGAATCAAAATATTCCACACTGTGATCTTTAGGAAAGCATTCGGAAACCCAATGGGTTACTGGGTGTTGACTCTCGTCCATGTTGATGACATAGGCTGGAACGTCTTTAGGTTTTAGATGAAGTTCATCTTTAGCACACACCAATTGATTCCCAGAGACTTTTTCCTTTAAAAGATCTGTTAAGTAAGTCGATGAACGGGAAGTCTACGTACTCTGTTGCAAGAGACCATCGATGCGTTTCGTTTCCAAAGAAGTCAATGGAGGTAAGGAATGGTCACGCAAGTTTTATACCACTCTTTCAAGATCTTCTCTTCTGAGATGAGGGTCCATGCGTCTTCCAGATACTTTTCCAACTTGTATTCTTGACTCATCATCGAAAAGTTGTCATCTTTTTTCTTAATAGGATGATCGATTTGACAGCCATAACAATCTTCTTTGTTTAGAAGTGTGATTCTTGCAGCCAAGTGACGAGTAAAACAGGAGACTAAGTGTTTTTCTTGCTCTGGCCATCTTGACATCATGGCGGTTCTTTCACTCCTTCTGTGACTGCTGTTCTGGATCGAAAATATCATCTTCACCTATCTTCATGGGTTCTTGTTCCATCTTTTTAATTGTCTATGATTGCTCCTCTCAAACTGTTGATTTCCAGAGTATTATAAAATTCTGCATACAAGATTACGTTTACTGTGTTCACCAGATCCAGTGCAAACTGAAGTTCTACACAGAGTTAGCCTGGTTTTATAGGGTGGAAATGTCCTTCGTTGCTGCCTTGGTCTAGAGTGAAATCAAAATCCCACAAAGCATATCCTCCTGCATAATCGTCTTACAAAATTCCGTGTATTGTTAGTTCCTAATTGTGTTGTGGCTTCAAACAAAGTCAAGTAAGATCTCATGTAATTTTTCTGGGCAAAGTTAGGTTCAAAGGGTCTGGTACACAACGTCTGGCCGTACCGGGTGATTTCTATGATGGACACATTGAAATGTTGGAACTCGCAGAATTTTCGTCGATAGCTCCGTTGAGGGCTGCATTGCTGACGATGCCAATGAGCAAACGTTTAGGCAGCTGACCTTGCCAACATGATCTTCAATCTTGGAATGGATTCAGGAGGCAATGTTGAAGGTTTTGACTTCCACTCATCGAGAGGATACTTGGCTGTCGATTTGTTCAGAGTTTGACAGATGTCGTTTCCCACTTTAGGTAAGATTTCCACACGTCGCACATAAAGTCTGGCTTCCTCGATGTTCAACTGTCACTGTTAAATAAAATTGATTATTCACAGTTCGATGGTTCTGGTCTCCGAGGAGTCACTCGATGTCAAAGGCTGATTTTCCAAGGAAGGTTTATGAAGATAGTTGCTGTGATTGGAAGTGGAGCGGTGACTGGCGTTGGCGAGGCAACCGTTGTTGTTACTGTCGTCATATTTCAACGAAAGATTGGGAAGAAGATAACCAATAAAGTCAGCAATTGTTTATCTCCATGTTAAAAAGTAAAATTTCCAATGGTTGCTCGAATGACACAATACACCACAAAGATTTGATTGACAGAAAAAGACAATTTGACTTTAGGGACACGTTTCTCCACACCACACCCACAGTGGTTGTTTTTGTAGTTCTTGGAGAGATGAACTCTGAGAACGAGATGCAGCTGTATTTAACGGAATGTTCGTAACTTCTACTTCTTTTTATAGTCGATGACTTGTGAAGCGGCAATCCAAGAATCGAAACTGGGTGGATATCCTTTCCAACAAACCTTGACTTCTTGGATACGATGTTTTCATTCCTTACGTGTTTTTCGATCAAGAATACTTTCAATATATTACACGTCGTCGTCTTTCTTGGTCTCTGGTTGTAACTCGCGCAAGTAAAAAGTTCCGTTTAACACTTCTTTGTTCATATCTTCCAATTTATAGACAGGAGGACCACGTCCGCATACTTGTCCTGTGACACGACACATCTTTGTTATCCAGTTGGGTAAATAACCTTTGTCAAAAGTGCGTTGTGTTTTTCCAGTGCGAACCCAATCTCCGGTGTGCAACACTTCTTTCTTGTTTCTGGTCTTTTAGGATGTTTCAAATAATCGATCAAACACAAACACTTCGTCTTCAGGTGTCACTTCTTCTGGAACACATCCAATGCTACGATGGTACGATCGATTGTAAGCTTTGACTAGACGTGATAACACGTGGATGTATTTGTCACTATGTTGATGTGTAAAATATTTCCAAATACGTTCTTTCAAAGTTTATTTGAAAAGGTCCCACGGCAATGGCTTTAGTATCAGAATTTTCAGTGGTGAAACATTTTATTTTCAATTCTTTTTGAAAAGCTTAGTTAAGAGATTGCCATTGTTTGTTTGCTATAATAGAGGATGTCGACCACTTTGTTTCATGACAAGTTTTAAAGCTTGCATTAACTTTGAACTTGTTTTGGAAGTAAAAGGAACCACCCAAGCCGATTTTTAAAAGACATCAACGACACAAAATACATATTTGTAACCTCGATTATACGATGCTAAATGAGAGACATCTGCTAAATTATCTTGATATTGATCATCTATTCCTGCTACTTTAATTTGACTTCTGGAAAATGTTCGGCAGATAAGTTTGTAACCACTGTCGTACATCTAGCAGACATATGCTTTTAAGTCTGGTTTTACCTGCCAGAGAAAATTTTTGAATTCCTCAGTAGCCATATGCATGATGAGGATTGTAGTAAATGCTGGCTAAAAGTGTATTCGTGTTATTGCTGCTCCTTAATAATTCACCCACTGTTTGATACTGTTCTTAGCTTGTTCGTGTGGTAATTTGGTTTGTGATGCTTGACGTGATCGACTAGGAATAGGAATAGAAGTAGTCATCGGTTCTTTTGGTCACCTTTTTTTAAAATTTCTTTTTTTACTTCTGTTTTTCCTTATTTCCTTTTTTCTTCTGCTGAAGAGGGTGTCAACATCATCTTTTTGACCCAAGCTTTCATTTCTTCTCGTCTAGGAGTAGGGGAAGGGGTAAACAAGATTGTCACACTGGGAGAAGGAAAAGTGGCAGACGGAGTTTGAAATACTTCTTTTACTTCTTTCTATTCATTCATCCTTCTGGCAGTTTCTGTCATCGTCTTTGTTGCTTTTATTTTTCTTCGCTTTTCATGACATTCTTGAAATCTCTCAGAGTAGGTTTAGCAGTTTCGGTTGAACCTTTCTGGTGAAACAGTTTATGTCGTTGCAATAACTGTCCGTACCGTTGCGATATTTCTCTCTCTGACAAATATGTTCGATTCATCAGCGATTGCAATTCTTGTTGTAAGTGTGACATTTCGGTGAGATTAGGATTAGGAAGTAAATATAGCATTCGTTGTTCGTACCAACGATGGAGTTTGTAAGGAACTAAAGTTAAATTTCGTCCTCCCATAAGTTCCAGGTGTGATCTCTTTACAGAAAGGTATGTACTTTTCATCTTCATCTCATCACCCCTCCCAAAATAGGTCCAACAATGGATCCTAATAAGGGAGCAGTCACTTTTAACAACGGTCCTATCAGCATGGGAAGAAATCTTCCTCTTTGAACGAGTACTATTTTCTTTTGACCCATTGGCAATTTCTTTTTCACCAAGAATGTGCCTATGTCGTCCTAATCGCTGTTTCTGTATATTTGTCAAAGGCACCGTTCCTTTCAAAACGTTCCAACAACGTTCACATGGTATCAATGATTTCTTTAGGTGCTCTTGAATAATTTGTTTTCGCATCGGGCATTGGATTTGGTAAGTACTGACAAGACATCACAATGTTTAGCTAAACGAGGAGTCCTTTTTATCTTTTTATGGAAGAATGTCTCGTAGGACGTTGATGGTGTGAACTTTCTGACATCTTTGTTCAGGAGATAAACTGAAGTGAATCTTATTAAACACTTCTTTTATTCTGTAAATCGTCTCCACTGATAGTCGGGATGTCGTATCAACTCAACTTTAGGTACTGTACTACTGGTGTTCTGAACACACTAAATCTTCAGTTCTTGTATGGACAAATTCTGTAAACTTTGTAATATGCCTGTTCTGTCTACTGCTTTTTGCTTAGGAGATACCACTTTATTGGCTGCAGCAGCAGCTAGAGCAGTAGAAAACTTCGACGATTTAAACGTTTCTTTAGAAATGGGTTTCCATTTTTACATCATATTGGGAAACACTGGTCTTAAATTAGGTTTGGAAGGCATCATCATTAACGGAGAAGTAGAAGAAATGGAAGTATATACGGTCACCATGCGAGATTTTCTGGAATACGTGCGCATTCTAGCGGTAGTACCTCTCTTTCTTGAAGGAGACGTTTTCTTTTTGGTTTTCTTCTTCCTAGAGTGTGAACTACCTGCTGCACCTCTCTTCTATTTGGTCTGTCTTTTAGGTTGGTTGACTTTTTTACCTTCAGTATTTAGGATCACATCGTAGAAGTGAACGTATAATGGCACCCCTTAAGAATCCACTTATACCTGGTTTCAAGATAATTTGTGTTTTGGTTTGAGTATAGATTCTTAGATCAACCAGTTGTGGCAAAACTACTTTATTTTTCTCAGAAAAACCTTTTGTTTGATGTGGAATGTGAATGATGCCTTGTAGTAATTGACGTGCTGTCAAAGAAAAGCATTGTAGCACTTCTTTCAGACTAGCTTCTAATACTTGTGCATTGTTTCGCGACTGATGGTATACAGTGCACGAATCAATTTGGCAGGTGGATGGGATTGAAAGGAAGTCATGTTGAATACTGTCAGAAAGAAAAGTGAGTGATGTTTTTACAGTTTTTTTCGACAGGCGAAAATGACGAAGGCGACGTGTAAACGACTGGACCTCCTTCTTGACACCAATTGTGAAACAAATTCGTACGAAATCTCAAATAATCGGGAGTGGTAGGTTTAAGGGGCGATTGTGGGGCATCGTCACAAGCCTAAATTCAGTCAAAGTGTACCTAACTGTGTGGCCAAGACTTGAACTAGAGATTTATCTCTTGGACTTTTAAACAACACCACATAATGTGCATTGAGACCGGTGGTACGATGCACTGTACTTTGTTGAAATGAATTGTGAGTAATGTAAATAATACTGGTATTACCATGATGTCCTTTTCGTGTAAACTAAAGTTTAATTTCTTCTTGGTCTTCTCCTAACATGTCATTGAAGATGATAAAATCTATTTGACTAAAGTCAAACACAATCCCATCTTCTTCGCGAGGAATTCCTTCTACAAACGAAATGGATTCTCCTTGACTTTATTTCAGTAACCTGTCAGCTAACTGCAACTGTTTGTAACACCACACGATACGTTGTGGAGGACGATCGAACAAATGTGATTTGTGTTCGATCACACGTTTGACAAAATGGGTTTTGCCTGAACCACTAAGTCCATCAATCAACATGTTAATGGGATGGTGAAGATACAGTGTCTCCCAACTCTGACGATATAACTTTTCGTCAATCACTTTGATAACGGAGGATGCAGCCATAACTTTCAAGCTGTCTTTAGAATTCGGAGATGCTATCAACGACAGAGCGTAACAACAACAAACTTTTGACATTTCAAAAACACAAAGTTCATGTTTACTTTCTTTCTTTCTTTCATCAGTCACACACGATGTCTTTGGCATAATCAGCTACCTCTTGTTTCCCAGCATCAAATCCAAGACTTTTCCAGTCACGTACATCCTTCCAGTAATAAAATCTGTTCGTGTATCGAACTTGCTATGTACACTTCTTGGTAAGTATGAAAAGTAGATAAAGTACGACAGTTTTGTGTCTGTCATAGTCGTTCTTAAGAATCAGTCTTCTTATAACTGTGGAAACAGTAATTATTTAAAAGTCGAGAAATGATACTGAGTTTGCGTTTTACTTGAATCTTGACAAACTCTCTGCAAATACGCTCTCGCATCTCAGGAGGTAAACTACGAATCCACTTTTAAAGTATCCAGCACGAAGATTACATTTTGGACCGACCAAAGAAAGGTAGCGACAGCACGCAGACCATCTGGAATGTTCAAGGAAAGCTGTATCTTAATACTCCCATTCGTGAAGTTTCACACCACAACTAAAACACTCTACTTGGTCTTCTTGTCCTAAGTAAACAAACCCTGCTCTGGCTGAAGATTTGGGACTGGGTCCTTCCAGATATTTAGGCCATTTCCCTTTGAACATCTGGAACCGACTTTTAAAATTGCAATAGCCGGGCAAAGCTACGAGAAATGTGTATTCTTCTTTGCTTTGTAATTATCGATGAAGTTGTTGTGGTAACCAAGGTGGTTTCTGAGTGCAACGGTATTGCTTTGGCTAGTAGAGCGGCAAACTCGTGCTACATTGCTTATATCTCAGGGCACGGCATCACTCTGGTCGCAGGGTACAGCATAGCACTCGAGTTCACTGAACTTTTAGTCAGTGGTTCCTTCACGCTGTTTCTGTGTTAAATTCATCATTATCGGTCTAAGTTTTTGGTCACAATGATCTTTGTATTTTTAACTTTTTTTATACTATAGAACAGTATCCGTACTGTAACATGTTGTGATCAGGAAGTGACACTATTTCTGGAATACAATCTGATTTACTTTTTTCAACGGTCGATTCATGATTTCATGATTTGTCAAACGTACAATTTTGTGATGATCCAACGTTTTCACACGAAAGTCGTGATCTTGACCTGACTTTAAGGCTACTTTTAGGACGTCAAAGTTGACCACTTGACTGGAACGATAGTTCAGTATCAGTCCTTTCACTTTACATTTGGTATGAAGTTGTTCTTTTTCGTCTCGGTACTGGTAACTATAATGTTTGGGTCCGCCGCTGGCAAAACTCAAAATAGTGTCTTCGGGATGTTCGTCGGTCCACGCTCTTAAACGTTTGTCTTTGATGTGTGGGTGATAGGTTCCAGGGCGATCGATATACATGACCTATTAGTGTCAAAGTAAAGGACTCGATCTCCCAAAGGTTCCAACACAAAATACAATTTTAAGCGGGCATTGGCTGTCACGTAAGCAGCAATGATGACATTACCAAACGCATCAGATCGTTGTTAATCTGAGTGATATTTAATTTGGTACTGGAAAATGGATCCCCCGATAAAACTTTACGTTTTCCGCTGCCTTAAAGACGTGAAATGTGCGGCATATGAAGGGTGGTTTTTCCATCGGTCATGTCAAACTCATCATTGGATTGTTGGACGTGGAATAAGTCAATTCTGCAGGCGCACTAAACTTGATCAACACAGACGACTTCAACCTGTTGTGCGGGATGGATAGTCTCAAACCATCATGATCTTGAGTTTGGGTTTTTGTTTCAATTCCTCTAACATTGACTCAGATAAGTCTGTAATGAAGACAGGTGCCTTCTCTGCTGGAACTTAAGACTTCAACTCTTTAAATTTGACTCTGTAAGTGTAAGCCCTCCTTCTCAATTTTCTGGAAGACACTTTTTGGGTAGCTCGAATGTGAAAATAATCTTCAGGGGCTACCGAATAACTTTCTTTCTTGGCTGATCTTGACTCTCCGGGTCTTGAGGAGGATGAGGATAGTATTGGATATGGATCAATTATGTCCTCTTCAAAATCGCTCAGGTGAACTTCGGCCAACACTTCTTGGAGAGTGTTGGGTTACACAGAACATTGTCTTTGCGTCGCTTCTTGTTTCTCCTTGGAAATGTATGATCGTTTCATGACAATAGATGACCCAAATATAATTAAACTAGGGTTCACACTCTCTCACTAAATATAGAGCACCCTTCGGCCTAAGAGAAAACACTGACTGAGTTTAAATCTGTGAAGATGGAAGAGCCACAACCGATCACACTTTTTGTCAGAGATTTACAGAGAGTCATTCGAAAATACAATTCCATCGTCTTCTGACAACTTCTCTCGAGATAAAAGTAAGATACCTCCTTTGTCTGTCAGGAAAAAGGCTATTCGGCTCATAAAATGTTCACAACATAAAAAAATAAAATTAAAAAAAAGGAAAAAAGAGAGACAAAGGTAAAGATACCTGTTATCAATGTCAAGACAAAAAACAACATATATCTTCAGAGTGTCCCAAGAAAAAGAGAACAAGAAGGAGCGTTTAGCAACAAAAACAGAAAAAGAACCATTCCAGTAAAGAAAGACAAGCAGAAGAAACAACAGAAGAACCCATGCCAGTGAAGAAATACAAAAAAGAAAGACAGTGAAAAAGAAGAATAAATGGACTTTGTGATGAGTTTTAAAATTGCATTGTATCTTTGTCTTGATTTGTCAAACACACTTTTATGGATAGTAAGTGTGGGGTGTTGGATAGTAAATGCAGGGTGTTGGACAGCACATGACTGTGTGTTTTTCCCTCAACCCTTTTAATTGTTAGTAAGTGTGGGGTGTCGGTCACTCAAAATAGCGGGAAATGTTTAATTTGTTATACATATTTTTCAAAATTTGAAACAAAATAATCAAAATTTGAAATTTAAATTCACAATTTTTAAACATTTTTTGCAATTTTTAAATTTTCCCGACAATTTTCAGTCTTCGCTAAAATAAATTTTTTTGAAAAATGAAAAATGTAAATTTTAAAAAATTTTCACTTTTAATCTTTTTTTTTTTTACAATTTGTAAAAATCCTTTTTAACATTTTTACCTTTTATGGGAATTTCTTTTTAATCTCCGCTAAATTCCGTATTAGTTAAGAAATTTTAGTATTACTTTTAGTCTCAACTATATTTTAAAATTGTTTTGGACTTTTTTCAGTCTCTGCTAAAGTCCATATGAGTTTAAGAATGTTAATAATACTTTTAGTCTAAGCCAAAGCGTTTACATTTTTTCCAGATTTTTTCAGTCTCCGCTAATATCCATGACAGTTTCGGAATTTTAGTACTACTTTTAATCAAATGGTCCGGATTTTTTTGTATCCGTGACAGTTTCGGAATTTTAGCCAAGTCCATTTTAGTGTTATTATGAGTTGATTCCATAGATTAAAGTCATGTATAACAACAATAAAATATATGCAAAATTACTGTCACCACCATCATAATCTGAGGTATAGGTAATGTTTAATATATAAATCTCGGATATATGCATATAACCAGCAGGCATGATCACTACACACGGTGGGTAGATGGTACAGTGGGGTGTTGGTTAGTACATTACTGGATGTTGGTCACCACACACGGCGTGTTGGATAGCAAGTGTGAGGTATTGGTTACATTACACGGCGTGTTGGATAGTAATTGTGGGGTATTAGTCAATACACACTGCGTTTTGGATAGTAAATGCGGGATATTGGATAGTATGGTGTGGGGTATTGGTCACAACACATGGCGTGCTGGATAGTAAATGCAGGGTGTTGGATAGTATAGTGTAGGGTGTTGGATAGTAGATCGTTAAGTATTGGTCACTACACACGAAGTATTGACTAGTATATGTGGGGTATTGGATCGTAGATAACTAGGTGATGGATAGTAGATCACTAAATATTGGATAGTAGATAATTATTTAATATGTCCGTCTAAACATACCACACAAATTTTCAACATGAAGGCGTAATGTTAAATTCCTGTTTGAGGCCATAGCGCCCTCTAGTGTAAACTTACGGCGTACACATCCATACCATTTTTTTTAATAGAGGCATAATGTTAAGTCCTATTAGAGGCCATACCGATTCCAATGCAAAACTAAGGCGTAATGTTAATTCCCGTTAGAGGCCCAAGTGGCACATATTACCAATGAAGGAAATTCCCCATCGAAGCACATAAGGAAATATTTATTCTCGATGTAACAAGATGAGAATACAGATTGTCTCATCTCTCCTATTTGCAAGATTCCTACAAGTTTGAAAGAAATTTAAAAAAAAACACTTTCCAAAGAAGAACAGAAAGAAACAAAAAATAGACGAAAACAGTTAGAATCCAGTCATACCCTCTCCACTTATGACAATCTCTAATGTTCTACAACATGGGGATTTCTATCAAGAAAATGTAACTTCTGAGAATCCAGCTAAAAATATGACTGTGTAAGTGTTAGGTTTTACTAAGATAAGAAAGTGTCACGTGTGTATTATGGTGTTTTACAACTGGATTATAACCATGGGCAGTATTTGATACAACTGGACAGTAACTATGACAACCGAATTAAGAAGTTATAGTAACTATGAATTATGTAAGTGGTATATTAAGAAAACAAGTGACAACAGATTTATTTCACTCAGGTTGCCATGTTTCAAAGATCCCCTCAAGTCATCATTGAAATACTTCAACATTTACCTTGAGTCTTGGGAAAATCTCATACAGGATCGATACACCTGGAGAAGACTCATCCATACTGGAGCTACAGACTTTGAACGGAGGAGAACTGCAGAGGCAGTGCAGAAGCGTGAGCAGCGTAAATCTCAGAAATGCAGTACGTCCTCTATTCATCAAGCAAACCCAAGCGGCATCTCCTGTCAAGTGTGCCATAGACAGTTCAGAGCAGAACTTGGCACGATCAAACACTCACGTACTCACAGAAACCAAACCAGTTAGTGATGTCATGGTCATCTTAAAACTCGAAGAACGAACAACAAAACATGAGTTAAATATAGTAATATCACACTTTGCATGTGTTTACATCAGCAATGGGCGAAAACATTGCATTAGTGTCAGAGCAATATAATTTAGAATAATAGCAGTATCATAAACAATATTCAAAAGGTATACTAGCAACTGGAAAATTGTATATATATATATATATATATATATATATATATATATATATATATATATATATATACATTAGAATACACGAATATTTATATAATAGGAAAGGAATTACATTAAATCATCACAAATTAATCTGTGGTAAAGGCATTACTTTGCAATAATGAAACAATATCATATAAACCACATAAATATGATTTTACAGAAAATGTAGCGCTTACACTTATTATTATTCGTAATATAAATTTCCTCTTTTAAAAACTTACATGTGAAATTATGAAGATGAAATAAGGGGGCCGAATTCAAGAGAATACAGACAAAATAACGAAGAATACACATAAAGGTGTAAATAAAATGTATGTGCACTAATTTTGCAGGAATCTGTTAGGGCCATACCGTTCCAGCATTACCCGACGAAGAATAAATCATGTGATATACCCATCCCACATCGAGTACGTGGCTGGGCTAAACAAGGCCCGTTAGTTCCAAGGAAATAATAGAAATAAGTGGCCAGGTCGAGGAAATAATATAAAACCTAATTTTTAAACTGTTAATATTTGAGAGAGAGAGAGAGAGAGAGAGAGAGAGAGAGAGAGAGAGAGAGAGAGAGAGAGAGAGAGAGAGAGGAGGGTGGGAGGGATCGTAAGTGTAAAGTAATCTCAGTGTATGGTGAGTTTACTCTGATACTATTCTCTCCATGAAAACGATTAGAAACTCAAACACGATAAACAAAGATTATTTCAATCAACCAACTGTTTTAGAAAATAATATTAATCATTTTAGACAGTTTCTTAAAACGACATTTTTTCAGAACTCATTAATTCTATCAACTTTAGTTCATTTGGTTTGATATAAAAGTGTCTGGGTAGTAGTTGCTCTCCTTGTTCTCGGAAATAAATGCATTCAAGGAGATAATGAAATTCACCACGCACGTGATTTTACTCGTAAATATGGTACAATTTTTCATGTCTATGTAATGTTCCCATCGGTCCTTCTCTATAGGTAAAAATGATTGCATGTCCAAAACTGTACGATATTGGTCTTCTATTTTTTTTTTAGCTCTACTAAACTTTTGTCGAGTTAGAAATGGATGATTTCCATGTCTGTACAAACCGATCAATAAGTTTTGCTTAAAGATTTATCTAACCTGGATTTATTGAGAATATTTTGATCAAGTCAAATCAATTAAAACCTATTTTCCGATAAGATGTTATGGATGATTTTATTCTATATACTTCTACTTATATCATTATTATAATCCTGTAATAGCCTCAGGTACATGAATTTCTTGTTTACCAGCACTTTTATCCAATAGCCAACCATTTTCTTCCTTTTGTTTCTATCTGTAAATGCAGGGGAGTCCAACCAAGTTCACCCTAAAGGATATACCTAGGAGTGGATTTGTTTTAAAAATTATAGTCTCTAAGGAAACCATTTCCACCGTGTCAAATTTTTAAAAATTCCAGATCTCAGCTGCATATTTAAAAATTGGGACTATTGTCTTAGCCAAAAGTTTAAGCTGACATTCTACAGGCAAATTTAGATTCATTCTAAATCTGATATTCTACAGGCTAATTTAGATTCATTCTAAAGCTGACATTCTACAGGCTAATTTAGATTTAATTCTAAAGCTGACATTCTACAGGCTAATTTAGATTCATTCTAAAGCTGACATTCTACAGGCAAATTTAGATTCATTCTAAATCTGACATTCTACAGGCAAATTTAGATTCATTCTAAAGCTGACATTCTACAGGCTAATTTAGATTCATTCCAAAGCTGGCATTCTACAGGCTAAGTTAGATTCATTCTAAAGCTGGCATTCTACAGGCAAATTTAGATTCATTCTAAAGCTGACATTCTACAGGCAAATTTAGATTAATTCTAAAGCTGACATTCTACAGGCAAATTTAGATTCATTCTAAAGAAGGTACATAGCCTTCTTGGTTTGACTAATTCGAGTACTTAACTTGCAGTAAATATGTACCATTCTGTACAAAGATCAATCCTAAATATGTATAATGTCTGACAATTTCGAGTCCCGAATCTCCAAATATGAACTCACATTTTGTATATTTCTAAATTTACCAAAATTCAAAACTTTAGTTTTGCTTGTGTTAATAATAAGATTTTATTTTTTGCAATAATAATAGAATATGTCAAGATTATTTTGCATATCTCTTTGGTTGTCTAAAAATACAACAGTATCTTCTACATGAAGTCAATCAAATAGTTTAAAACATTTAACTATGCTCCATCCAATAAATCAACTGTAATGCTATTACAATTCGAACTCAAAAAGTAATTATAAATGTCATTGAAATACAAGGCAAATACTGCGAGAGACATTTTCCCCTGGTCTAACTCCTTATGTGTGGAGTTTTCATTCCACGTATCTTGCCAAATATATAGGACATCGATCTTTTTATACTATTTGAAGTCATTATATGTGATCTTCCATGCAGAAACGGGTGAGTGCAGAGCAGCTTTTGGGCACCTTATCAGCCTTTTCATCACCTTTAATAACAATGTGACTAGGCAAGCAACAGTACAGAATACTTGTTCCAGTTTTTATGTGCAGATCATGTTTATGCAAGATTTGGGATATTAACCAGTTGCCATATTTAAGGTTTTGTTAGACTTTCAGTTTGAATAGGTAATCAGTTAAGGTGATGTTTTTTTGTGAGATTTCGATGTAGTTCAAATATTTTAGTATGGCTATAATTTCGGGTGTAAAATTGGAGACTGTATTTGGTAACCGGCTTGAGATGGTGCCGTGGGTGTTGTTGATGCAATCTTGTCTCCATCTTTAGGACAGCTTGTATACAGGGACGTACGGCTACAATAGGAGGATCTGATTTCATGGAATGTACTCTAAAAACAAGAGGATTAGTAGAGGACGTTTCGTAATGACAAAGATCAAATATTATATTTTGTTTGTTTGTTGGAAGTGGGGGTTGTAATAATCAAAATGGTAATCTAGGAATAGAGAATTTGCAGCACCTTTGTTCGATCGTCCTCCACAACATATCGTGTGGTGTTACAAAGGGTGCCAATCCGCTTACACGTTACTAAAAGAAAGTCAATGAGAATCCATTTTGTTTGTAGAAGGGATTCCTCGTTTTCGTCCGTCTAAAAAAATATGAAAACACCATTCACTTCTTTCCTCACTGACAGTATTCAACATGACTTCCTTTCAATCGCATCTTTATGCCAAATTGATTCGTGCACTGCACGTCATCAGTAGTGCACAAATGCACAAGTGCGTTTGCATTTGTTAGAATCCAGTCTCAAAGAAGTGTGACGATGGTTTACCTTGACAGCACGTCAGCTACTACAAAGAATTATTCACATTCCTCGCAAACACAACGTGTTTGTGAAAAACATAAAGTAGCTTTGACACAACTGGTCTATGCAAGAATCGATACACAACGTGTTTGTGAAAAACATAAAGTAGCTTTGACACAACTGGTCTATGCAAGAATCGATACACAACGTGTTTGTGAAAAACATAAAGTAGCTTTGACACAACTGGTCTATGCAAGAATCGATACTCAAAAGAAGAAACAAATTGCCTTGAAATCACGTGGAAGTGGCTCTCTATGAGGCGTGATTATTCGTTCGCTTCTACGATGGGATCCTAATGCCGTAGCTTAAAAAAGAAAAAACCTACCCCAAAGCCCAAATCCAAAAGACAGACAGAAAAGAAGAGAGGTGCAGTGAGTCCACACTCGAAATTATCTCCTAAGTAGAAAACCAAAAGAAAACGACCCTTTCAAGAAAGAGAGTTACTGCAGCTAGAGCGAGCATCTACTCATGAAAACCTCAATCTTTGACCGTCTCCCTTTTTCATTCTCCTACTCCTCCGACGATATTGATGATATCAGACAAACCTGATTTAAGGCAAGAGTTTCCCCATCTGATGAAAAAATGGAAATCCATCTCTAAGGGTACTTCTACTTCTTCCCCTTCGACTTCTTCTTCTGCTGTTCTAGCATCCAAAAAAGCTCAATCCCCTAACAAAAATGTGCAAGACAGAGTAGGCATGTTACACAATTTATTAGATTGGTCCAAACACAAAATGGCACGATTTAGTCCATTTTTCAGTAGTGTTCATAGTCAAATTGGTACGACTTCCAGACAATCAGTGGAAACTACTTCCAGTATAAAAGAAGTGTTGGGTAAGATTCACTTCAGTTCCTCTGAACAAAGATGTCTTCTTCTCAAAGTTCACAACAGCATCGACGTCCAAAGATGTCTTCCATAAAGGAAAACATGTTATCCTTTAACGTTTAGCTAAACATCGGGATGACTCGTCAGTACGTATAAAAGCCAATGCTCCGCTACGAAAACAGCTAATTCAACAAGCAACTAAAGTAATCATCGATACGGTGTTTGAGTGTTGTTTGAACGTCTTGAAAGGAACGGTTCCTTTGACCCAGATACAGAAACCGCGATTAGGACGATATCGGCAAGTTTTTCGCCAAATGGTGAAAAAAAAAAAAAAAAAAAAAAAAAAATACCAGTCAGTCAAAAGAAAATAGTGATCGTTCAACGAGGAGGATTTCTTCCAATGCTGATGGGTCCGTTCTCAAAAGTCGCTGTTCCCTTTTTAGGATCGATTGCTGGTTTTCTTTAAGGACAAGTGTTGAGGTGAAAATCAAAAGACAGACCTTTCTGAAAGGACGTCACACCTGTACCCCTGGATCTTATGGAAGGACGAAAATTAACTTTAGTTCCTTGCAAACGGTGGATGGAACTCCATTGATGGTACGAATAATGGATACCGCACTTACCTCATATTCCTAATCTTGCAGACATGTCACATTTACAACAAGAGTTACAGTAGTTGATTGATCGAACAGATTTGTCAGAAACGGAAAAACCGCAACGGTACTGTCAGTTATTGCAACGTCTTCAACTGTTTTACCAGAAAGCTTTAAACGAGACGGCTAATCCTACTCTGAGAGATCCAAGAATGTCATGTAACGCGAAAGAAAAAACAAACAACAGCAGCTCCAAAGATGATGACAGACACAGCCACGTGGTTGGAAGAGAAAGAGAAAGGAAAAGACTTTGGAAGAGGTTCAAACCCTACCTGCTAAACCACCCAAATTATCACCTACATCAGGAATTAGTTGCATCAAAAAGTTAATGTTAACGCCCTTGCCAGCAGAAGAGAAATAAAGAAGTGAAGAATAAAGTAAAAAAAGAACCCATTACCCCTGTTCAAGTAGCATTTACTCCAATTACTCGTCGGACACGTGAGGCATAACGATCAAAAAAAAAAAAAAAAAAAAAAACGAAGAAAAGAGCATCGAAAGTTGCTTAACTTATTAATCAGAAACAACATGGATACACTTTTGCCCAGCATTTCTCCTCGTGCAGCTGGTTACGGAAGAATTAAAAAATTGTATCGTGCATCCAAAACCAAACTTAAAAATCTACGTGTGCAAGGTGTATGACAGTGGTTACAAAAACAATCGATGTGCACGTTATACAAACCTATTTCACGAACATTTTCAAGAAAACAAACTCAAGTCGCAGGAACCGATCATCAATTGTAAGCCGATTTAGTAGATGTCTCTAATTTAGTGTCGTATAATCGAGGTTACAAGTATTTGTTCTTTATCATTGATGTGCTTTCAAAATTGACTTTGGTGGTTCCTTTAACCGCTAAAACAAGTTCAGAGTTAGTGCGAACTTTAAAACTTTTCTTGAAACAAAGTGGTCGACACCCTCTGCGATGACAAACAGACAAAGGCACCGAAGTTCTTACCCAAGCTTTGCAAAATGAAGTGAAATAACCGACACATTCATATTTCGCTATTGAAAATCACGAAACTGAAGCCACTGTTGCGGAACATTTTTAAGAATCTAGAAAGAACGTATGTGGAAATATTTTACACATCAACATACTTTCAAATACATCGACGTGTTACCTCGACTGGTTGAAGCTTACAATCGATCGTGCCATCATAGTATCGGATGTGCTCCAGTAGAAGCGACGCCTCAAAACGAAGTGACTGTGTTGAAAGATTGTTTGGAACGACGAAGACTAGAAAAAAGAAAAAGTGTTAAACACCAAGCATCGTCAGCAATGTTGCCCTCAACGAAACTATTAATCAAAATCCTTCCCAGTTCCAACACTTCAACGTTTCCAATATTGAAGTCAACCGAGACAGCCAGACGTTGTGTACCAGATCTGTTGAATCTAACTTTGCCCAGAAAAAAATACTTGAGATCTTACTTTACTCTGTTTGAAGCCACGGGACAATTATGAACTAACAGTACCCACGGCATTTCGTGCAACGATTATGCAGGGGGATATGCTTTGTGGGAATTCGATTTCTCCAGACCAAGGCAGCGACGAGAGACATTTCCACCGTATAAAATCAGGACAACTCTGTGTTGAACTTCAGTTTTTGCACTTGCCCTCGAGATTGTTTTCTTTCAGCATAGCCGAAAAGTTACTATCCCTTATGGAGTAATTTAGGGAGAAATTAGATAATAACATTTTTGATCTTTGTTGTACAAGGATCAGTAAGAACAATAATCTTAATTAGATATGTCGGTTTTGTGGTTTGCTTTTTTTAAAAAGTTTTTTTTACTTCTCACATATATTTGAAGTAATAATTGACATTTTTTAAATACAGAATAAAATTGCTTAATGGTAGGACACGAATAACTGTAGAATTTGAAATAATTTATGCAATCTTACATTCATGAAATTCATATAGAAACGTTGAACCACAGCTAAGGACAAAATAAAGGCATCTAATTTGGAATAACTGTATTTGTTGTTTTGGTATTAATTTGAGAAAATAAAGAGCAGACCAGGCGATAGAAATCGCCTAGAATAACAACTGATTGCAATAACAGATACTTATCACAGTAAAAACACATGCCCTAATGTTGTCTCCTTATTTCAAATTTTATCTTTCAAACTGCATTAATGTTGCACATGTTTGTGAATATATTAGTCTTTCTTAAACTTGTAACACAAACAGGTACTTTTCACAAGAAAATATTTCTTTTCTTAAAATTACGGAAATAAATAATAAAGACCAGACCCAGTCTCTACAAAATGTTATGTACCATGATGATATTTTTAAAAATAATATAAACTACATTTATTTCCAGTACCAACAACAATTATTATTATTATTATTACAAAAAATTCCATACCTTGTTACCTAACCAGGATACAATTACTGAATGGATAGATATTTAGTAGCGGCAGTTTTACTAAAGCACCAAATTTACGTCTATATACCAATAGGGTCGTTTTGAGTTCATTTCTTTTGAACTGCATTGATTACAGCTAAATGAAATAAATCACAAATAAGAACGCGAACATTTTGGCATAGAAAGGGCAAAATAACACATGCTTAACGGTATTCGAGCGTACTGGTTTCAAGGCGTAACAACTCACTGTACGAGGTTGAATTGGGGCGAAACGACCCGGAAGTGAGGACACGGTGTTCTTTGTTTACATGAAGGCAGTATAAGCACGAAGTCGGTAGTCGCGAGTTGTCAAGTTCATCAAGGAAACACTGTCATGAGCGTCTGACTGTTTACTATAGCCATAACATACGGGGAGTGGTGAAAAATGGGGCGACTTTTGAATGACATCCCGCGATGGATCCTTATAGTAAGTTTAAAGCGAGAATCACGAATTTATCAAGCTAAACTACGTGAATCTTCCAATATAGTTTAGAAGTACTCGCAGCATTCAGATATTGGTTTCTTTTGCAACGACCGGTACAAGCTCTCTGGTCCTGCAATTTAAGACGTTGATGCTGTTATGTTGAATGGGAGGTGGGAGGGAGGCGACCCCCATCATACATATCAGGGTCGACGGCTTACACTGTGTAGAACGACACTTGACGCAAACCTTGTTGGAAGTACATGTATACATCTGAGTTCAACTATAACTTTATTCTTTATATGAAAGGCACAATGGCGCTTAAATTTTCAACAACAAAATTACAGGAAACGATTGGCAAATTAAAAAGTTCTATGATGATTCCAAAATGTTTCTTCTTTCATTACAATCCATACAAGGAAAATCTTGAATAATGCTATGATTGTTCCCAATATCAATTATTGTTCTAACATTTGATGTAGTCTGCCAAAGACTTATATTGTTTGATTTCAGAAAATACAAAATAACAGGATGTATATATTTTGAAACTGTCCTAACCACGTTCAGCCTGTTGATATTCTCAAGCAGCTAAATTTTCTAAGTATTTCAGAACAGATTATCAACATTAAATGTTGGTTAATATGGAAGGTCATGCATGGCTTGGCTCCCAAACACTTTACAGATCAATTCACATTAAAGTCTCTTTTTTTATTTCAAACTATACTTGATCAGTTTCAGAACTGGAATCTCTTTTGATTTCCAACCATACTGATCAATTTCAAAACTAGATGTGTGTATTGGTAGCGATCACAGCAATTTGTTCAGGCGTTTGGGGTCCAGGGCAATGCAATATGATCTCACAATATAAGCTTTCACATTTTTATGAAAAAATATCGAGTATATAAGATCTCTACGAGATTCATTTTAATATTTATGTCCTGCGTTAATGGTATATTATACTTTTAATTTTTCATACCCTTTTATTTGTTTTGTGTATAATTGTTTCATGTTGGATATGTAATAATTTCTTAATAACTTATTGTCTCTGTCTTTGTATATACTGTAAGTATGTTTTGCATCTGTAGTATCATAGTGTTTCTTGTTGCTTTTATTTTCGTATTGTCTTATCTACCTAACAGCTCCTAAATTGTAGTAATTGTTTCCTTGTTTATATCAGTTATGTTTTTTTTTTTATGTACAGTTGTCATGTACATTTACTTCTTCTTACAAACCTCTGAAAACTGATTGTTTATCAAATGACATGGGATCCAATAAAAATTTAAAAAATGAAAGCCCTGGTTGTCAATTGCAAATCAGTACGATGCCATGATTGCGAAATTTTATTCCTAAATCTAATGAGATCATCAAAGCCACTTTATTGTCATTGGTTGTGAATCATGGTTGGATAGGAATATAACATTTTGTCATCAAATTATATAGCATATAGGAAAGACAGTGTTTATACTTGTATCCAATGAGTATCTGAGGGATGAACGAGAAGAATTAACATGTTGCCCAGACTGTAAACTCCTATGTGTTTTATTGTGTATCACTGGAACTAATCATATCTGTGTAATGTAGGGTCATTCAGCAGAGCATCAGAACATTGGAGGCATAGACTGTGGTAAAGAAAGCATGAAACACTGTGCTGACCACCTTTCTGCATGCCAGTGGCTAGTCAACTTATTCTGCCACCTTTCTGCATGCCAGTGGCTAGTCAACTTATTCTGCAATGCTTTCTTCATGCAAGTCAGTTGTGAATGCAATGCTTTCTTCATGCAAGTCAGTTGTGAATGCAATGCTTTCTTCATGCAAGTCAGTTGTGAATGCAATGCTTTCTTCATGTAAGTCAGTTGACAATGCAATGCTTTCTTCATGCAAGTCAGTTGTGAATGCAATGCTTTCATCATGCAAGTCAGTTGTGAATGCAATGCTTTCTTCATGCAAGTCAGTTGTGAATGCAATGCTTTCTTCTTTGGGCAAATAACATTTTAGTTACCCAGCAAAATGTTCAACTTGTCCCGGGCTGTCTGAAAATATATTTCTTCACCACCGTAGGTCATATCATTAAAATCCCATGGATGCAAGATTTAGAAACATAATGGAACAGCTGGATCATAATAATATTTTGATGGACTGCCAACAAGAATTTGAAACAGGAAGAAGCTATGAAGCTCATCTCTTTGGGTTCTTCCATGAGCTGGCAAAAAGGACTCTACAACAGGATACAAACAGACCTAGTGATACTAGATTTCTCAAAAGCTTTTCATGGAGTATATCCCACCAATCCTTGCCACACTTGATTCATCACTATTGCATTCGAAACAAAGCATCAGCTGGATGGAATTTTATCTCACAAACTAAACCCAGCAAGTTATTGTAGATAGGAGTCCTTGGAAAGTGCACCAGTCACCAGTGGAGTACCATAGGGTAGTGCATTGGTAGTGCATTAGGACCACTATTTTATGTCTTCTCTTTATCAATAACCTACACCAGTTCCTCTTGGATCTCCAACAAGACTATTTGCAGATGATTGCATAGTATAAAAGAAGATTTGGAACAACTTTTGATTGTCAAATCCTGCAACATAATCTGCACTACTAGAAGAATAGGAACATAAATGGGGAATGGAGTTCCACCAAGCAAAATGTAATGTGCTTCAGGTCACCAGAGCAAGGAGCCAGTCACTTTTAACAACATCCTAAAAGGACATTTTCTACAGTTAGTGAACACCTCCAAGTACCTAGAAATAGATATTTCATCTGATCTAAATTGGAAAAACCACATAGACCATATAAGCAAGAAAGCTATGCACCTTTACAGTAAGAATCTAAACCAGTGCATTGTACAAACTAAGACCAATGTGTAAATCGCTGTGGTAAGACCCAACCTGAAATACTGTGCTGCCATATGGAGCCTACACAAAAAAGATCAGATTACCAGGATTTAAATCATTCCACAAGGGGCAGAAAGATTTGTCACAAACAGATAAAAGGAACATAAGCATTGCATGTGACATCTATGCTTCAAGACGTAGACTGGGAGACTTTAATGTGACATCTATGCTTCAAGGCATAGACTGGGAGACTTTAGAAATAAGCATTGCATGTAACATCTACGCTTCAAGACATAGATGGGGAGGCTTTAATGTGACATCTACTCTTCAAGACGTAGACTGGGAGGCTTTAGAGACAAGGAGGTACAAGGTCCAACTCACCCTGTTCTACATGATCATCAATGACTTGATTGCCATTGACTCGGGTATTTACCTCACGGCATCATGATCTGAGGACAAGAGCTAACCATCAACAGAAAATCCAGACACATCCTAAAAAAAATTACTTTATATACTTGCTTATAAGCTAATACCAACTGTAAACTGCATAGACCCAGATCTGCCATCGCATAATGCACCGGCAGATCTGGGTCTGTGCAGTTTGTAAGGACTAATCAGTAGAACAAACAACATAGACCCTGATCTGCCGGCGCATTATGCGATGGCAGATCATGGTCTATGGTGTTTGCATTTGGACCCAGATTATATGCGAGTATATACGGTATATTCATACAAATACAGTTTCTTTCCAAGGACTATCTCTATATGGAAAAATCTATCAGCTTTGAACTTTCTTTCCTTCACGGGGAGTTTAGTCATTTTAGATTTCAAAATGGAATATATGTACAACTGCTTAAGTATTGTCAGTGAAGGCTAGAATCGTGTTGATTGGGTAAAGACCCAGGGGAGGCAATTGGGAGATGGAGAGGTCTAGACCGAAGAGTGGAAAATAGGCGGTGGAACAATCACCTTTCCTTTATCTCTTCTCACTCTTTATTTTTAATATATAATATGTGTTCTTAATATGCTTACTACCTTTGTCGCCCGTTTTGTTTAAACCCAATGCAAGTCAACCAATGGACAATTGTCAAGCCTGACATAGTATTGAAAGAAGATGGATGGGATTTGACTAATTTTAGTTTCATTTCTTTTGACTTTCTTAGTTGAACACTGTTGAATGGAAATATTCTGGACAAGAGACTTTCAGGTTGGGTCTTACCACAGCGATGTACACTTTGGGCTTAGTTGAATACTGTTGAATGGAAATATTCTGGACAAGGGACTTTTATTTAAAAAAAAAGAAAAAGATGGTTAATCAGTTTGGGTAATTGATTATAGTTACTTTGAGTGTTTGGTGAATAGATGGACAATGATTGAAAATAATCAGTTAAGTATTTTGTCAGAATGCTACAACCACTGTTTTTATTTCCTTCATTTCTGGTAATCAACAAACTAAAATGTCACTTGTTTTTAGCTCACCTGGCAAAGGTGGAGTGAGATTATAGTGTGACCCTGCATCTGTTGTGAAGATCTTTCAAATTTGTACAAATAATGCCTATCTGCTATCAGATATTTACACCATTACTTAAATAGTAAAACCTTTCAACAACTTCTCAAACACTGTTGAATAGAGATTTACCAAACTCAACAGAATACATCCTGTCATGAAGACCTTTTAAATTTATACAATGCCATTCCACCATCAAATATGACCATCATTACTAAAAATTGAACATTTTAATGCTATCTCAAAAACCACTCTAAAGAATTATCCATGACCAAATGTTCCAGGAAAAAAATCTGAAACAGGCTGAGTTTTTAGTTTGCAAAAGTTCAATTGTTCAATAAATGTTAGTACCATGCTGCTGTAAGAAAAGTAGGTCACTGTGAGATAACAGATCATTCTGACATTATTGTTGTATGCAACCCTGTCTCCTTGGCATCAGTACAAATTTATTCTGATTTTAACACAGATACACCAAATGAGTATGGCTTCAAATAAGCTAGTTGTTGTGTAATTTGCTTTTAGGTTACAGTAATTATGTATGTTTGTTGCAAGTACATATAGTTAGAGGTTTCAAATGATAGATTCTTTCTTGACTTTTCTTCTTTTTCTTGAAAGCAAATTGAATGCTGTAATCAGCTGTAAAAAATACCCATAACTGTAGATAGTTTGGTTTTGGTATTTTACAACACAGTAACACAAGTAGGTTATCTAGTTCCATGCAATTGGAGCAAAGTGCCTTGCCCAGGGACACACCATTGTAGCCAAGTCAGGCTGATACGATGGTAAGATTCAAACTTGCACCTTTTCAGTCGCGAGTTCAAAGGGTGCAAGTTAAAATCCTACCATCGGATCAACCAGGGTCAACTACCATGGTGTGTCCTCAATGTAGAAAATGGTTACATCTGATTTCATGGTCAGTGGCATGTAATGAACAGATTTTCAGTGAACCCATTTCTAATGGAGGAATAGTCAAT
The DNA here is from genome assembly GCA_029931535.1 of Margaritifera margaritifera. Taxonomy (NCBI): domain Eukaryota; kingdom Metazoa; phylum Mollusca; class Bivalvia; order Unionida; family Margaritiferidae; genus Margaritifera; species Margaritifera margaritifera. The sequence goes on from JAQPZY010001667.1 coordinate 5,655,735, forward strand.
GCTACGTACTAGCATAACAGGTTCTTACTGTACTTTTTTTTAATTTGAATATGTTAAGCATTTATAAGATAATTAATTGTGTCAAAATTAGTAATGTTACATTAGTTTGTATTTTGTATATATAGTATAAGAGGAAGATGAGCTAAGTGTTAGGTTACAGGTATGTTAAGTGTACATTATGGTTGAGCAAACTTACAACATAAGTGACATGTGTATTTACATAATGAATCATGTATAGCCCAGGTAAGTGGTCCATTTGAATTTTAAATATGCAGTAATTTATTTACGCATAAATGGAGTTGGTGATGTATCTGTGATAGTAATTAGTTCTCTTGATTATGGTTTAATAGCATTGAATCAGCATCTGTTTGCAACACATGCTACACACTCTGTTGCATGAAAGTTAAGAAATGGTTATGTTAGAGCAGTTACCACGGAACCTTTTGCAAAATTCTATTTTTTGCTATGCATATAAAATGAGATATACATGTGTTTGTATTATAGATTCTTGACCTTTTTACTCACAGGCAGTATGGATTACTGGAAACATTGCCATGTTTGTATATACCTACTTCAAATACAAAGGGGATGATTTCTACTACCTTCGTCTTATGATTGGGGTAAGTGAGTAACTATTTCATCTTGAAAATATTTACAGTGATGGCACATACTTATTTTAATGAACAAGTCATTAAGGATTTTCCTACATCAATTTTCAGGCAGAATATGAACCCAATTCCCAACCCAAACTAATGCATATTTTCCCAATCCAAACCCATGAGCATTTTCCCAATCTAGACTGTGCAAAAAAAACAAAAAAAACCTTCTGAATTTTTACCTGAAAATTCGCAATATAGAATAATGGGGACACATGCTACATGTACTTGAAATACTTGTGAATTTATTCAGAGATTAATATAAGTGAAAACACCATTGCAGACAAAATTTAAACATAGCTATGTATATAAAAGCATTTAAGGCATCTCGGCACTGTAGTGGCTATATGGTGCCAACTAAAAGTAAAGTTTAAAAAATGTAAAATGAAGAATTGCACAAAAAGTTTAGGAGGATAAATCCTTCCAAATAAACATAAACCTGCAGTACAAGAAGATAAAATGTAAGAGGTAAAGATGTTAAAATTCTGTACAATGTATAAAATTCTGTACAATGTATAAAATTCTGTACAATGTATAAAATTCTGTACAATGTATATAAAATAAAAGATAAAGGTAACACATATAAAATCCTTAAAACATACAATCGAAATGTAAACATAAGAAACTCGTATAATCTTTATTTTCTGATATTTAAAAGACTTCTGTTTTAATATAGCTTACAGGTAATGTACCACTTTTCTGAATATCATAGGGCTGGGGTTCAAGTGTTTTAATACAGCTTCCATTTTATGTACCACTTTTCTGAATATCATAGTCAAATTAAACTTTCTACCCATTCTACTATTATCCTAGCATACAGTTTCTGGCTTTTGTGCAGTGTTCAAAAATTAACTTCAGAATCTGCTGAACTTTGGGCCTCAACTATTGAATCAAATATCATACTTTCTTTAAACGTTACTGGTCTGTTCAGAAAATTACAGGTTTTGGGACACTGGGTAGGTGGTTTGAAGTTGAGTGGTTCATGTCTCAATGCTTTTGCTTAAAGTTTTCATGAAATACAAGATAAAAAAAAGATAGAAAGAATGAATGATGATAATAGATAGTGACTTATTAAATAATATTAAAATTTAGTCTGCCACTGGCTTTTAATGAGAAGACAGTGAATATATTCTTAATTAAGGGTGGTCGGATTTCAGATATCAGGTGTATGGATGCCATTTCTCCAAACATTTATGTCATATGCACAAATGAAGTGTCCCCCAAAAACATAACTTACTCTGTTAACATTTATCAATTACCTAGACAACCTATTATCCAGACAAAATGCTTGCCTCCTAATGAGTCTAGATAATCAGTGCTTTTCTGTAATAGAGAAAATAGAAGATGATGCTCCTTTGCTACAGATTTCTAGACAATAAAAATCTCTATTTCTGTGAGAGACCACAATTTATTTTCACTGACAACTGTGTGACACTTCCAGTGCTCCTGAGAACACAGATAACTATCATCCTTAGTGAAAGTACGGAATCTCCTTACATTTTTCTCATGATGCATTGCACTGATGCAGTTCAGGGGGAAGTTTCCAAACTAGCTATAATGGGAATAGCATCAGTGTTGTGCAAATGACATCACTGACTAACCAATCAGGTGAGGCTGATTTTGCTAGTTACCAGCCTATGATATTGGCTTGCCAATAAAGGCCAAGTACATGTACCAACAAAACAATTTATCATGATTATAGAGTAAAGACAATAAGTTTCAAAAAGTTAAAATCTATTTTTTTGCTCCTCTGCAAATATGAAAGGGATATAATGTTTATGATATGCTGTTACTCCTATCTGTCCTGTCTGTCCATCTTTCTCACCTTACTTTTGGCTGTTGGTTCATATAACCTTATGTGTGGATTCCTCATGGTGGGTGCAAAACCCACTTCCACCAAAAAATACACCAAGTAATTGTGACCTTTATTTCATGCTTCAGTGACTTTGGTCAGATTTTGTGTTTACGTCAGTTTCCCATACACATTTTCCTATCATGAGTCATTCACTGTGACCTCTATCTTGTGCTTTGATTAAATTTTGCATTTAAGTCAGTTTAGCTGAGAATTCATGCAATTTACTAAGAGGCCCTGAGGGGGTTGCAGGACACATGTACTCATAATGCATTTTTTGTTGTTGGGGCAATTTCTAACTCCACTAGGAAACTGTCTGACATAATAAAATTTTTTACATCCTTAATTCAGTTCATATGATATCTATGCATATTTGATAACAGCAGTATGATCATACTTACTAGTAATAGGTAAATATGATACATGTAAGATGTTACTACTTTGATTTCCTAATTGTTGAACTTTGACACAAAGGTTATTATAAGTAAAGCAAGTATACGTCACAATTCATTAACACAGTGGTCCACTGGGGTACATGTATACATTATACTGCTTTCAACCCTCATTGCTTCGTCACAAGTCATCCTCTGAGAAAAAAGTGACTTAATCCAGCTGCAGGGAGTAGAAAATTCTTTTAAGTCCTTTGCTACCCCTGGAAACCATCTTTATGAATCTGGTTGCCCACAGCATTCTCTGGTTGCCCAGGAAATGTTTGTGGTTGCCTCCAAAATGATGATAATAATGTTTCGAAAAACACGATTTTCAGCAATCTTAGCAAAAAACAAATTTTTGCACAAAAAAACAACATATTTCTTTACACCATGATATATGCCCATATCTGTAAACAGTCTTGCTCAGAACTCATGTAAACTATCCTCTGGGCAGTTTACACAGCTGTTTTAGAAGCAATTTAAAGATTAGGCAGTCGCAGATAAACTGACACCTTTCAAAGATTTACCGAACTGGCCGACAATAGCTGGGGTAATCTGTCATGTCAAATCATGTCATGTCAAATCCTTTGAGCTCTGCTGAGGGACAGCCCATTAGGCTAATTTGCATAGGTAAAGTAGAATAAATGGAACAACCCAATTTGTCTGAAGTTAAGTACATCAAAGAGATACATGTTGAAGAACAAATGTTATCACACATCACTCACTGCATTGAATGAGAATGTTGAAGCCATCTTTATTAAAGTTTATGATCAGCAGCAACATTTCTTTGAAGTTGGATTTTTACTCCATATAAAAAATTCAAAACGTGATCATTTAGGTAGGTTGAACAACAGCACAATTCAATCTTTAATACAGTGTTGCACATAGTCCTAGGATCACAGGTCAGGGGACACTGCGTCCCTCACCCTCCAGATTTGGGGGACACAACATTTTAAGGGGACAAAGGAACATGGTAGTACATAATGCACTAGAAGTGCAAAAAAAATGAGATAATATTATTTGCTTCGAAAGTTTTGCCACCTTAACTTTCTCATATTTTCCTTGGACATTTACATTATTGCAATAAACGTATTATCATATGATCAAGTAACTCCTGAAAAAGTTAACATGTTTGAATATCTGGTTAACTTGAAATGAACTGCACCATGGAATTTTAATAACTTAAAAGTATTAAATCATTAATCATATGACAAATTGTGTATTTGCATAAATTAGTACCTTTTTCATTAATTCAGCCTGAAAATAAATCTTCACTGCCGTCAGTGTGACTTTAATCTAAAAATATGTTACAATAGCTGCGGTCAAAGACTTTAGCAACTCTGCTGATTACCACAAACCTTGAATGTTTTCATTGCCAGATTCATTGTTTTGAAATGGATATTCATTGCCATCTTACAGGTTTTATCACTTTTAGCGACTTTGGCCATTGCTTGCACCAACATAGATGTGGATGCACATCCACAAAGGAAAAGTGTAGGCATATTTGTGAACACAAATTAAACTTGTATTACCATCAAACCAACTACTGAACTATTGAAAGCAGCAAGACTGCATGTAATTAAAACTACATTCCACTGTCCAATGGACTTTAAAGACAGTAACTTGGTGTATTTTTGTATTTACTGTCTGTGAAGTTGTGACCATGTGTTTGGTGATGTTATTTGACAATGCTAAGTCTACCATTTTTTTTGTAATTATATTAAATGCCAGTCATTTGCTAAGGGCTGATTTGAAAAGATAGCTGATTCTCATTTGGATGACATCGGTTTTGGGGGGTCACGTGCACTGACCCCCCTTGAGACCTCAAAACACACTTTTTGAGTCTCAAAAAAACCCCAACACTGTCTTGGAATATGGCAAGTATGTAATAAAATACCCAGGACCAATTATGGATCAGTATGGATGTGGTCTGGGCACCTAACTTGCTTGATGATCTCCAGTTCAGTGATTAGATATTTTTTGCATAGAAAGTATATGTAAATGTCATTTTATTCCTATTATCTTTTTTTGTGTTGCCTGAGCAGCTGTTATTCCAAGTACAGTCCAGGCTTCTGTGCTAGACTGGGCAACTGTTAGTCCAAGTACAGTCCAGGCTTCTGTGCTAGACTGGGCAACTGTTATTCCAAGTACAGTCCAGGCTTCTGTGCAGTACATTTTTCTGACCCTAAGCCTGAGATGAACAAAGTGGTTGTTAATAAAACAATATTTACAAAATTGTTAATAAATCATTATCTATGAAATCATTAATGTTTATCACCATACTTTAAGGTGATTATTATGATACTGTCTGTCTGTCTATCCTTCCATCTGTCTGTCCATGACTCTGTCTCCTACTAAAGTGCTTGATGTGTTGGATAAAAATTTACCAAACTTGGTGCATTGGATGTTTCTATGGTAACCATGTGACAGATGGGCATACTTTTTGGCTTAATCCCTGCCAGGCTGGGGGTGGGAGATGAGGGTATAGTTTTAATTATAGTGACATTTTCAAATATTTTTTGATCATGCTTTATATATGGAGTTATAGAAAGAAGACACAGTGTACAGTTTATCACATGACATCATTGTAAAGGCATTGCTTAATTAACCCATTTTAGATTTTTGATATCATTTGTACTATTGCATACGACATCATATAAGACAAGTTCATCATAGTGTAATACCATAATAGGTAAGAGTGTAACATCAGATACACCCAATCAAATGTCTGGAAAAAACAATGCACATTTGTTAAGATTTATTAAACAAATAGTAATGTTCTTTCAATAAATATAATCACATTTGTGTTCATTTGAAATGAATTCTATGAATCTCATCCTAAGATTTACATGTTTTTCCTGTCAGCTGGTTTCATGTTTTATTTTAAATGAGCACAGATATCTGCTTCATGACAGATTTTGAGTTATGACCCCTGTGTCACTGGGAATATGTGTTTGTGTGTGTGATATAAATAAGTGTGGAAATATGCAGTGATGACTCAACAAAGTTGCTCAGATTTTGTATTCAAATGATCTTTAGATTAACAGCAAATGGATCAGTGAAATCAGACTGTAGGTAATCCCGTTACTGGTATTGATAGTTAAGAATTGCATTGCATTACCACAGTGGGATATTTTAGAAAAGGACTTCACTTGATGGTTATGGTGATTATTCTAGTGAAATGCATTATCACAGTGGCATATTTCAGAAAAGGACTTCACCGGATGGTTATGGTGATGTACCGTATATACTCGATTATAAGTCGACCCTCCCCCCCCCCCCCTTTTTTTAGGGCTGCAAAAAGTCAATTTCTCTTTGACCGTCCTATAAGTCAGAGTGTATTTTGCAAGTCAGATCAGTCTCAAGGGGTGACTTGTTGTCAGTGAATCATGGTTGCACTTTGGAAAAATAAACCAGCCAAACTGGATAGATAGATAGGAAAAATAAAGACAAAACCAGTGTAAAATACACATATTATTAAGTGTAATATGTCACAAATACATTGGCAACTTACAATTTGTCTAAAATTGTCTATCTTCATGTAATAAAATGTATTGAAATCCATAATGCTTGACATTTTAAATCCATTTATAAGATAAATCCATGAATTGAATTATAGGTCACATACCGGTTTAAAATAGTACAGAATGATTTTATTCACAATATCACGTAATATGTTAATTCCACATGACTTACAAATAAACAGAGTCCACATTTTTGTGATTCACAGTATCCTATAAATGTTATTATCTAATGTCATCTGGTACAAAGTCCAAGAACTTAATCTCATTTTCTGATAAAGTTCTGAAATTCTCCATGGTCATCTAGTCATTGTAAATCAGCGTCATCTAGTCATCGTAAATATCGTCCGACTCTTAATTTAATTTAATGTAGTAAAATTTTGTTTATGGTGCAAAATCTCACATGATCTCAAGAAAATGTATTGCAAATGAGTACATTGTTCAAATTCTATGTCACAAAGAGCTGAATTTTTAAAAATGTTGACAATTAATGCTAAACATTGTGCTGTACAGTGTAAAATAAATTCATGAAAGTTAACATTTTGATTTTGTTTCAGGAGGGACTCCCCATTGCCAGGGCTGGTGCAGCTTGCCTTAATCTGAACTGTATGCTGATCCTGCTACCAGTGTGCAGAAATCTCATATCCTTTTTACGAGGCTCTTTCAAGGTTGGGATAGGGTCTAACAATATGTATCTTGTAAAACAAAGTAGAGCATAAGTATCACTTTCCTAATGTTTGTCGTTTTGGTGTTATTATGTCTGCAGTTGTTGATGTTAATTGTGTACATTCATCTCCATTTCTTTAACACTTTTGCAGTACATTCAGGTTGGAGTGTGCTTAAAATGTTCGGCCATCTAAAGCAAGCCTGAGTAACCTACTTTTCCCGCTAAAATGATTTTACACACACACACACACACACACACATGCACATTTATAATGACAACAGAGTTGGAAAACTGTGCAGGGAAAATAACAAATTTTTCCTATGTTTTTTCATAAAGCAAGGTCTTCCTCGGGGAACAATAATTAATATACAAAGAAACTCACATACACAAGGAGTGACATGTGTAGAACAATAAATATTTACATTTTCTGACAGAGAAGAAAAACTATCCAGAATAACGAAGAAGTCTAAACTCATGAAAAATAACAAAATAATTAGAAATAGCTAATTTTCTGGAAAGGGGTCTATTATATATGAATAAGGCAAACTATCAGCTCAATAGGCTAAGTGTGATCTAGTTATCTGTGTCATTGCTTGGAGATCGTGTTTCATATGGCACATATATTATTTTCACTTCTAGATTTACATCCCTAATATACTTGACACCACTAGAAACAAGATTTGAAATCAATATACACCTCTCCCTCGATAACTCGCGCACAACAGGGTCCAAAAACCATAGACCGCACTATAAGAGAGGGCACGAGTTACCGAAGTACCTCAAAAACATTCAGAAGGGGATGCCATCCCCGCTGGACATCGAGAAGGTGTGGGGGGGGTAACGGGGCTCTTTCATGGCTGAATACTCGTTTTATAATTGCATTGGGAATAATTGTCAATAAAGAGCTTTTTTCTAATGTAGTTGTTTGCTTTTTTGTGTAAATTACCTTTATTTTCAAGATACCCAACTGCTGAAAGATCGTTAACAACATTAGTCCAAACACGTGTATGCGAAAACATTGTTGTTTAAAATCACTGCTGTTTGTTGTTGTTGATTCACAACAAAACAAGATTCATTTTTTTTTAAAAAAAATAGGGACATTTATTGCGCGAAACAACCGTCAATGTCGAAACTCAATTTTTCTACTGTTCTATTAATAAAATATGGGTACCATGATTTCATTGCAAGTAATAGTGAAGCTTCTTCTCATCCTTGAGGAAATCTCTGAGTGGCAGTTTAGAAATTTTAAGTTCACTACAAACTCTGGAACTTGCTTCATTGTAATGAACCGTATATGTGAAACAAAGCTTTTTGTTCACCAAGTACTCATTTCACTTTGTTGCCTTGCTATCTTTGATCTCATCTGTGAATGAGTAGGCTAATTTAAGGTAGTTTAATTATATTACTTACATAATAATATTTATAACAGTATTCGATTGATCAATTGAAATTAGTTCACCTGACGCACTGCCGTGACCGCTGGCTCTTACACAGGTAGGATTTGCATGCCTTTTAACTTTTCTTTTTTTCCACCCACTTTATTTGATTTTATACAAAAGAAGTAATTAACGTGATAATACAAAGTTATACTGCTTTTAATTGAATGTAACAACACAACAAATAGTTCCGGAAGTCAGAGATAAAAAAAAACGGTCAGTACTTAATTACATTCTTGCGGAAATGCTCGCGGACATAGCTGTGATGGTTGAATGATATTTTTTACCTTTTAATACCAGAGGGCATATTGCATTTATGATGATTACATTGGAACTGAATTAAAAGATAGAACTAAAACACAATTTTCACTTGACAAAACTTATTTAATTGGCATTTATTTTTTAAAGTTTTGCCACCAGTAGGCATTAGTGACATTTTCATTGATCTAAATTTCTTTGAATATTGTTATTTACAGTGAACTGAGAATGTTGTTTGGAAAGAAAATATGACTTCTTATCATGACGTTGATTTAAATTTCCAGGTACTAACCACTGTTTTAGACGATAAAACGAGCGATGTATCAAGGTTGTATTTACCAATTTTGATTGCGATTTTTTTTCACGTTCAACAAATTGGGGCCAATATTTTTATATTTTCTAGTTTTAAAAAAATGGGATCCACGCCTGACCCAGCGTTATAAGTGGGTTCATGAGTTATCAACGGAGTGGTGTATTTACATTACAATGAAGGAGGTAGAAAGAAATAATAATAATAATAATAATAATAATAATGATAATAATAAAAGACCAATGCCACTTCAGGAGAGTGAGGCTGAGCAAACTGATGGGAAAGAAAAAGATGCCTGATGAGTTAAACAGAGCAATTTTGGACTGGAGTTTTCTTTTTAAGCCAAAGTCACATTGTGTTTGCATCTGCAGTTTCAAGTATTTGTCCTCCGCCTTTTCATAGAATAAACACATCCCCATGGAAAGTATATGCATACATATATAGTTTTGGAAGGGATAATAGATTACAAGATCACTGACCCTAGACCCTTTTGTTCTTTAGAATTGCTAGGAATGACACATATATTTCTCCCTCACTATAAAGTTCTTCATTATAATGCCATTTCTGTTTTAAAATGGTTATGAATCCCATTTCATTATGTAGCAGTGAAATTATATGTATCATGTGTGTCATTATAAGGCAATACTCTCTTTGGCTTAAATGGACATTGTTAATATGAGGGAGTACTGTATCATGTACGTCATTATAAGGCAGTCTCACTATAAGACATTGTGCTGTGTTGCTCCTATGGACATCATTATAATGAGAGAGTACTCTGTGTATCATGTACATCATTATTTAGGCAGTCGCACTATAAGACATTTGTAACAGGATGAAGCTGGATTGGGATTGGATTTAGCGAAGACACTCTAAGCATTTTCACAAATGAGGTGTTTATTTATAATGTAACTGAATGATGAATGAATCTGACACCATACTTGTGCACATAAAGTCCAACAATGGATTTAACAGAATGATGCACACCAAGTTGAGCAACTGATATAAGGAAATTATATCGTCCCTAAATGGAACTAATCAGAACATATAACTTCAACAAGAAATCAAACAAGAATAAACTTACGGAACTTATTAACAAGTATGATTGATATATGGATTTATCACTATGGACGATCAATGTATAGAATTTATACACAAATATGGACAATGTATGATTCTATCAAGGGTGATCAAAGTATAGGATTTATACACACATATGAACAAGGTATGATTCTATCACCAAGGGTGATCAAAGTACAGAAGTTGTACCAAAAATATGAACATGTATGTTTCATCCACAAGTAGGATCTATGTATTATTGATTTTCGCTCATATAGCAGTATTGAATTATTGATTTCACTCATATAGTGATAGTGAATGATATTGATTCAAAAATGGAATGTGTATCTCATAGCATCCGGTTGACAATCACAATATATTTCCGGTTCCACAGCTCTCATTGAATGGTCAAGGAGCCACCATCCTAAAAATATAATGACTGAGCTGTGTAGTACATGAGACATGGTGAAGCGCAGTAATATACATTACGCATACACGCACATGAATTTGCTTTGTTACACATCAAATCATTTCATCAGAACTACGATATGAGTTAATTATTATAATAACCAAATTCATACATAAATATATGTCTGATAAGAATAATCTCACTGAATTATAAGAACTCAAACATTACTCAACATTTAATGCATGCAACATATAATTCAGTTCAGTTTGTCTGTTCATGGCTACCTTGAAATAGACTATACTCTAGCTGATAGAATGGCATTATGTGACATAGGTTTGACTCTCCGTAAAATTTATAATAAATTCTGAAACATCCAATATATAAAACAATTCTGTCACATGAAACAGATAGTAAGAAGGAATACAATTTTATATTTCACATACCTCTACAGCTGAAGATTTCTCCCGTAAAGTGAATAGCTTCCTGACAAAACTCATTGTGTTGTGATTGTACATTGAGAATACATTCTATAAGTAGCCTGGCTGCGGTGAAAATGCACAGCCTGGAGAACTCGAGGTAATTGGGTTTCTCACTGCAGTCACTTCGCTCGTGCACCGAACCGAACTCAGTGTTTTGAAATAGCTAAAAAATAAACCTCCCTCGGGTAATGTTGTACATGGCAATGAAACCTGAGTACATTTTCTTTAATATATATATATGCATAAATATTTTACTACACACAATTCAGTGACAACAGTATATTCTTTGGCTCTGGCTCCGATGGACATATTATAATGAGAGAGTACTGTATCATGTATATCATTATAAGGCAGTCTCACTATAAGGCAGTATACTCTATGACTCCTGTGGACATCATAATAATGACGGAGTACTGTATCATATAATTCATTATAAGGCACTCTCATTATAAGGCAATACATTTTATGACTCTTATGGACATCATTATAATGAGGGAGTACTGTATGTATCATGTCATTGCAGTCTCATAATAAAGCAATACATTCTTTGGCTCCTATATACATTGTTACAACGAGGGAGTACTGTATGTATCATGTCATTGCAGTCTCATAATAAAGCAATACATTCTTTGGCTCCTATATACATTGTTACAACGAGGGAGTACTCTATGTATCATGTCATTGCAGTCTCATAATAAAGCAATACATTCTTTGGCTCCTATATACATTGTTACAACGAGGGAGTACTCTATGTATCATGTCATTATGAGGCAGTCTCACTATAAGGCAATACATTATTTGGCTCCTATAGACATTGTTATAATGCAGGAGTACTGTATCACAGTGTCTAGATTGTTATTATGACACTTTATAGCAATTATATACTGAATATGTGACACTCACATAAAGGCTTTCTTCAGGTTTAAAAACTCCTGCCACATTTTGGATTTTGATTCCATGGGTGAAAACCTGTAAGCTGGGTTACATAGAAACCACGTGACCTAGGTTGTTGAAGTTGGGTATGCATGTTGATGTCCATATGGAGATGACCTTGTTAGATATTTGTGCATATGGAGATGACCTTGTTAGATATTTGTGCCATTTAATTGATTTTTGCTTGTTTTATCAGGCTTTTTGACTCTTTGGATTTTCTTGTATGGAGAGGGTGCACGCAGGCACTTAGGGACAGGATAGTCAACTCAATATTGAATTGAATTGTAGTTGTTTCTCCCTAATGTTCTTTGTGCATTGTACTCACTTTAAGTAAATCTAATGCATCATAAGTAAATTTATTGTATTTAATTCTCCATACCATGCTAAAAAAACACCTGCCCGAGTGTGATCTGGACATTTTTACATTAGGCTGAATCAAAGCAGTTTCTTATGACTACAGAGTATGGATCCATAATTTATCAGTGTATACCTCTCCCTTGATAACTCACACACAGTAGGGTCCAAAAACATAGACTGCAGCATAAGCGAGGGTACAAGTTATTGAGGGACCTCTGTAAAATTAAGAAAGGGATGGACATCAACAGTGAGAAGTGAGGGAGGGGTAAATAGTTGAATACTCATTTGATAATCGTGTTGGGAATAATTGTCAATAAATAGCTTTTTCTAATGAAGTTCTTTACTTTTCTGTATAAATTACCTTTATTTTTAATATATCTAAATTCTTAAAGATCATTTAAAACATTACTTCAGGTGGTTTCAACACACATCACATGTGTACTAGCAAAAACCTTGTGTATTACATCACTGCTTATTGCAGGTGAATGTGGATACATTCTAGTGTTACTGTAAAGTCAGGATAAACAAGATTTTTTATTTCAAAAAAGAGTGACATTTATTTAGAGAAACTACAATGTCGAAACTCAATTAAAAAAAAAAAATTATATTAGTAAAATACTGATACTGTGATTTCTTTGCAAGTTATGGCAAAATTTCTGCTTATCCTTGAGCAAACCTCAGAGTGCCAATTTGGGAATTTGAAGTTCACTATAAACTTTGGAACCTGCTTCTCCATAATGTACCCTATCTGTGAAACTAAGCTTTTTACACACCTAGTACACCTTTTGCTTGGTTCCTTTGCTCTTGTTGATTACATTTGTGAATGAGTATGATAAACTGATTAATGTTATAGATATTTCATTTATGTTACATGTACTTAAAGTGTTTTCAGTGTTCCGTTAGTAAATTGAAGTTCCTTGACTTAACACATCACCATGACCACTAGCTGTTACATGGGTAGGATTTGCATGCCTTTTAACTTTTTTATTCTATTCCCCTTTACTTGATTTGATACAAAAGACTAATTAACGTGATAGGTCAACTTTTAATTGATTGTAACAAAGCAACCAACGCTTCTGCAAGTTGGAGATCAAAACACAGTTGGTACTTAATTAGGTTCTCATGGAAACACTCACGGGCATCGCTGTGATGATTGATTGACACTTTTCACATTTAAATACAAGAGGGAACATCACATTTATGATGATTACACTGAAACCAAATTAAAATATAAGCTGAAACAGAAATTTCACTTAACTAGACTTTTTTAATTGGTATTTATTTCTTAATGTATTGCCACCAGTAGACATTACTGACATTTTAATTGATCAATATTTTGTCATGTATTGTTATTTACAATGTACTGAGAATTCTTATTTTGCAAAGAACATTTTACAAAATATATGACTTTTATTAAAAGTTCTGAATTTCATAATTTTTAATCAAATTTCAGGACACTAACCACTGTTTTCAGTGATAAAACGTGGGATATATCAAGGTTTCATTTACCATTTTTTATTGCAATTTTCTTCAAGTTCAATAAAAATAATGGGATCCATGCATGACCATGTGGGTGCGCGAGTTATCCAGACACAATTTATCATTGGAGAGGTGTATTTATACTTATTCATATATCTGATGCCACTGATTTGGTTGTATTTTTACCATAGTTATCTTTCACAAAATGAAACTGGTCAACTTTTGTTAGTGAACATTCAAATTACCACTCTGGATTAAGGGACCATGTTACCTCTGTTTTCCTGTCCCCAAGATGTACTCATGTGTCAGTCAAAACTGTGCACTCATTGTACATGCACATCACTTGTAACTTTAATGGGTTGGTTGGAGAGAGACTTATTTGTTTATCTGAGTGCATTATTTAGGGAATATTCATCAGAAAAAGCAGCAGCTACCAGTACTTTAGGGCATCTGTTCTCACCTTGTCCTTTTATATACATATCAGCATTTATGTGGAAATCTCAGACTGGTTTTTAGTTGTTTTTTTTATATATATATAGCAAATGCCTTCTAAATGCTATATGTTAACTTTACTTATGATGCATTAGATTCTTTTTATTTACGTTAACTGAGTACAGTGTTCAAAGAACGGTAATGGGAAACAACTCCTACAATTCCATTCAATACGATGGTAACTATTTCATCCCCATTGCCTGTCAGGGTGCATACATGCTTTACAAACTCAACCCAGGTAATTTTTTGCTTGGCAGATACATGTAGCTTTTAGGTATCATTTTCCACTAAGTATAGAATCAAGGTCATCATCTATGTTACAATTATGTGTTAAAGTGTAATTATGGGGTTTTGAAATTCATATAACATGCAAACAGTGCAGTTTACAGGAATGACATTGTGTTTTGTGCAATCGCAATCCTTGTTCAAACTGTTCTGACATAAAAATGTGAAAAAATTGAGAACACATTTTACAAACATAAGGTGTGGTTATTTTGAGTCATAACTCATCTTGTTACATTGCAGGAGAAAATCCATTCAGTTTGATCTGTCTGTGCTGTTCATCCCTAATCTGATCTGTCAGTGCTGTTCATCCATAATCTGTTCTGTTAGTGCTGTTCATCCCTAATCTGTTCTGTCAGTGCTGTTCATCCCTAATCTACTGTCATGCTATTCATCCCTAATCTAATCTGTCAGTGCTGTTCATTCCTAATATGTTCTGTCAGTGCTGTTCATCCCTAATCTACTGTCATGCTATTCATCCCTAATCTAATCTGTCAGTGCTGTTCATTCCTAATATGTTCTGTCAGTGCTGTTCATCCCTAATCTGTTCTGTCAGTGCTGTTCATCCCTAATCTACTGTCATGCTATTCATCCTTAATCTGATCTGTCAGTGCTGTTCATTCCTAATATGTTCTGTCAGTGCTGTTCATCCCTAATCTGATCTGTCAGTGCTGTTCATCCATAATCTGTTCTGTTAGTGCTGTTCATCCCTAATCTGTTCTGTCAGTGCTGTTCATCCCTAATCTACTGTCATGCTATTCATCCCTAATCTAATCTGTCAGTGCTGTTCATTCCTAATATGTTCTGTCAGTGCTGTTCATCCCTAATCTGTTCTGTCAGTGCTGTTCATCCCTAATCTACTGTCATGCTATTCATCCTTAATCTGATCTGTCAGTGCTGTTCATCCCTAATCTGAAATGTCAGTGCAGTTCATCCCTAATCTGTTCTGTCAGTGCTGTTCATCCCTAATCCACTCTGTCAGTGTTGTTCATCTCTAATCTGATCTGTCAGTGCTGTTCATCCCTAATCTGATCTGTGAATTTACTTATTTTCATGGGGTGCCTGTTTTCAAGGGGTATCAATTTATTTTCATGGGGTACCAATTTTATGCAGTATCAATTTTTATGCAGTACCAGTTTTCATGGGGTACCAGTTTTTGTTGATTTTGTATGAATATTTTGCTGATTTTTTGGTTCCTACAAACCATGAATTTGAGGAACCATTGAATTATGATCCTTCTGTAGAAACAGTAGAACTGCCTCCCCAATCCACAACATTTAAGTATTGATGAAAATGTTGTTTCTTTGCAAAACCATAAAAACTGATACCCACGAAAATAAATGAATTCACATTATTTTAAATCATATTTTTTCCTTACAGATAGAAAGATACCATTAGAAACATGATGTAATATTTTTTTGTATATTGTCCATATGATTGAAATAATGGCATAGAAAGTTGCAATAAAATTTCTCCATATGTAACAAATTGCTTCCCTTTGTACACATAACTTATTGTATATACTCACTTATAAGTCAAGTCCAATTGCAAACAACATAGACCCTGATCTGCCATCGCATAATGTGTCAGCAGATCAGGGTCTGTGTTGTGTGTCCTACTAATTACTCCTAACAAACTATATAGACCTAGATCTGCTGGTGCATTATGCAATGGCAGATCTGGGTCTGTGCAGTTTGCAGTTGGACTCTACTTCTAAGCAAATATATACAAGAGTATGAAATGCATATTTTCAGAGCTGCTGTAGCAAGACAGTACTGAGACAGTTGGATAAGCACCTTACATTCCACAGATATCTTGCATATATGATCTGCTTACACACAGGTAACCATACATTATTTGCTTACACACAGGTAACCATACATTATTTGCTTACACACAAGTAACCATACATTATCAGCTTACACACAGGTAACCATACATTATTTGCTTACACACATGTAACCATACATTATCTACTTACACACAGGTAACCATACATGATCTGCTTAATCACAGGTAACCACATTATCTACTTACACACTGGTAACCATACATAATCTGCTTACACACAAGTAACCATACATTATCTACTTACACACATGGAACCATACATTTTTTGCTTATACACAGGTAACCATACATGATCTGCTTACACACAGGTAACCATACATGATCTGCTTACACACATTATCTGTTTACACACAGGTAACCATACATTATCTGCTTACATACAGGTAACCATACATGATCTACTTACACACAGGTAACCATACATGATTTGCTTACATATGGTGACCATACATTATCTGCTTACACAGGTAACCATACATGATCTGCTTACACAGGTAACCATACATTATCTGCTTACACACAGGTGACCAACCATACATTATCTGCTTAAACACGGGTAACCACACATGAGCTACTTACACACAGGTAACCATACATGATCTACTTACACACAGGTAACCATACATATCTGCTTACACACAGGTAGCCGTACATGATTTACTTACACACAGGTAACCATACATGATTTGCTTACACACAAGTAACCATACATTATTTGCTTACACACAGGTAACCAGTTATGTGGAGCATGATTTTAATGAATAGTAGATACTCCAAGTGTAATAATTCAGAATTCTTTTTTGATCAGAAATTGCAATTTTTCAATAGGTCTTTTGTGTATTTTAAACTGTAAATTGGTTATTACCATATAAGAATTTGTAGAGGAGACAACCTTAGTAGTATGAAGCATAACAAATTTATATAGTTTGACAATATTGTTGTTACCTATTTTTTCATATCAGTGTCACTAGTAATATGATTCCAGTCGCACCAGTTACTGTTATTGTAGATTTTAATTACTGGGTTCTAAATGCAGTTTTTATTAGTTGAATTTGGTTTTGGTTTGGTGTTTTATGGCACAGGAACACAAATAGATTATTTAGTGCTGATGCAGTTGGAGTAAAGTGACTTGCCCAAGGACACACCATCGTAGCTGAACTAGGCTAATTCAATGGTAGGATTCAGTTACTAATCCAATATGCTAAACACAGTTACTAATCCAATATGCTAAACACAGTTACTAATCCAATATGCTAAACACAGTTACTAATCCAATATGCTAAACACAGTTACTAATCCAATATGCTAAACACAGTTACTAATCCAATATGCTAAACACAGTTACTAATCCAATATGCTAAACACAGTTACTAATCCAATATGCTAAACACAGTTACTAATCCAATATGCTAAACACAGTTACTAATCCAATATGCTAAACACAGTTACTAATCCAATATGCTAAACACAGTTACTAATCCAATATGCTAAACACAGTTACTAATCCAATATGCTAAACACAGTTACTAATCCAATATGCTAAACACAGTTACTAATCCAATATGCTAAACACAGTTACTAATCCAATATGCTAAACACAGTTACTAATCCAATATGCTAAACACAGTTACTAATCCAATATGCTAAACACAGTTACTAATCCAATATGCTAAACATAGTTACTAATCCAATATGCTAAACACAGTTACTAATCCAATATGCTAAACACAGTTACTAATCCAATATGCTAAACACAGTTACTAATCCAATATGCTAAACACAGTTACTAATCCAATATGCTAAACACAGAGCTACTGCAGCTCCAGTTTTCATTCGTTAAAATGTGCTTATTTTCATGTGTAGTTTTATTTACAAAAAACCCAATGAATTGATCATAAATTGTTTTATCAAGAAAAGGTTTCACAAACTCTCTCTCTTTCTTTTCAGCTATCCACTTTGGGGCTCATATATTTAATGCTGAGAGATATTTAGACAGCCACTCTCAGCCTGGAATCTTATCTGCCCTTAGTATTTTACCAACAACACCAGATGGCACATTTATCAATTTCATCAGAATAGAAGCAACAGTAAGTTATTCAGACTTTCTTCCTGCTGTTCAAAAAATTCATGTACATGTTTGTAAGATTTATTCAGTCATACACAATAAGATTTGTACATTGTCCAGGTAATTTTATTTTTTTATTTTTGGAGAATTCAAAATAGATAACAAGCCATGATTTTGTTTTTCACGGTGTAAAATTGTTAAGCCATCAATTTGTATGCTTCTGTTCCATAGCAGAAGGGGATGTATTGTTTTGCTGCTGAGCATCTCTGTGTCCAAATGCCCAGACATTATTTAAACATGATTTAGAGAAAACTCTTGATGTACACGGATGAAATGAAGTAGGTTTATTACATTCATATGTAGATGACATTACTCATATCTGGTTTATTTTTTTCTGCATTGTGATGCTGCAATCCCTAACAAAAATAAAAATAAAACACTCTTAGCTTTAAATCTGTTGATTGTAGATTTGAACCAATTATCATTGTATTTTTATCAATAAATCCATCTTAAAGTTTATTGACAGTTTTGTCTACTTTGTATTGCAGAAATTAGGTGGACAAGTTGTATTCTCTGCTTTGTGTTAATTCATACTTTATTGTAATGTAATCATATCTACATTCATGACAATCTTACCTTGCCTTTGCAGCCAACACACAATTGCTGGAGTATGAAAACCTAATTGTTAAGAAATCTGTAAGGGCCAACACTTGAAAAATAGATTTTTTAGATAAAATGGTGAAATAATTTTAGGAATTTTCTGGCCCAGGCAATTAAAGAATAGAAATTATATTCAGTTGATTTCAGAAATTTGTATATAATGAGAACTTGTATAAAATTCTCATCAACTTCAGTATTTTGTTACAGGATCCAATAAGAGAAGTGTGCAAAACAATAGCTGGAATAACAGGGATAATAATCACACTTGTTCTTATTCTTATGGTGTCGTCTTCCACGGAAACCATCAGGTAACCATGACAACAAATTGATTAACCTACCAAAGAGTGGCAGTCCTTTCAATCACAAAATGAGTTATGTGAATTCAGCAAATATTAAAAATCTGCAGTTATTCTTAATACAAATCATACATGCAGGATTATTGTCATTTCAATCGGAGGTAATATTTCTTTACATTATGTAGATCCTGATTTTAAAGATTTTCTCCCACCCTTCATGCACCAATTAGCTCAAATCTGACTTGCTGGAAATTTGATTTTCTGTGCCTTAAAAGAACACATAGGTCTTTGAGATACATTTTTATCTTTCGTTCAACTTTTTTTCTCACCTCTGTAATTTTGGCAAGATATAATTATCAGTTTTCCACTAGTAGGGCTAGCAACATCAAAAATGTTCCAACTGCACTTTATTTCTCCCATGATAATCCCAGGAGCCTTGCCTTGTAAATATGAACATTGGGGAGTGGACTTAACATTGCATAGGGCTTTGTAAGATAAAAAATTGGCCAAAATGTTTGTAAAAGTTGAGAATGGATTTGTCATCAAGCATTGGCTTATCATTGGAGAAATATTGTATGTTAAAGCTTTTGTAAGTAATATACATTTGGGCTGTATCTTAGCATGGGTAGGAGGTAAGCTGTCATGTGCCATGGCACCCTTGCAGCGACTCTAGTTTCTTTAGCTTTACTTTTTCTCCTGCTGTAAATGATTTTTATGTGACAAGATTTCATTTAAAAATGATTTACGAACTATAGGATCTATTAATAAGTGCTGAATGATAGGACATGTAAATAACAAATTGTAAAATACGATGACTTCAATTTTTTGTTGGTAGCTGCCTAGCAGGTGTCTAACCATGTTGACCCTCAAGACAGACAAACTGAACTATTTAGGTACAATTACATTAGATTCACACAAAGTCATTATTAGATTACTCAACAGACCATTACAGTTTTGAATAGTGTGAATTAAATTTCGTTCATGGTTTTGGAAAAATAACATTTTCATCATTACTTAACTTTGTAGTTTCCACAGAAAGATAATTTGTTATTGAATCTTACAAATTTTTGTGTGGTGTGATTATTGTATTAAGCTTTCAGACTCTTGTCTCACAGTTAATATTTATTATATTTGTATGAAAAAAACATCATTATGTTTTACAAATATTGTTAACTTTGACAAAAAAATTGTCAATGTGACAGTTTTATGCCCAAAAGGGACATTTTCTCATGTCATATACATATATATATATATATATATATATATATATATATATATATATATATATATATATATATATATATATACACACACACACAAATAAATAATATTATCGTACAGGTTAGAGAATTTTAATTTGTAATCTACGGAGATTCAAATCCGGATCTACGGGTTACCACACCCATCACCTTGCCTGTAAGCACCAATTCCTATACCATCTCAACCATGCACACATCACCAAAAAATGATGCTACAAAGTCGGTGGTATAGGCATTTGTGTGGATCCGGGTTCGAATCTCCATAGAGTACAAATACAAATTCTCTAACCTGTATGATAATATTATTTATTCCTATTTAAAAATTCTGTTAATGTTATCAAGCATTCTCCTGTAGAATCCAATGATAGCACTTTCCACTATGTTTGATGTATATTTGTAATTCTCTATAATAACTTCTATATACCTTGATTTCTGTAGTTGGAATCCAGATGGTCTGTGTACTTAGATGAGAATTAATTATTGGGTCGACATGCAGGTATATCGGTTTCGCACGAATGCCAATACCACCGACTTTGTGGCATCATTTTTTTGGTGATGTGTGCATGGTCGAGATGGTATAGGGGTTGGTGCTTACAGGCACAGCGATGGGTGCCATAACCCATGGATCCGGGTTTGAATCTCCGTAGAGTATGAATTAACATTCTCTAACCTGTATGATAATAATATTTATTTGTATTTAAAAATTCTGTTGATGTTATCAAGCATTCTCCTGTAGAATCCAGGGATAGCACTTTCTACTCTGTTTGGTGTATATTTTATATATGTATCTATATATATATATATATATATATATATATATATATATATATATATATATATATATATATATATATTGAAAATGGTATTGTCAGAATGTTCTGATTTATTTTTCAGACGCTCCTACTTTGAAGTGTTTTGGTTTACTCATCAGTTGTTCATTGTATTTTTCATTGGAGCCTTTATACATGGTCTAGGGTAA
Source organism: Margaritifera margaritifera (assembly GCA_029931535.1). Lineage (NCBI taxonomy): Eukaryota > Metazoa > Mollusca > Bivalvia > Unionida > Margaritiferidae > Margaritifera > Margaritifera margaritifera. Next base: position 5,677,463 of record JAQPZY010001667.1, read on the forward strand.
GTTAACAAAGGATAACACTGTAATCAACCAGAAAAGTAAAAATTAAGCTTTCATTATTGATATTGCCTTTAGACATCCTGATTATTGTAGATCAAAATATTTTAGCATCGTTAAAGTTTCACCAACACAGTCAATGCAACATATTAGTAAAATGTTAGTGAGTAACTAATGTTTGAAACTTTATTATATAATTGTTGATGTGAAATATATTTGCAGATATGGCTCCCTTGCAAAATATGATACAATTTTGTGCTTATTACGTAGAAAAAAGGCCGGATAATGAAAATTCAGTTTTTTTCTTGATTAATTGTGCTGAACGATACAGTTAGAATATTTTTGTATTACAGAGGAATTGTTAGACATCAAACAAATATAGATGTGCATAATCCCCATCACTGTCAAGATAAATACACAGAGTGGGGAAAGAAAGATAATGGTGGGAAAGTTGAATGTCCTTTACCACAGTTTGCTGGCTCAGACCCTCAGGTACATGATATAGTCATAACAGAGTTACCTCCCTTTCAATTACTGTAGAATCATGGCATTTTAGAGCCACAGATGTTTACAAATCCAGTAAATTCATCTGTATAGACATTTCTGTTTGTAGTAAGATTAATTCTTAAGACTTGCAGATATCCTAATCTCCAATTTGTTCATAACTAGTAAATTACCGTATTGTGGGTATTTTTTAGTGGTTGTGATATTTAGCGATTTTATTCTAAACAGCTCATTTTAAATTTTGGCAAGTTATATTTTAGTAATTACAGCTCTAGGGAGGTCATAATGTAGAAAGGAATAGGAACACATTTTCAAGGGATTTAATTTTGCAGTCACATTATGAGATTGCCAAATTGCTACAATTTCTCCACTGCTAATAATACCTACCATACGGTTATTGGATCACATTTCAAGTGATTGAATATGTTTGACAGATTTGTATTTACATAACGGAGCAGCTAATATCATAACCATTGCATCATCATCATCATCATCATCATCATCATCACCACCACCACTACCACCACCACCACCACCATCATCATCATCACCATCATCATCATCATCATCATCATCATCATCATCATCGTCACCATCTACAACAATATCATTAAAATCATTATGATTAACTTTCCACAGCAGATTTCCTTGGTTACCTCCAATAAATTGAGCATCATTTAACAAAAATAGTCTTTTTTCCTTTTAGTTGCTATAGTTTTTTTTTTTTCATTTTTTTATTTTGAAAACTGTATACTATTTTGATGACCCTTGCAGTTCTGGAAATGGTGTATTGGACCAGTGGTTCTCTATTTGATGGAGAGAGTCGCTCGTTTCTACAGAAATATGCAGCAAGTTGTCATTGTGAAGGTTGGTTCTGTTCTTATACAATTGGTTGTTGCATTTGTATAACAGCTAATTACATATCAGTTTTGAAGAGAACATATGTACAGTGAAAACCCACTATAGCACAATGATTGGGGTGCACAGAATGCCGTCATGCTATGTACCGTATCGTCCTATAGACAAACAAGTCAGTTAAGTGAAGAAAATAATGCATGTGTATCCTCTTAGGTATACAAAATGGGGGGAGGGTCAAAGTACATTGACGCAGTTATGAACTTGTTGCATATTAAACAAGAATTACTTACAACAGTTATTACATGTTTAATGTTAATTTTTTTTGACAGAGAAACCATTCATTGGTACATGCATATATATGAAAATTGGTAACTTAGTTTAAACAGTTTGAGTACATGTACTCACCAGTCACCAGCCGATCTGGTTGTATCCATACTAGTAATTCTATCTAACATGTGCACAGATAATTTCTAAAAGTTTTCTGCTAGATCCATTTGAATCAAAAAACTTAATTTCTTGCTAATACACTGACACTAACTTAATAAATGCTATTTCCAAAACATTCATATTTGCTGGACATGTTCAGAGGGGCTGATTTTTTTTACCTACAATAAAATGCATATATCTGACATTGGGAGTTTCTTAAATGAAACTTGTATTTATGCTTGAAAAATACTTTAACTGAACATTCATACAGGAGGTCAAAGGTATTGACCCTGTAATGTACTTTAGATTAACACTTGAACAGTTGTGTATAATTACCTGGACCCAGTATGGGAGTAAACCATTAAATTTTATGATTAAAGAGTGATCTCCATAAAAACAGTTGAGACATTCTCTAAAAGATAGAGGAAAAAATTTATAAAATAAACCCAATTTTAATTGAAATTTTATTTATAACTATGACTTGGCACTGCAGCAGAAGAAAAACAGGGAAAAACAGGGAGTTGTATGCTTCATTATAATAGCAAATCCCTCCACCCCTACAATTTAAATGGTTCTGTTCCAGTCAGTAGTCCACAGCAGTACAAGCTATATGCATGTAACTTTAACATTACAGTGGGTTGCATAACAGGGGGTTGTGTATATGAGTGTTTTAGAGCAGCTGTCTGCATTTCTGACTCAAAAATAAAAAGGATTAAGATTAGAGGGGGTGTAGCAATGACTCGAACTGCTCCTGACAATTCAGGTGATAAACTTGTTTCAGCAGGTGTGTATAACAGTTGATTGAACAGGCATTGGTGGTCTTTTGTTTCCCTTAAATATATGGGTAAATTAATTGATTTATAAATTCGGGTGAGAAACTTTTAAGACCTGCGTTGTTTGGTGCTTGGTTGAGTATGCCAGATGATTGGACAAACATTTGTTGGCTATTCTTTACCCTGGATTGAGCAACAGTTGTTCACAGGATGCATTGAAGACAAATACAAAGAAGTCTTAATGGTTTTATTGTTGATCACAGGATGCATTGAAGACAAATACAAAGAAGTCTTAATGGTTTTATTGTTGTTCACAGGATGCATTGAAGACAAATACAAAGAAGTCTTAATGGTTTTATTGTTGTTCACAGGATGCATTGAAGACAAATACAAAGAAGTCTCAATGGTTTTATTGTTGTTCACAGGATGCATCGAAGACAAAATTAATACAAAGAAGTCTTAATGGTTTTATTGTTGTTCACTGGGTGCATTGAAGACAAATACAAAGAAGTCTTAATGGTTTTATTGTTGATGATGGCTCCATAATAATAACATTAACAATTATCAGCTTGTCAAGGAGCTAACGTCTTTTCAAAAATATGCAAGAAGATATTTTGTTTTCTTCAAGAATGCAAAACATTTTGCCAAATTATTAAATCAAACTCTTGTTTAGTTTGGCGCTAAAGCTTTATATTACTTCAAGAAATAGTTGAAATTGTTGCAAAATTTTAGGAACCACACTACAATCGTGCTATATTCGAATTCATGCTACAACGAATCGTGTTATAGCAGGGTTTCACTCTATGTATCTATGTATGTATGTATGTACGTATGTGCACCTCTCCCTTGATAATTTGCGCACAACTGATTCCAAAAGCACAGACCACAGTATAAACATGGGTGTGAGTTACCAAGTGACCTCTGAAAATGTTAGAAAGGGATCCCATCCTGGCTGGACGTTGACAATAAGAAGACGAGGGTGGTGGGTGTCTGTTTAATGGTTAAAACTCATTTTATAATTGAGTTGGGAACAAATGTAAATAAAATGCTTTTTCTAATGAAGTTGTTTGCATTTCTGTATAAATTACCTTTACTTTCAAGATAGCCAACTTTTGAAAGATCGTTCAAAGCATTACTCCAAGCAGTTTCAACATACATGTGTACCTGCAAAAAACATTGTGTACTACATCACTGCTTTTTGCATGTGAATGTAGATATATTCGAGTGTTATTGTTGATTCACAACAAAACAAGATTTCCTTTTTCAACAACAAGGGACACTAAATTCATGAAACAACAACCGTCAACATCAAAACTTGTTTTATTAAAAAAAAAATTTTAATTGTTAGTGCAAAATCAATGCCGCAATTTCATTGCAAGTATTAGTGATATTTGTGCTCATCCTTGAGCAAATCTCTGAGTGTTAAATTGGGAATTTTAAGTTCACCACAAACTTTGGAACTCATTCTCCATAATGAACTGTATCTTTGAAAAAAAACTTTTCATGCACCGAGTACTCCTTTCGCTTGCTTCCCTTGCTTTTATTGATAACATTTGCGAATTTGTAGGATAAACCACTGATTAATATTAGATACTTTAATTATGTTACCTACACAATAATATTTATAACAGTGTTCAATTGGTCAATTGAAATGAGTTGAACTGACACACTACTGTGACCATTAGCTTTTATGCAGGTTGGATTTGCATGCATTTTAACTTTCGTTAATATTCCACCCCCTTTATTTGATTTGATACAAAAGACGTAATTAACATGATAAAACAAAACAGTTCTACTTTTAATTGATTATAACAATATAACAAACACTTCCGCAAATCAGAGTTCAAAAACACAGTTGGCACTTAATTAGGTTCTCAGAAATGCTCACTGAAATAGCTGTGACGGTAGATTGACACTTTTCATGTTTGAATACAAGAGTGCATATTGCATTTATGATGATTACACTGAAACTGAATTAAAAGACAGAACTTAAACACGAACTTCACTTGACAAAACCTATTTAATTGGTATTTATTTCTCAAAGTGCTGCCACCAGTAGGCAATACTGACATTTTCATGGATAAAAATATCGTTGAATATTGTTATTTTCAGTGTATTGAGAAGTTTGTTTGTAAAGAAAATTTAACAAAATATATGACTTCTTATTAAGAGTTGCGAATTTCATGATGTTGATTACAATTTCCACACACTAACTGCTATTTTCGATGATAAAACGAGCAATATATCAAACTTTCATTTACTAGTTTTGATCACGATTTTCTTCACGTTCAACAAATAGGGACCAATTCTTTTGGTATTTTCTAGAAACAAAAATAGGATCCATGCCTGACCCTGCATTCTAAGCGGGTTCATGAATTATCCAGGGGCAAGTTATCGAGGAAGAGGTGTATGTATGTCTGTATGTATGTATGTATGTATGTATGTATGTATGTATGTATGTATTTATGAATATCATGTTCCTTACAGCTCATACTCTTTAAGAATATATTGCTGCTGTAACAATCTTTTGACCCCTATGTCATCCAAGCCTTAGTTCATCATCTCCTTGGATTATTACACGAGAAGCTTTACTGGTTCCTACTGTTCTTCCCTATACATGCATGGAAATTCCATCAAGAACAAGGGTTAAGGAATGAGACCATATTTTTCTAACTTTTGTTTCCACAACACAACTTTCCCAAGAAATAACTTTTCTAAGAATTGTTAGATTTCAGCCAGATTTGGAATGCAGCGTTATATTGATGAGACCTCGTACAGGTTTAATTTTTAGTATTCCATGATGAAATCTTGAATGGGTTTTATTTTCAGCCGTCTAATTCCCATGAGATTAAATATAAGGATACAATATAATTATTTCGTTGAGTAATGACTCATTGTTTTAAATTTGGTTTTTGTACCCTATCAATATAAGGAATCTTTGTATTTTAAGCAAATTTTGTTTGCAGCTTTATATTATTGAACTCTTGCACATTGTAGAGTTGCTTAATACACAGCCATTTGTTTCTGCAAAGTTCCTCTCTTTAAGGCCAGCTGAGCAAATTGTAGCAGATGGAGCCCTGTGTGATGCTTCTGTTGCTAATAGGTCAAGTTAATATAGCTATAGTGATACCCATGTCCGTTTCTTTGTCTGTCTGTAATAGTTATATTTTGCAATTTGGTTGCTGTGGAGGGCATTAGTATTGCAATTTGGTCACAGTGGAGGGCATTAGTTATGCAATTTGGTCACAGTGGAGGGCATTAGTATTGCAATTGGGTCACAGTGGAGGGCATTAGTATTGCAATTGGGTCACAGTGGAGGGAGTTAGTTTTGCAAATTGGTAACAGTGGAGGGCATTAGTATTGCAATTTGGTCACAGTGGAGGGCATTAGTTTTGCAATTTGGTCACAGTGGAGGGCATTAGTTTTGCAATTTGGTCACAGTGGAGGGCATTAGTTTTGCAATTTGGTCACAGTGGAGGGCATTAGTATTGGAATTGGGTCACAGTGGAGGGAGTTAGTTTTGCAAATTGGTCACAGTGGAGGGCATTAGTTTTGCAATTTGGTCACAGTGGAGGGCATTAGTTTTGCAATTTGGTCACAGTGGAGGGCATTATCCCATAACACATTTCTTGTTAGACTTTAGACTTTTAAAGTTTAAAGATTATTCTGTCGATACATCTTTATATTTAGATCTTTCAGACTTTGAAGTGAAAACCTTACTCCAACGCCATTCATCTCAAATATAATTCTAAATTTAAATTTATGCTGCTAAGACATTTTGTATAAGTGTTTGAACTTGTGGAACAAACATCAGAGTAGAGACAAGTTTTTAAGATAGCATATGTTTTGCAGGTAGTAAATGTGCAAAATGCTTTTTTCTGTCACCTTGCATCCATATGTAATAGAACTATAATGTCCTGAAGTCACCTTTTCCAAATGGAAGATTCCATATATCAGCCTTGAATATTATATAAATCTGCATGTTTTATATACTTGTCAAAATATGTAGAATGAAAACTCCACAAACAAGCTTTGGAACATTAAACCATTATTTGAGTGTGGCATCCCACAAACTGAAAAAATTTTAAAAAAATGAATTGGTATTGTGCTGACCATGCATAGGACATGCATACCTGACTCAAGCATATCTCCTAACTGGTGCGCATACCCGACTCAAGCATACCTCCTAACTGGTGCACATACCCGACTCAAGCATATCTCCTAACTGGTGCGCATACCCGACTCAAGCATATCTCCTAACTGGTGCGCATACCCGACTCAAGCATACCTCCAAACTGGTGCGCATACCCGACTCAAGCATACCTCCTAACTGGTGCGCATACCCGACTCAAGCATACCTCCTAACTGGTGCATTCCCTGTAGAACACATTCTTGTCAAGTGTATCAACTTCCACTCTGTAAGACAGAAGTTTTTTATGTGAACTCATTTAAGGAACTTTATGATGATGAACCACCTGAGAAAATCTTGGTCAATGTGGGGTTGCATTTTATATAACAAATTTTGATCCTATATTTTAAGGATTTTTTATTTTGTACTGTTATAGTTTGTTTTGTATACATTTTACAGAATTTTAACATGTTTATCTTTTATCTTGCATCTTTTTGTCATTATGTTGATTGGTTTGTCTTGCTAAAGTCTTCTGTGCAATTCTTTTTTACATTTTTACAAATTTACTTTCAGTTGGAACCATATCTTTATTATTGTGCTGACGTGCCATTAAACTCAAATACATACACACATACAAACATACATAGAAATATAATTTAATATCATAAATATTGTATTTTACATTGTGACATAACATTTTGTAACATCCATAGTAAAGTTATGATGGCATTTTATGGTCTGTGTTGACTACACTTGGGTGTTCATTATGCATAGTTTAATTTTTTTTATAAAAATAGCATCATTGAACTTTTTGACTGATATTAAATGTAAAGTCATAGAGATATCTTGAATATGCAGGAGAAATGAAACAAGCTTTTTTCTTTCATTGCAGGTGGTGAAACATCCATCCAATGTGTTTGAATTGCAAATGAGAAAGAAAGGTTTCTCCATGGGTCCGGGACAGTACATCTTTATCAAATGTCCCATTGTGTCCCACTTTGAATGGCATCCATTTACACTCACATCAGTATGCACAAAATCTATATTAAATACTAGATTCCATATGCACAAAATCTATATTAAATACTAGTTTCCATATGCACAAAATCTATATTAAATACTAGATTTCATATGCACAAAATCTATATTAAATATTAGATTACATATGCACAAAATGTATATTAAATATTAGATTTCATATGCACAAATTGTATATTAAATATTAGATTTCATATGCACAAAATCTATATTAAATACTAGATTCCATATGCACAAAATCTATATTAAATACTAGATTCCAAATGCACAAAATCTATATTAAATACAAGATTCCATATGCACAAAATCTATATTAAATTCTAGATTCCATATGCACAAACTCTATATTAAATATTAGATTCCATATGCACTATATGTATATTAAATATTAGATTTCATATGCACAAAATCTATATTAAATATTAGATTCCATATGCACAAAATGTATATTAAATACTAGATTCCATATGCACAAAATGTATATTAAATATTAGATTCCATATGCACAAAATCTATATTAAATACTAGATTCCATATGCACAAAATGTATATTAAATATTAGATTTCATATGCACAAAATCTATATTAAATATTAGATTTCATATACACAAAATCTATATTAAATATTAGATTTCGTATGCACAAAATCTTAAATTGCTCTATCAGTCTTTTCATCTCAAGCTGTGACCACAAAAACTTATTTTCACTTGAAAGGATTGTACGATCAATACACTTCTACAGTGATAGATGTTTGCATTGTCTTAAAATGATGTCACGTATAACACCAAACAGAGTCCAAGTCAGGGGAGGTAATGAAGCCAGGAATTTTAGATAATCTGACTCTTCAATAATTTAAGCACTTAATTTGGGGATTTCAACGGGAATAAATTCCACTTGAGCATTAAATTTTAAATTTTAATAATTTCTAGAAAAAGGAATAAAAATTTGCTAAATGAAGAGTTTGACGTTTAAGATTCAACCTGAGCTGAAGTTACCTAATTGAAATAAAAAAATATGAAATAAGCTAGGCTTTTTTTCAGTTTGTAATTCAGAAAATAGGTTAATAACTAAAATCTTTGTGTATTGGTGCCTGTGATATAATGACATACAACCCTGCATACACCAATGACCATTTAAGGTAGAGACTTAAGTTGACCACTTGGAAAATTAGAGAATTTCCTCTTGCTTATTAGCATACTGTATATACTCGAGTATAATCCAAGTCCAAATGCAAACAAAATAGACCCTGATCTGCCATCGCAGAATACACCAGCAGATCAGGGTCTATGTTGTTTGTTCTACTGATTTGTCCTTACAAACTGCATAGACACAGATCTGCCGGCACATTATGCGATGGCAGATCTGGGTCTATGCAGTTTGCAGTTGGTATCGGATTATACGCAAGTATATATGGTAACTATTTCTTATCAGAATAAATCGGGGGTATTTTGTGGGTTTCTACGCTGGTTCTCTGTTTCAAAAAACTTTGCCCATAAGTTAAATTTGTTAAAGCAAGAAACCAGAAGGTTAATAGTAACATACAATGTTAATGCTAACACTCACCAAAATTGCCAAAGCTGATCAAAGATTTCAAATGGTGATTCCTTTCAAGTAAAGCTACATTTTTCAGGAACTGTCCTTTTCTCATCAGATTTTAGCAGTTTAAAGTCACTGTTCATTCATTAGTCATATTTTAATGCTAGTCATCCTGTCCCATTTGCTTAGGTGACCACAGTGGGTTCCTGTTCTACTGCTTTACCAACACAAATACATATAGTAAGTGTTAACATGCACATCTTGCTCATTGGGCCATTGGATGTCAGTAATGGAATAGTTAAATGACAGCCGCCACACTTATTTGAGAGGTCAGTTGGGTGTCTAATTAAAATTCATGTCCATTTCAGGTAATCAAAATGATCCTGTTCGATTCACAATGAATTCATTCTCCTTATTCAATATTTAAGGCTCCTGAAGATGAATATTTCTCTGTGCACATCAGACAAGTGGGTAACTGGACCAATGCAGTAGCCAAAGCTGTACATATTGATGATGAAGAGGTTGATAAGCACTGTAAACTTCCTAGGTAAATTGTATGGAGGGTATTTTTGCAGTTTTGTTCTACAGTATTCACAACCAATCATGATTCAGAAAAAAATGATAAACATCAATGAAAATTTCATCAAAGTTATATTTTTAAAAACTCACTACGGTATATACTCATGTATAAACCGATACCAACTGCAAACTGCATAGACCCAGATCTGCCATCGCATTATGCGCCAGCATATCTGGGTCTATGCAGTTTGTAAGGACTAATCAGTAGAACAAACAACATAGACCCTGATCTGCCAGCGCATTATGCGACGGCAGATCAGGGTCTATGTTGTTTGCATTTGGACCCAGCTTATATGCGAGTATATACAGTATATATTGTTGTTAGGTGCGACATACAGCAACATGAAATTAAAACACTATAAGAATGTTACAAGGTCAGAAAAGCAGAATTTTGGCACCTGAAAAAATCTGTGCTAGTATTCAGTCCTCTGCAAATGAAGTAAATTCCAGTTGGCCACCAGTGATATCGTTGTCAACTATCAGTGGAGTCACCAGCTATTGAAACCTGTGTGATTAATCAAGAAACTGTCAGAACACAGAATTCAATGCAGGCTTAAGTTGCTAGAATTTTAAACCTCATGTTAAACCTTTTGACTTATGTGAAACTATGCAGATATTTACAGAAAACAATATAAGTGTTAATTTTGAAACTTTTAAAATTATTTATTTTGTGTAAAGTGATGGAAAATAATTATTTGACTTTAATTCAAATGCTGTGCTGAAGACATTGGATGATTACAGAGGCTATGAATAAATACTGTGCTCAGAACATTTAATTATTACAGAGGCTGGAAACAAATGATGTGTTCAAGACATTTGATGATTACAGGGGCTGGAAATAAATGTTGCGCTTAAGACATTTGATGATTACAGAGGCTGGAAATAAATGAAAATTGAAAGATAAAATCATTACAGTTGTAAACACTTCTGTCATTAAAACTTGGGAGCACGTGTATGTTTACCCCAGCAGATCACTCAGTTTGCTGATTTGATTTTGCTCCAGTTTGGTCTGTGCAGGTAAAAACATGCACCCTGATTCACTTTAAACAAATTTAGATCTCGACTAAATGGTAATGTTGCATACCATAGTCAGGTTCCTACTACAAAGTTTAAGGGAAAATGTAGCTTTGTGACTTTGCAGAGTGACCTGTTATAAGGTGTAGTCTGGTACGTTTTGAAATACTGGAGAGATTTTGTTTTTAAACTACTTGGGTACAGCATATACATCAGGACAACAGTTTTCTCCATGACCCTCTAGGGACCAGGAACCTCGGGCAGCTTGTACCCCCATCTGGATTTGACTAAATAAATGAACAATATTGCGAAATATTGGATGAAAATTATTCATTTCTTTTAAATATTTTAAATTTTCAAAGTTACCTTCCATATTGTCATGACAAGACTATCATATCTGCTGTTTTCATTCCAAGTGATAGGTGCTGTTGCCATGGTGGCTTAGTGGTTACCATGCCAGTCTCATAATCGATAGGGTACAGGTTTGAATACTTCCATGGAATCATCCCAGGTTGGCTACTATGGTGTGTCCTTGGGCAAGGTACTTAATTCCAATTGCCTTGGCACTAAAAAGCCTACTTGTGATACTGGGGCCCTGACTGGCCGAGTGGTAAAAGGTGGTCACCTTTACAGATCACTCACATATCACCACTGTCCGTTTGAGTTTGAGTCTTGGTTCAACCAGTGTGGGTATGTAAAAAAGCTTGCCAGTAGCTTCACGTGGGTCAGTGGTTCTTCCCGGGGTCTTGCGGGGCTCTAACTCAACCAAATATACTTGCCACCATGTATAGCCTATCATGTGCTTAAAATGGCGTTCAATGCCAAAAATCTCAAAGCACTCGTGATACCATGCTCTAAATGCCAAACCAAATCCAAGTGATAGGCATTCCCTTATAAAGCAGGTGTCCTCAACATAGAGGTGAAAATGTGGATAGACATAAGAAAAGAGGTCAATAACTGTTGTCTTTTATGGACAGGTGTCCTTGACATAGAGGTGAAAATGTAGATGAACTTAAAAAAGAGGTCTCTGAGCAGGTATCATTTATTTAGAGGTATCTGCTAAGGCAGGTTTTACTGTATCTTTGTAGGATAGCTGTAGATGGTCCATTTGGCACAGCAACAGAAGATATATTTAGCTATGAGGTAGACGTCTTTATAGCAGCTGGAATAGGAGTCACTCCATTTGCTTCAGTGCTCAGACATATCTGGTAAGGTTTTTGTTTAGCCTGTGTTTAACAGGTAGCTAGACATATATCACTTTTATAGCAGTAACGGTGGCAGCTGTCTTCATTGTTGTCTTCCACTTTAAGAACCTTTGTTTTTAGTTTTTGAAAGTAGTACAACATTTGCATTAGTTCACAGTATTTGAATTAGACTTTGATGGAATATTACTGTGTGCCGGAAGTTTTTACTCACATATACCAGAAATCCTGTCTGCTTGAATTAGCAGGAAGTGGCATTATCATAGCAGGCTAATGGACTTTTCTGGCACATGTTATAATAGATGCATGGCTTCCTTGCTTTAGGATGCTTGTGAAATGTTTGGAGTTTCTGTTTTATCTATTTCAATTCATGCTGAAATATCAAGTCACCTTTCCTCAGTTCAAAAATCGTGCAGCGGAATTTGACCAAAGGGCAGGTAAGATATAAGCCAAAATAATGGTTTTCTGCTTCATTGTATCACCAATTTTCATGGATTATAGACAAACAAATCTCAGTCATACTGATTACCAAAACCAATAATCATAAATTGTGCATTTGCACACATTATGCATAATAGTTAATGATAATATCTATAAAAATTGCTTTTTGTTTTGCAACAAAGTTTAAATGATGTGTATGTTTCCATTAGGTGTGGTTGATAGCCTCTGTCATCTATTTTCATTTTCATTTAAAGCATTTTTTGATCATGTTTATGTTTGGCACTGACTTGCATGTTAAAATCTTGCCAGAATTGCCTCAGAAAGGAAAATGTGTGTATTTCTTAATTGTTTTCTTCACAAAAATGCAATGCAAACATTTTGCACATGTATTTCGGATTTGTACAATTTAAACTGATCTGCTGTCAAATATGGCAACTGTTACTAAAAACAGTAAAACCTTTCAATGACTCGTTTTCAAAAAATGGTCAAAAGAATGTGAGCAAATTTGACAGAAAGGATCCTAACATGAAGGGCTTTACATTTTATACAAATTATACTGATCTCCTATCAGATATGGCTTATACTGATCTCCTATCAGATATGGCTGCTGTTGCTGGCTTCTAATCAGAAACTACTCAACAGACTTGGACCAAATTTACAGAATTCATCCTGGCATCAAGGACTATCAAGTTTGTACAAATGATCCAATCTACTATAAACATAGCTACTATTACTAAAACTAGAAAAACTTTTCAAACAACTTTTTCTTAAAAGCTGCTAAAACAGAAAACATTTTGACATAATATGCTTTCAAATGTGTACAAATGATGCAGATTTACTGTCAAATATGGCTGCCATTACTAAAATTTGAAAAAAACTTGAAATTACTTTTCAGAAACTGCTCAGCATAATTTGACTAAATTTGACAAGAAGCATCCTCGCATGAAATGCTCTGACGTTTGTACAAATGATGTCAATTTACCATCAAATATGACCACTGTTACTAAAAATATAAAGTCCTTTAAATGACTTCTTCACAAAATAACACTCAACAGATTTTTACCAAATTTGTCAGGAAGCATCCTGGTATAAAAGGCTTTTAATTTTGCACAAATGATCCTAATCTACCATCAAATATGGCTGCTGTTACTGAAACTATAAAAATCTTTAACAAGTTCTCAAAAATCACTGAACATAATTTGACCAAATTTGACAGAAAGTGTCCTAGCTTGAAGGACTTCAGGATTAATACAAATGATGCTGATCTGCTATGAGATATTGCCACCATTGCTAGAAGTGTAAAAAAACATTTCAACAACTTTATCTCAAAATAATCTAAGCAGATTTCAGATTTTAATCAACTTTGACAGAAATCATAATGGTGTAAAGGCTTTTCAGTAATGGACAAATTATGCTGACATGACATCAAATATGGATGAAGATGCCAAAAATAGAGAAACCTTGCAACAGCTGTTTCTGTAAGATATTCAATCAACAGCATTGGAAGAGATTTCTAGAGAAAGCATTCTATTTATTGACTCACTGTTCTTGCATTTCGCTATTAGGAAGATGTAAGCCAGGTAAGCACTATCATTTTTGCTTGAGCCTCTTGTTTTAATAGCAGTAATACATCACCTGCTACTGTTGGATTGCTACCATTTTTCAGGATGCAAAACCCCCAGTCCAAGCTAAATATTCCCTCTTCCTATTAGTAATTGGAGGCCACAAACTTAAAAGAACCCAGTCAGATTCCTTAATCAGTTTCAACATATGAAATACCTTCTTTTCCCTTGAACTCTCATGTGCATACATGTGTGTCTGGATGCTTGATGAAATTCATCTTCATGGTTTTCTTTGGGGGGTTTTTTGTCTTACATATCACTTTTTGTGTAGTTTTGGTCATTTTCTCACCAGTCCTTGCTTTTCTTTCCTGTATCAGTGTTCCTTTTTGTCATTTTAAAAGGGTTTTTGCACCTTGCTTTAATTTTTACCCCTGCTTAGAACCAGTGTCAGGGTAAGTATCTCTTACTCATTTTTACTTCTGGTTCATTTTGTTTTTTGTGGGGGTTTTTTTTCTTTCAGATTATAATTATGTTGTAAGGTGTGGGTAGATGTTTGTATAAGAAGGCCCCATAGGACACTCACCCCATCTGTTTATCATGCACTAAGTTTATGTATACCGATGATTGTCCATTTTGTCCTTAGGAAGATGCAGTGTGGAACTTGTCAGAAAGTTGCCACACTTATAGAGGAAGGAAGAAGGGTCCCACTTCCTCCTCATCTTCTCAAGACAACCCTTTCCATTCCCAAGAGAGGTCTAGGTTACTTCCTATTTTAGGAATCTCAGCACCTCCAGTGAAGGAGGGTTTTGTTGTGCTTTCTGTGGTTTGCAAATTGCCTAAAGCCATTGAATCACTTTCACTCTAACCAATGCTGTTCAGTCCCATTGGGGAGAACTCATTAGTGCCTCCTTAGGGAAGGATTTTGCTGGTAACAGATCAGATGCTGACTCTAATTTTCCAAACAATCTTCTATCAGATCATTATCACTGGACTGGTCTTGGACTGGGCACTGGTCAGTCCCTTGGCACCAGGGACT
Source organism: Margaritifera margaritifera (assembly GCA_029931535.1). Classification (NCBI taxonomy): domain Eukaryota; kingdom Metazoa; phylum Mollusca; class Bivalvia; order Unionida; family Margaritiferidae; genus Margaritifera; species Margaritifera margaritifera. The sequence goes on from JAQPZY010001667.1 coordinate 5,692,555, forward strand.
GAGCTCCAGTAGCTGGTCACCAAGCAATGCTCTTTTAGCAACCGGTCACTTGGTTTTGACCAATGGTCAGGGGAGAGGGATTGGGTTGATACCTCACCCACTCCTTTCTGTACAGTACTGTTTAATCCATCTGGGGATAGTCAGAATTTGCTCACCTGTTTAGAGAAAGGGATTGGACTGATGTCCTCCCCCTTTTCTTTTGGAATTTGGGGACCCCCATTACCCAGTAATGAGTCTTTGTTTCCCCAGATGACATCTTGGATGTCTCTTCCTTGGTTCCAGGGTGCGTCAGACAGACAGGCCATAGACCTTCATCTCCTCTGAAGAGCATGCACTCTCCCTTTAGAGCATCAAGAAGGGATTGTTAATCACATTCTCCAAAGAGGAAAGATCATAGGGTTAGTCCCATAGCTTCCGTTAGCGGACATGGTACGATGAAAACCCCCATCTTAATGTCTCCTTCTCCAGAGATGAAGATCAAGAAGGATAGTCCTGTCTTGCCTCAAGAGTGGGTTTGGGATGACGATCCAGTTTTAATTCTTGTTGACTCAAATGAGTTTCCAGAGGAACTGGTTGTGTCAGAGCCTTCCCTTTCCGTTGGGTCCCCTTCTTCATCCAACATTTTGGGTCAGGTGATATAGGAGGAGGAAGTCTGGACTTTTAATACGGTGGTAAATGAGGTAGGTTTCCCAACTTCTTTCCTCAGCGCTGCGTCCAAAGCTTTTGGGAGCTGAGGACACTAGGATTCTCTATAGTTTGGAGATACTTTCTGGGGCACATTCTCATTCAGACTTTCTGTTGCTTCCACATTCAGCAATGGATTGGGAGCTTACTCAGAAATTTACTCACAGCACAGGGGCTCTCTCCTACACAACAGCACTCAAATTCTCCACTTTCACACTTGGCTCATCTCAAATGATCTCTCCTGATCCAAAATTTTTTGGATCAAAGTTGCCAAGTGCTTCATTCAGTCCAGGAGAAGACTGACGTCTGAAGTGTATGATGCCAAATGGTGAATCTTTTGTGATTCGTGTAGTAGAAAAATATAAATCCTAGCTGTCCCTCTATGAGCGCAGTGGCTGATTATTGTTCTCTTCCTTTTTGAAGAGAAACAATACTTGGTTTCTACTATTAAGGGCTATCAAGCAGCCCTTTCCAACACTTTCAAATTTTCAAAAGGTCAAGCCATCAGGACAGATTCTCACTTAGCAGACCTGATCAGGTATTTTGAACTGCTTTCTCACTCGGCTGTGTCATGTAGTCTCTTAATAAACCCCCCTATGAACCTTTGGTTAAGCTTCCTTTGAGAACCTTACCCTCAAGACTGTTTTCTTGCTTACCTTAGAGTCTGCGAGATGAAGGAGTGAGCTTCATGCCCTATCCATAGAGCAGGGCTGTATCAGGTTCAGTGGGAATTATGAGTCAGTTTCTCTCCTTTGCCAACCATGTTTTTTAGCAAAAAACCAGCTTCCATCAGTTGCTCCACTCGTGATTGAGATCCCCAGTCTCAGCCGTATCTGTGCTGGGGATGATTAAGTGAAATATTTATGTCCATTTAGGGCTTTACGTTCTTACTTGGTTGCCTCTTAAGGGAGAAGAAAGGGTAGAAAGTGTCTTTTACTCCCCATTAAAGGTTCAACTGATATTTCAGCTTCCACCATTTCTAGGTGGATTGCATTAACTATCAAGAGAGCTTACCAGTCCCTTACCGATAAGGACCTGTCTTTCATGAAAATGAAAGCCCATGAGGTTTGAGCCATTGCTGCCTCATGGGTCTGTCTAACCCATTCATCTTTGGAGGATGAGATAAAAGTGGAGTTTTGGCACTCTCACACTACTTTCTCTTCTTTTTACCTCTGCTCTTAAGCCCACCAAAGCAAAGGCATTTTCTCACTAGGCCCAATCATCATCACTTAGAAAGTGGCCCATGCAGATTTCATCTTGCAGTAGTCTTCAACTCTTCAACGGGGGTGAGTATTCCTTGTGTTTGCTTTTTATTCACTAGTTGTGGGATCATCAGCCTCCCACCAAACTGAAAAATTCAGCTATGCAATAGCAACAGGTATGTTACTACTGATATTAAACTGTAGTTTTTTTTTTTGGAGGGGGGGTAAAACTAATTTTAATTATGTAATACTTACCTGTTGCTATTGCCAGATTCCCTCTTCCTGCTCCACACTGATGTTCCACTAAGTTAGGCTGCTCGCTCAAAAAGAATGAAAGTGGCAGTATGCATGGGCAATATGTGTGGGGTGTCCCAGGGGCAATCCAGTGTTCTGGAATCTTCTGTTTCATCCTAATGGGAGGATGAATTTTCGTCATATGGTCGGGGGAATTTTTCTCCTGGAAAAGTAGCAGCTATGCAATAGCAACAGGTAAGTATTACATTATTAAAATTAGATTTATCCCCCCCCCCCAACTACATTTTTCCATCATACCATGTGAC